>CM074725.1:244988772-245423772 GCA_037306005.1 Rhinophrynus dorsalis
TTAAAAACACAACTTTATTGAAAAGTTTAGGACAATCCCATAGGATCTCATACATATACATAAATATACATAGAAATGACAGGAAGGAGTTGATAATAGTGAGTAAGGCTCTACCGGCCCTGCCAATATACCGGGCAAGGCAGCCTGGGCAAGCAATGGAAAGGTAGCTCTACCGACCCTGCCAATATACCGGGCAAGGTAGCCTATCGGATAACAAGGAGAAACAGGCTCTACCGGCCTTGCCAATATACCGGACAAGGCAGCCTATCAAACTATCAGGAGTATACAGGCTCTACCGGCCCTACCAATATACCGGGCAAGGCAGCCTATCAGACTGTCAGGAGTATACAGGCTCTACAGGCCCTGCCAATATACCGGGCAAGGCAGCCTGGGCAAGCAATGGAAAGGTAGCTCTACCGACCCTGCCAATATACCGGGCAAGGTAGCCTATCGGATAACAAGGAGAAACAGGCTCTACCGGCCTTGCCAATATACCGGACAAGGCAGCCTATCAAACTATCAGGAGTATACAGGCTCTACCGGCCCTACCAATATACCGGGCAAGGCAGCCTATCAGACTGTCAGGAGTATACAGGCTCTACAGGCCCTGCCAATATACCGGGCAAGGCAGCCTAACGGAACACCATAGATATAGGCTCTACCGGCCTTGCCAATACCGGGTAAGGCAACCCCAAAATGGAAACGACTGGAAGGTTCTACCGGCCTTACCAATATACCAGGCAAGGCAGCCTTAGAGGAGATGGTGCCAACCACTATGGCCTTAATGACTGTCAGATGACAATGACAGTATGGAGATGGTATGTAAAGGCTATGAGAGCTAGTGGTAATACCAGGTATTCTGCACACATCAGTACCCTTGTACTGAGAGAGAGACTAGCTGTCTAGGACAGGACAGCGCACTGGAAACCATCAGACTAGATGTATAGTAGGCCGTGAGGCAGTGGAGCGAACCAGCGACCGCGCGCTGGAAACCAACAGACTAGATGTATAGTAGGCCGTAAGGCAATGGCGCGAACCAGCACCCGCGCTCTAGTAACCAACAGGCTAGATGTATAGTAAGCCGTAAGGCAGTGGAGCAAACCAGCGCCCGCGCGTTAGTAACCAACAGGCTAGATGTATAGTAGGCCGTAAGGCAGTGGAGCAAACCAGCGCCCGCGTGCTGGGGACCAACAGACTAGATGTATAGTAAGCCGTAAGGCAATGGAGCGAACCAGCGCCCGCGTGCTGGGGACCAACAGACTCAATGATAGTAAGCTGCCAGGCAGTGTAGCGAACCAGCGCCCGCGCGCTGGAAACCAACAGACTAGATGTATAGTAGGCTGTAGGGCAATGGAGCGAACCAGCGACCGCGCGCTGGAAACCAACAGACTAGATGTGTAGTAGGCCGTAAGGCAATGGCGCGAACCAGCGACCGCGCGCTGGAAACCAACAGACTAGATGTATAGTAGGCCGTAAGGCAATGGCGCGAACCAGCGACCGCGCGCTGGAAACCAACAGACTAGATGTATAGTAAGCCGTAAGGCAATGGCGCGAACCAGCGCCCGCACGCTGGGAACCGACAGATGAAATGTATAGTAGGCCGTAAGGCAATGGCGCGAACCAGCGCCCGCACGCTGGGAACCGACAGACTCAATGTATAGTAGGCCGTAAGGCGGTGGAGCAAACCAGCGCCTGCGTGCTGGGAACCAACAGACTAGATGTATAGCAAGCCGTAAGGCAGTGGAGCAAACCAGCACCCGCACGCTAGTAACCAACAGGCTAGATGTATAGTAAGCTTAAGGCAGTGGAGCAAACCAGCGCCCGCACGCTAGTAACCAACAGGCTAGATGTATAGTAAGCTTAAGGCAGTGGAGCAAACCAGCGCCCGCACGCTAGTAACCAACAGGCTAGATGTATAGTAAGCCGTAAGGCAGTGGAGCAAACCAGCGCCCGCGCGCTGGGAACCAACAGGGTGGAAATGTCACCTGAGCGACCGTAGAACAAGGTCGCCACCGATGAAGGAAACTGGACGCAGAAGATGAACAGGAACCAGCACAACGATGGTCAACCAGATCAGGAATGGCAATGAGGACTGGCAGCAGGAAACAGCAGCGTCAGGCGACTCCAACCGGAACAGACACGGGAACAGGAACAGCTGATCAGGAGACTCAGGAACTGGATGAACTCAGGATAACAGGAACACAGCTAAAGGCCCATTAAGCTTCAGTAACATAATGAAAGTGGAGGCAGCCAGAGACACCACGAAAGGGCAACCAAAGGGTGCCCAAACTCAGTTTAAATAGGCAAGATGAGGCGGGCTGAAGGCAGATAGCCAATGGGAGCCCCCTACAGGTGATAGACACACAAAGGCAGCAATCACGGGCAACGTGATATGCTTGATCCCTCTATCTCTTGTGTGTGGGTGTGTATATATATATATATATATATATAAAAGAAAACATAGATAAACTGATTTTGTATTCAGACAGTTTATGTAAATGTCATGTTATGCCAGGGTAATTTGCTGTCCAGTGTCTGTAGAAGGGACATTAGTGCCGTGAAAGCTTTGCGCCTCTTTTTCGAGCTCTTAATTATAAAAGTACTTTGATACCCATCTGCTCCACTGGCTAAAATGGCATTGTCTTTTCTCTTGATCTAACTCAGAGAATCTGTGTCATCAGCAGCATGGACAGCTCTCCTGGGATAACTATGGGTGTACAGAGACCACTTGAAGATACCGATAAGATTCTGCTTACTTCCTAGAATTACAGAAGGAAGAAAACACCAGGCTGTATGAACAAATGTAAAAGTTGAGCGGCCTGTTCCATAATTCCCAGAATTAATGCTGATTTAACACAAAACAACGAGATGTGCATCTTTCTGAATTTATTGTTCATTCTTTCTATTTAACTGTTTCAGTGCCAGGGGGTACGCAACACGATGATCAGCATTGTGTTGCATAAACTCTGGCCCTTAAAAGGTTATATAGAAAGAATAAACAATAAATTCAACCCCTTAAAGGAGCAGTAAACTTTTTTTTTATGAAAACATATTTTATAGAGCATTTCCTGCTGAATAAAACAAGATCACGCCCACCTCTGTCAGGTGTTTTATAACATTTATAACAGTTTAAATAATCAGGAAGTGAATTTACTGTGTTTACTTCCTGATAGTTCTAACTGGCAGGAGGTGACTTTACTGTGTTTACTTCCTGATAGTTCTAACTGACAGGAAGTGACTCAGCAGTTTCTATCACATTATATGGAGAACTGTATGTCTCTGACTTTTCTGACTTTCCTCTCCATATTAGAATCTAACAGGAAATCTAATTAGAATTTGACCACTAGAGGACACTTCTAATGTAAAAAAACAAGGGTTTAAACTGTAATAACTCTGGAAATATAAAT
The DNA here is from genome assembly GCA_037306005.1 of Rhinophrynus dorsalis. Lineage (NCBI taxonomy): Eukaryota > Metazoa > Chordata > Amphibia > Anura > Rhinophrynidae > Rhinophrynus > Rhinophrynus dorsalis. Next base: position 244,992,180 of record CM074725.1, read on the forward strand.
CTCTTGCCAGTGGGAGTACCCTTATTTTACTCAATAGGAAAATCCCTACAATATATATTTTTCATTTAAAAAGTTTACTGCTCCTTTAAGGATCAGAAAGATGCACATCTCATTGCTTTGTGGACCTGTCTAGACTTTAAGGGGTTAACTACCCAGTTGGCACACGATTCCTGTATATCAGAAGAATAATAAAATGGTTAAGAAGGAGGAATATGTTAATGTCTTTCTTTGTATTTTTACTGATGTCTGAAATGTTTTCATGGATACCCACACATATAGGGCCGTATGTTCAAAAGAGAAGAGGAGGAGTTCTGGGACAAATCATTTGCGCTAGAGGGGAGAATTAAATACGCCCATTGATTTAAATGGGGATTTTAACCCTTTAAATATTAGGGAGGTCTCCAACACATTGTTTCACAAGAAAGAGAAATCCACACACATATGCATGCAAACTAACATATCTACACACAGAAACAAGCATATACACACACTCATGTGCACGCATATATACGCCCACACATTCCGCTATACATATTAAAGGGATAGTAATGTTTCACAATAAAAGCAGCTCCAATTATTCATCATAGTATTTGGGCCATGGAGAGTGTTATAGCATCAGAGTTGTAGTTCAAGAGTAATTCAATGATAAAGTATCCCCCTCCCGCCTCTTTAACTGATATAACACTGCTCACCTCAGAGCAGCAAGACTGTCCGGATGGATCACAGAGAGGGACAATCTTCAGTGATCATAAGGAAAAACCTGAAAAACCTGTCAAGGGGGGCAGTGTTTTCCTTATGATCACAGTAAGAAGATTGTCCATTGCTGTGATCTGTCCGGTCAAGAGACCAGATTCCACATCTGAGGGGAGGTGACTTACACTAGGTACAATGAGTGGGAATGGGATACTTTATCATTCAACTAGTGTAAAAGCCCGTGTACACGGGCCAAGGTCTGGGTGATGTTAACCCTTTGAGTGCCAGAAGGGTACGCAACGCATTGCTTTGCAATTCGTTGCGTACCGCTCTGGCACTCAAAGGGTTAAGAGGCCGGTCCTGCTCCGCCTCCTGCCGCCGACGCAGTCATGCACTGTAGAGACTGTCTGAAAGCACAGAATGCTTCCAGCACAGAACTCCCAGCATTCCGTGTTCCCTGCATTCCTACACCTCTCAGCATTCCGTGCTCCCAGCATTCCTACACCTCTCAGCATTCCGTGCTCCCAGCATTCTGTGCGTTTGGGCAGTCTCTACTGCGCATGACGGCTTCTGACAAACATCCTAGCGAATTATTATATAGGATTACTCTTGTACTACAACTCTGACAGTATTGAAATAACACTCTCCATGGCCCAAATACTATGAAAATTAAAGGGATAGTAATACTTAAAATCTAAAAAAAATATGTTGTAGGGTTTATCCCCTTGAGTAAAACAAGGATACTCTCACTGTCACTAATGAAGATTAATTGGATCTGCTTTTATTGTGAAACATTACTATAACTTTAATACATATGCACATGTACAAACACATACTTACTGACACATCCATACTTTTACACACACAAACTTACACACACAAAGACACACAGCACCTATACCTATACACGCACACACATACACAATTCCAACAGATTACTAGGGTCCTTCCAGAATTGTATACATTCATTTGTACCATTGACTAGAATTAATCATTTTCAGTATTTGCATGAGAGAACACTTGAAAAGCCTCGATATTGAATAACATTTTTCATTTTTTCATTATAGCAAATCATCTTACACATCCACAAATGATTAATGTTCATTTACATTAAAGAAATTAATACTGATTTTTTCTTTTTTTTTTTTTGCAGTTATTTGAGTTCATTTACATATTGGAGCGCACCCAGTGCAAGGCAGCTCAGAAAATATACTGCTCCACTGGAAAAAGACCTGTCACATTCATTATCTTCCCTGGAACAAGAATCCGAACAGAGATTACGTGTCTCTAGTGTGATACACTCAGGGGAGAAAACGACAGAAAAGCCTAGCACTGCTCGGGCCTACCTGTTAGTATGAATAGGGGAACAGACTGTTAGTGCACCTTTATCATAAACAGGACTGGGGGAATAATACAGATGTTGAAATCCATCAGACCTTATTCGCTAAAGCAAAGTGGAGCAATTTTGGACCCAACCAACTGCATCACTGGTTAGGTGCAATATCTCAGTAGCCTGAAATTGTACAGTGGCGCTGTTGCTACATCATCCAATGGAGATTTATGCTCAACTGACCAGAGCTGTCCACAGGATGATGTAGCGACAGCGCCACTGTACAATTTCAGGCCACTGAGATATTGCATCAAAAAAATGAAAATTTTAGCTGCAATAACTTTTGAATAAACCAGCTCTTCACTATGGATGTATTTTTGTTTTACTCAGGGGAGATAAACACCACAATCTATATATTTTTAAATATTATTACCATCTGTTTAATGAAATAACTGAGCTTCTGATTAGCAGGCAGAAAAATCCTAATCACATGCAGAGGAAAGAGATGGATCCACTGCTCTAGATTGTCCAACCACTGTGGTACATAACGGTGCACGCACACAGCCATTGTTAATATTTTTATTGCAGGAATCCTCATACACCTACCTCATATGTGTGCCAGAAAGGGCATACAGTTCCACATTTCTTCTTCACCTTGCTACATATGAGGCATTAAACAAGGCAGAAATGCAAGGAAAGCCCCGTAGATTGTGAGATTGCTTTGCCCTTGGAGTAAGTGGCATCGAGGTTAGTAAATTGGCTTTAGGCAGGAGTAGGGGTAGAAAATCGATTCTGCCACCTGTTTTACTATAGTACATTCCCACAGTGACTATTTTGCAGTGTTTGCCTCATTTTCACACCATGGGGGAGATTCACTAAACGATGATAAAGAGGTAATAAAGGGGAGATGACTTCTTCAGTTTTTCACTTCTCCAATTCCTATTTTATTCTATGGAGCCAATGAACTAAGATTCCTTCAACTTTGGAGATCTTAAAGGATCAGTAAACTTTTTTTTTTATGAAAACACATATTTTACAGGGCATTTCCTGCTCAATAAAACAAGGTCACTCCCATCGGTGTCAGATGTTTTATTCAAAATACAGCAGTTCAAATAATCAGGAAGTGAATTTACTGTGTTTACTTCCTAATAGTTCTAACTGACAGGAAGTGAATTTACTGTTTACTTCCTGATAGTTTTAACTGACAGGACGTGACTCAGCAGTTTCTATCACATTCTATGGAGAACTGTGTGTCTCTGACTTTTCTGACTTTCCTCTCCATTAGAATCTAACAGGAAATCTAATTAGAATTTGACCACTAGAGGGCACTGCTAATGTAAAAATACATAGAGCGCTATATATTTTTTAAAATGTATTTTGCAGTTTTAACACCAGTATGCTTCTGACTTGATAAAGGGAGAGCCGCTCTAGAAAGCTTCTGCCTAAAACTGAATGTTAGTCCAACAAATAAGGTATTATTACAGACTGTGATACTGTAGGGTGACCAGACCTTACCTTTAATCTGGGTCACATGTGAAAAATACATATTGCAGGGCTGCTTTGATTTCAGTGTAGTCCTAAAATATGCATATTTCCTATATGTCCCCAGGGAAGATCTGCTTAAAGGCATAGTAATACTTCGTTTTAACTTTATTTTATTTTGTAGGTATTAAAAAAACATGAAGAATGATATAAGTCTTATCTCTCAAACCTTTATGGTTTATGAGATATTCACAAGCAAAGTCCCCCCCCGCTCCTTTTACCTAGTGTAAGCCATCTCTTCTCAGATGTGGAATACAGTCCATAAACCAGACAGATAACAGAAGGGGACAATCTTCTTCCTATGAGAACAATGAAAGCCCTGCCCCCTTGACAAGTTTTTCAGGTTTTTCCCTTATCTTAATTGAAGATTGTCCCTCTCTGCAGTCTACCTGGGCACCTCCCTTCTGATCTGGCTGAGCAGTGTTACATCAGTAAAAGGGGCGGGAAGGGGATAATTTGTCATTCAATTACTCTTGAACTACAACTCTGACAGAATTGAAATAACACTCACCAAAGTCCTTATACTGTGTTGATTAATTAGAGCTGCTTTTATTATGAAACATTACTATCCCTTTAACTCCTTAATGACTGATGACGTCATGACTGTCATGGCGGTCGGTGTGTTAAGAACCAGTGACAGCTAGCACGTATTGAATTATTTTGTCACAGTGCACCCACAGTTGAGCTGTAATCATGGGGGAGACTAAAACGGACTGCTTCATGACTAGAGCAGTCAGTTTCTGCCTCTGTGAATGAAAGGATTGTCTGTACATCTGGGGTGCCTTGGCTAGGCAGGCGGGCACCCCATGCCATTTGTCAAAAACATGCAACTAAATCTCCACTGTTTTATTTATATACTAGTGTATAAAAGCCCGTGTACACGGGCCAAGGTCCGGGTAATGTTAACCCTTTGAGTGCCAGAGGGATGCGCAACGCATTGCTTTGCAATGCGTTGCGTACCCCTCTGGCACTCAAAACGTTAAGCGGCCGTTACCTCACTGCTCCACGCGATGCATTCTTACATCACCTCACTTAAGCGACGCAATCATGCGCAGTAGAGACTGCCGAACGCGGGCAGACTCTACTGAGCATGACTGCATCGTGACAAACATCCTAGCAAATTATTATATAGGATAAGTCATAGGTTATTTATTTGAAAAAGTCAGGACTGGATGCGCAGGCATTCCTTTCATTCACTTTGTATATGTAGCCAAGAAATGTATCGCTGCACTCCTGAAGATACACATATATAACTATTTGAACACTACAAATAAAGGCTATTTTGATCTTGCCAGGAATCTGTATATTTCATAGTTTCAGCCTCTCCCACGGCGAGCCGGTACGTATATTGCTCACACATACCTGCTCTCCAAACACACACACAAAAAAAAGTCCTCCACTGCAGACAACCCTTGAAGCGCTGGTCGCAAAGGGGTTAATCTACAACACTGGACTAACATGGTTACCCTAAAATATATATATATATACACTACAAGAAGGAACTGCACACAGGATTTTTTAAAGGGTAAATTTATTCAAAAAAACTGATCAACATTTCGGCCAGGCACAAGACTTTTTAAAGGGTAAATTTATTCAATAAAACTGATTGTTTACCCTTTAAAAAGTCCTGTGTGTGCTGCTGTTCCTTCTTGTAGTATAATATCAGCCACACTATAGCACCCAGGCATTTTGCTGACTCTTGAAGTGCTTTCTGCTTCCATCCACAATATATCTATCTATATATATATATACAAATATATATACTTTCATCAAAGGATGCACTCTCGACAAATAGATGAATGCCGTATATCCAAATTAATAATGCAGTGTAAATCAACACTTTCAGGAATCTTTTCAAGATGCAAAAAAGATTTATTGGTCATGATATATATCAGGGCTTATAATTTTAAGTCCTTTGCCACTAGCCAGACCTGAAAAGTTACTCACCACTGCAAGCCATAACATACCCACCAGGGCTGAATTTCTACTCGCCAGGGCTAAATTTTCACTCAAACAAAAACGTGGTAGCGGCTCTAGTAACAAAGGGGTTAATAGCAATATTGGAACTTCTTAAAGATGCTCTTCACACCTATCCTCACACATTGAGATATAGGTGCCTTTGTGTAAGTGTGCCAACCTAGGAGCTCTCCTGCTCTCCTTTAATATATATATATAGACAAACAAGCGATAGGTTGCACGAACTTAAAACATTCAGACACTTTGTATCCCGATAAAATCAACAATCTCTTTATTATCTTCCGAATTGCAACATTCCAATACAAGGTATCAAAATTAGTAAATAAAAAACTCTTCAGACGGTGAGACGTCTTCATGAGCAGGTGTTAGCAAAACTGATCAACGCGTTTCGCGTGTGTAAACGCTTAATCGTGACCCTAAATTTTCACTCGCCATGGGCTAGAGGCGAGTGAAAATTTTGAGCCCTGTATATATATATATATATATTGCCATCGGCCAGCTGAGAATGTTGGGAATTGTAATTAGAAAACACATGGAGAGTCGAGGGTTAACATGGAAAATATTATGTTTATGTGAATTGTAGACCAGCACATCCCTGCCCACTCCCTGCTATAATGTGATAATTTGTATGCCTAAGAGTTAGTAATATATAAATACAAGATTTCTTACAATCTGCACAATGTTACGGATAAAGTCCATTACCATCTATCATTCTCTTGTCGCTCTGCACTTTCTCCTCCTTGATTCTCTCCCCCCTTCTCCTACTCCTCTATCACTCCCCATCAATCAGTGTCCTTTCCTAACCTCCCCCCAGTCAGAAGGTCAAGAGACATTTCCCCCTTTTCCTCTGATGTTCAAAGTCACCTCCTTCCCATTGTCTTGGTGCTCAGTGACCCTGTGACTTCGCTGCGCACCAGAAAACGCCAAATAATCCCTCTGGATTGTGATTTGCTGTCTACAAAAGGTGACGAGGAATGAGGAATAGTTCTAGAGGAAGGCAGCTGTGCCATAAGGGAAAAATATAAGATCACATTCATTTAAAATGGACTTTTAACCCTTTCAGGCAATGCATTGGTGACTTCCCTAGCATACAAGGGGTCAGTAGGCTCGTTTAAATCAATGGGAACTTTTATTTGTAGATTATGATGCGGTTGCCTTGCTCCAGAATTCCTGCAGTTCTTCTCAGCAGAGTAGTCTCCACGCATTGTGTTAACTCTTTGAATGCCAGAGTGATATCCAAAGCATTGTGTTGCATTGCATTGGATATCTCTATCGGATGTCTGCACATTGCATCCAGCAACAATATACAGGAGCAAATAAAAGATTTTTTAATAATTAAACATATGCATTAAAACATATATAACTTACAGGACCAGGCTCATATCATGTTCCTTTAAGCCAGGGGAATCCAACGTACAGCCCGTGGGCCAAATGCTGTCCGCTTCACCCCAGGGTGTGGCCCATCTGATACCCAATGCACTCAAAAGGTTAACAAAAATTTTTTTTTTTTCACCTAAAAATTTAGAACAGATGATCTAGAAGGCCAGTAGGCTACAGTACGGTATGAGAATTGCTGTCAGTTTTCTATATCCGTATTCTTATTGACTTGATCGATATTCTTTTTTTTTCAGAAGTAAATCCATTACTTTTGAAAATTTGTCATAAAGAAAATAAATTGTGGAAGGTTAGAAGTGGCTTTTCTTTCTGCTAATACTCCTTTAATCTCTTAATTACTGATGACTTGCCAGGACTGTCAAGAAGGTCCATGTGTTAAGGAGCAGTGACGGTCCTGGAAAAGTTATTTTAATCAAAGTGCGCCTTCAGGTGCACTGTGATTACGGGATAGTTTAAACTGACTGCTCCAAATCCAGTTTTAGCATCTCCCACTGCGAGCTGGTACTTGTGATCACTCACACATACCAACTCTCCAAACACACAAAAAATGTCCTTGGTCCTCTGCTGCAGAAAACCCCTGGACCACTGGTCCTTAACCCCTTAAGGACCCATGGCGCGCTGATCATGGGTACGTCATAGGACCACGATAAAATAAGGACCCATGATGGTCTTGGCACGTCATGCATTTCGGGGCTTCCCACGCGGCTGCACTCTATTCTAGGAGCCCTAAATTGTTTAGGCAAAAAAAAGTAACCCTTTAAGGACCAGTGGTCCAGGGAAGTTACCTTCCCTTAAGGACCGCTTTGATTCTTGCATACCGACGCGCCACATTGGGGACTAAGAGAGGCCGCTCTAGTCTTGGAGCAGTCAATTTTAGGCCCCATTTTTCCCGGTACAGCACTGTAAGTAAAAAGTATGTGACATGCTATGACCATCCCCAGACCTTAAGGGCTTAAAAAAAGCTCAGTGGTCCTTAAGTGCTGGCCATGCGTGTGGGCGGTCCTTAAGGGTTTAAATTGTCATCTTCTCCAAATGAAAGCCATTTTTGTTTTGCCTGGAAAAAAAATTAGAAAAACAAATGATGGGTAGAAAAAGAATTTTGTTAAATAATCTTACACTATAGCGGTAGATTAAACCACTCCCACTTTTAAGACGGTTGTTTCCTCTTGACGGAAGCAACGGAACCGAATGTAAAACAAGACGATAATATGTGTGAGAATTAACGGAATATGGTGTAAACAAATTTCCAACAACCACAACTTTTTGAAAGAGTTGTACGCACAAAATAAATTAGAAGCAGTTCTGAGAGAAAACCATTTGGACCACAGAGGACCAAAATAAATCCCCGTTCATTTACGTGGGTCTTTTAACTTCTTGAATGCTGGAGAGGACCTCTCTAGCATTCAAGGGGTTAAACATCGCTTTTAAATCAGTAGTAATATATATGTGTCCCCGTGTGATATGGTTGGTTTGCTCCTAAAGAGCAATCCAAGGGTTTACCCTTTTAGTGCCAGGGGGCACGCAACGCATTGCTTTGCAATGCGTTGCGCACCCATCTGGCACTGAAAGGGTTAAAGAAAACCTCTGTTAAGGGATAGGGTAAATTATATAAAAAAAAAGGCTTCATTTGTAAAAACGCATACAAAATGTGACAGGCTTCTGAGGAACAATGGCCTGTTCTACAGCTAGTCACCACTCAGAAGCATCACGTTTTAGCTCTACAGTACCATCACAGAGGAGAAATTTCCACGTACATATTAAACTAATCTCGCCATGGGAGGATTGTCCTATAGGGGGATCGGGCATGCCCCGGTGGGTCGCTATATCGGCTCACTTTTAAAAAGTCCTGATCCACTTTGTCTTGAGTGCAGACTCTCTCTCCCCCTCCAGTGCACACTGAAAGAACTGCAGTTAAAAAAACAAGTGCTGTACAGCGCTGGCCATCTCTCTCCCCCTCCGCTCTACTTGTCTTGAGTGCAGAATGAGGGCAGTAAAGGAAGTTAGTGGAGGAGAGAGAGAGAGATGTGCGGCGCTGTACAGCACTTGTAATTTATTTGCAGTTCTTTCAGTGCGCACCAGATGGGGGGGAGCCCGGGCTGGTATCCCCCTACAATCCGCTCCTGAATCTCGCCCAAAGGGCAGTCCAGTTCCAAAATGACAGGCAAGTCCCCTCTGCACAGAAACCAGCTAACCACCGACGTATCTTTCGTCCTTGTTGGGCCTCGTCAAGGAGGTGCAGCTGGATTCCCTAGGTACTGAGAGAAAGGGGTTCATGTATGGATTACCCTTCACCCTAAGGGAGACCCCCTAAGAGTATTCAAAATAAACATACAAAATGTGAGAGGCTTCTGATGATGAACAACAGCACAATGGCCTGTCCTACAGCTAGTCACCACCCAGAAGCATCATATTTTAGCTCTCTAGTTCCATTACAGAGGAGAAATATCCATGTACATATTAGACTAATCCTGCCCAAAAGGGCATCCAGTTCCAAAATGACACTCAACAAGGCCAAAATGTATGCCGGGGATTAGCTGGTCTACCCGTGCAAGGGGGACTTGCCCATCATTTTGGAACTGGACTGCCCTTTTGGGTGGGATTAGTCTAATATGCATGTGGAAATTTCTCCTCTGTAATGGCACTAGAGGGCACTAGAGAGCTAAAACGTGATGTATCTGAGCGGTGACTAGCCATAGAACAGGCCATTGTGCTGTTTGTTTGTCCTCAGAAGCCTCTCACATTTTGAATGCTAATTTGTAAAAAGAAATAGCTGGGAGTTATGCACTACAGTGTGATAAAGAGGTGATAACGGGGTGATAACTTTCCTATTGATATCACTTCTCCAGTTCCTATCTATAAATATAAAGCGCTAGCCTGCGAATCTCCCTCTGTGTGTAACAGCACATGCACACTAGAGACTGCCAGAACAATGCAGTCATGTGCAGTAGAGACTGACAGAACGATGCAGTCATGCACAGTAGAGACTGCCTGAACAATGCAGTCATGCGCAGTAGAGACTGGCGGAACGATTCAATCATGTTCAGTAGAGATTGCCTGAACAATGCAGTCATGCGCAGTAGAGACTGGCGGAACGATTCAATCATGCGCAGTAGAGACTGCCAGAACAATGCAGTCATGCGCAGTAGAGACTGGCGGAACGATGCATTCATACACAGTAGAGACTGCCAGAACAATGCAGTCATGGGCAGTAGAGACTGGCGGAACGATGCAGTCATGCACAGTAGAGACTGCCAGAACAATGCAGTCATGGGCAGTAGAGACTGGCGGAACGATGCATTCATACACAGTAGAGACTGCCAGAACAATGCAGTCATGGGCAGTAGAGACTGGCGGAACGATGCAGTCATGCACAGTAGAGACTGCCTGAACAATGCAGTCATGCACAGTAGAGACTGCCTGAACAATGCAGTCATGCGCAGTAGAGACTGCCTGAACAATGCAGTCACGTGCAGTAGAGACTGCAGGAACAATGCAGTCATGCGCAGTAGAGACTGCCTGAACAATGCAGTCATACACAGTAGAGACTGACTGAACAATGCAGTCATACACAGTAGAGACTGCCGGAATGATGCAGTCATACACAGTAGAGACTACCGGAATGATGCAGTCATACACAGTAGAGACTACCGGAATGATGCAGTCATACACAGTAGAGACTGCAGGAACAATGTAGTCATGTGCAGTAGACACTGGCTGAACGAACTGATCCGGAGCAGAGAGCTCCAGATTGCTCACCACCTGTCTGTGCTCCCGGCTCCGGGTCCACAGCCGAGGCTGCTGGGTGGCACTTTAGCCCGTGTATACAGGCTTTCATACTAGTGATATTCTATATATCCTATGCACTAAGGTCTCCAAAGTTGGAGAAAACATAATACATTGGCTCCACAGAATAACACAGGAACTGAAGAAGTGATATCACTGGAGAAGTTATCTCCACGTTTTCACCTCTTTATCACTCCTTAGCGCACCAGATTGGGAACATTGGCAATTGCAGCACACAACTGGAGGGCCTCGGGTTCCTCATCTCGGCCCTACATTGCCTAATGGAAAATCCTGCATGGTAACGTGTGTCTTGCATTGCTTTGCAATAAATTGGATACCCTCAAAGGGTTAAAACAGGTCATCAAAAGATTCTGCTTGGCCAATTTGCATCTGTTTTGAAGCATTTTAATTGATCTGTTCCTCATTCCCGTCCATGTAGCACCTTTGCACGACATTATATACATAGCAGTTTAAAGAGGAAATATCGTCCCAACAAGATGTGGTCTCAGTGTGCACAGTTCTGTAGTATATAAAATGTTATTTAGTCCTTTTTTAAAATAAGTTTCTATTTAAGGCATAGAGTAAAGCAAAAACTTACTATATGTGTCCCCGTGTGATATGGTTGGTTTGCTCCTAAAGAGCAATCCAAGGGTTTACCCTTTTAGTGCCAGGGGGCACGCAACGCATTGCTTTGCAATGCGTTGCGCACCCATCTGGCACTGAAAGGGTTAAAGAAAACCTCTGTTAAGGGATAGGGTAAATTATATAAAAAAAAAGGCTTCATTTGTAAAAACGCATACAAAATGTGACAGGCTTCTGAGGAACAATGGCCTGTTCTACAGCTAGTCACCACTCAGAAGCATCACGTTTTAGCTCTACAGTACCATCACAGAGGAGAAATTTCCACGTACATATTAAACTAATCTCGCCATGGGAGGATTGTCCTATAGGGGGATCGGGCATGCCCCGGTGGGTCGCTATATCGGCTCACTTTTAAAAAGTCCTGATCCACTTTGTCTTGAGTGCAGACTCTCTCTCCCCCTCCAGTGCACACTGAAAGAACTGCAGTTAAAAAAACAAGTGCTGTACAGCGCTGGCCATCTCTCTCCCCCTCCGCTCTACTTGTCTTGAGTGCAGAATGAGGGCAGTAAAGGAAGTTAGTGGAGGAGAGAGAGAGAGATGTGCGGCGCTGTACAGCACTTGTAATTTATTTGCAGTTCTTTCAGTGCGCACCGGATGGGGGGGAGCCCGGGCTGGTATCCCCCTACAATCCGCTCCTGAATCTCGCCCAAAGGGCAGTCCAGTTCCAAAATGACAGGCAAGTCCCCTCTGCACAGAAACCAGCTAACCACCGACGTATCTTTCGTCCTTGTTGGGCCTCGTCAAGGAGGTGCAGCTGGATTCCCTAGGTACTGAGAGAAAGGGGTTCATGTATGGATTACCCTTCACCCTAAGGGAGACCCCCTAAGAGTATTCAAAATAAACATACAAAATGTGAGAGGCTTCTGATGATGAACAACAGCACAATGGCCTGTCCTACAGCTAGTCACCACCCAGAAGCATCATATTTTAGCTCTCTAGTTCCATTACAGAGGAGAAATATCCATGTACATATTAGACTAATCCTGCCCAAAAGGGCATCCAGTTCCAAAATGACACTCAACAAGGCCAAAATGTATGCCGGGGATTAGCTGGTCTACCCGTGCAAGGGGGACTTGCCCATCATTTTGGAACTGGACTGCCCTTTTGGGTGGGATTAGTCTAATATGCATGTGGAAATTTCTCCTCTGTAATGGCACTAGAGGGCACTAGAGAGCTAAAACGTGATGTATCTGAGCGGTGACTAGCCATAGAACAGGCCATTGTGCTGTTTGTTTGTCCTCAGAAGCCTCTCACATTTTGAATGCTAATTTGTAAAAAGAAATAGCTGGGAGTTATGCACTACAGTGTGATAAAGAGGTGATAACGGGGTGATAACTTTCCTATTGATATCACTTCTCCAGTTCCTATCTATAAATATAAAGCGCTAGCCTGCGAATCTCCCTCTGTGTGTAACAGCACATGCACACTAGAGACTGCCAGAACAATGCAGTCATGTGCAGTAGAGACTGACAGAACGATGCAGTCATGCACAGTAGAGACTGCCTGAACAATGCAGTCATGCGCAGTAGAGACTGGCGGAACGATTCAATCATGTTCAGTAGAGATTGCCTGAACAATGCAGTCATGCGCAGTAGAGACTGGCGGAACGATTCAATCATGCGCAGTAGAGACTGCCAGAACAATGCAGTCATGCGCAGTAGAGACTGGCGGAACGATGCATTCATACACAGTAGAGACTGCCAGAACAATGCAGTCATGGGCAGTAGAGACTGGCGGAACGATGCAGTCATGCACAGTAGAGACTGCCAGAACAATGCAGTCATGGGCAGTAGAGACTGGCGGAACGATGCATTCATACACAGTAGAGACTGCCAGAACAATGCAGTCATGGGCAGTAGAGACTGGCGGAACGATGCAGTCATGCACAGTAGAGACTGCCTGAACAATGCAGTCATGCACAGTAGAGACTGCCTGAACAATGCAGTCATGCGCAGTAGAGACTGCCTGAACAATGCAGTCACGTGCAGTAGAGACTGCAGGAACAATGCAGTCATGCGCAGTAGAGACTGCCTGAACAATGCAGTCATACACAGTAGAGACTGACTGAACAATGCAGTCATACACAGTAGAGACTGCCGGAATGATGCAGTCATACACAGTAGAGACTACCGGAATGATGCAGTCATACACAGTAGAGACTGCAGGAACAATGTAGTCATGTGCAGTAGACACTGGCTGAACGAACTGATCCGGAGCAGAGAGCTCCAGATTGCTCACCACCTGTCTGTGCTCCCGGCTCCGGGTCCACAGCCGAGGCTGCTGGGTGGCACTTTAGCCCGTGTATACAGGCTTTCATACTAGTGATATTCTATATATCCTATGCACTAAGGTCTCCAAAGTTGGAGAAAACATAATACATTGGCTCCACAGAATAACACAGGAACTGAAGAAGTGATATCACTGGAGAAGTTATCTCCACGTTTTCACCTCTTTATCACTCCTTAGCGCACCAGATTGGGAACATTGGCAATTGCAGCACACAACTGGAGGGCCTCGGGTTCCTCATCTCGGCCCTACATTGCCTAATGGAAAATCCTGCATGGTAACGTGTGTCTTGCATTGCTTTGCAATAAATTGGATACCCTCAAAGGGTTAAAACAGGTCATCAAAAGATTCTGCTTGGCCAATTTGCATCTGTTTTGAAGCATTTTAATTGATCTGTTCCTCATTCCAGTCCATGTAGCACCTTTGCACGACATTATATACATAGCAGTTTAAAGAGGAAATATCGTCCCAACAAGATGTGGTCTCAGTGTGCACAGTTCTGTAGTATATAAAATGTTATTTAGTCCTTTTTTAAAATAAGTTTCTATTTAAGGCATAGAGTAAAGCAAAAACTTAACTAGTGACGTCAAGATCGGGGGAGATGGTCTGCGCATATCAGATTCGTTACCTTAAGGTAACGTAGTCACTCCCACCGGTCTTCTCGATCCAACCTGTGTCTGCCTCTTCTAGAGCACATGACCTGGTGTGCACTGCAGAGATGTGGACTATGGGCAAAGACTCCAAACCTGATTGACAGGCAACGGAGCAGGCAATGCATGCGCACTGGAAGACAAAAAGCAAGATGGCTGCGGTCTACATCTTCTTGGGGTGTCTAATAACGGTAACATTACAGATTAATCAGAGCATTCTTTAAAGGGATACTAATGTTTCATAATAAAAGCAGCTCTAATTAATCATCATAGTATTTGGACTTTGGAGAGTGTTACTTCAATTCTGTCAGAGTTGTAGTTCAAGAGTAATTGAATGATAAAGTATCCCTCTCTCGCCCCTTTTACTGACGTAACACTGTTCAGCCAGATCAGAAGGGAGGTGCCCAGGTAGATTGCAGAGAGGGACAATCTTCAATTAAGATAAGGGAAAAACCTGAAAAACTTGTCAAGGGGGGGAAGGGCTTTCATTGTTCTCATAGGAAGAAGATTGTCCCCTGCTGTTATCTGTCTGGTCTGTGGACTGCATTCCACATCCGAGAAGAGATGGCTTACGCTAGGTAAAAGGGGCGGGAGGGGAAACTTTGCTTGTGAATATCTCTCAAACCATAAAGGTTTGAGCGATAAGACTTATATCATTCTTCATGTTTTTTTAATGCCTACAAAATAAAATAAAGATAAAACGAAGTATTACTATCCCTTTAAGGCATACAATAGGGCAGTGATTCTCAGCTCCAGTCGTCGGGGCACACCAACAGGTCATGTTTTCAAGATATCCCTAATTAATCACAGGTGAATCCATTACAATAACTGCGTCACTAATTACTCACCTGTGATTAAGCAGGAACAACCTGAAAACCTGCACTGTTGGTGTGCCCCGAGGACTAACGTTGAGAATTACTGCAATAGGGATATATACTTGGATAACCCAAGTTTATATCCTACGATAGTTCCGCTTTAATAAAGGGCATCAGTAACTGTCTGTTGATCGATGTCTCTGGCTGCGTTACAGAGTAAACTTCAAACCTGTGTTTTAAATAAAAGCAAAAGGATATTCTGCAGCCAGCAGACTTGATGAATTCTCACAGAGCCTTGAAGTGCAAAGCACATCGGAATCATGTGTCAGTCAGTAGTGTTATTGCATTTCAGAGAAGCAATGAGATGTTATTAGTTTGTGGGTTGTACTGAAAATGATCCCGGTTTTATTTGTTCTTATACTTTCCTGATGTTAGGAACGTCTACTGTCTGAAGCTGCAAACTGATGCAAGCAAAAGGGTTTAACCCCTTAAGGACCAGCCGCACGGACCGCTCTTAAGGGCCATTTATTCATTTTTTGTTACAGGAATCAGAGGAACCCAGGACCCCTGAATTCCAGGACGTATATGTACCTCATGGGTCCTTTACACACGTTCTCCTCATGATGTACATGTACATCATTGGTCTTTAAAGGGATAATAATACTTCGTTTTATCTTTATTTTATTTTGTAGGCATTAAAAAAACATGAAGAACAATATAAGTCTTATCTCTCAAACCTTTATGGTTTGAGAGATATTCACAAGCAAAGTTTCCCCTCCCGCCCCTTTTACCTAGTGTAAGCCATCTCTTCTCAGATGTGGAATCCAGTCCATAGACCAGACAGATAACAGCAGGGGACAATCTTCTTCCTATGAGAACAATGAAATCCCTGCCCCCCTTGACAAGTTTTTCAGGTTTCTCCCTTATCTTAACTGAAGATTGTCCCTCTCTGCAATCTACCTGGGCACCTCCCTTCTGATCTGGCTGCGCAGTGTTACTTCAGTAAAAGGGGCGGGAGGGGGATACTTTGTCATTGAATTACTCTTGGACTACAACTCTGACAGAATTGAAATAACACTCTCCAAGGTCCAAATACTATGATGATTAATTAGAGATGCTTTTATTATGAAACATTACTATCCCTTTAAGGGGTTAACCCTTAATGTGCCAGGGAGGTGTTTTCAATGCACTGGCTACCACTTTGGCACTCAAAGGAGTGTGCAGCTCTGTATCAGCCGCAGCGCGGGCAGTCTCTACTGCGCATGACTGCAACACGCGCAGCAGTGTCTACTGCGCATGCCATGGCATTACACACGATTTAGCGAATTATTATATAGAATATCCTTTATCCCATTGCATTGGATACGTCTCTGGCACAAAGGCTTAAATCAAGGATTGGTAAAGTGAGGCTCTCCAACTGCTGGCTTGTGTGGATTGGCTCCTGAAAATAAATCTTTAACCTTTTGAGTGCCAGAGGGGGTACGCAATGCATTGCTTTGTAATGCGTTGCGTACCCCTCTGGCACTCAAAGGGTTAATTGGTACTGGGGGGGACAGAATTCTTTGTGGCCAGACTCCAGAACCCTAAACCCATCCCAATGGAGTGTTGTTAATCAGATCACTTTGGCGGGATTAGTTTGGGGTGGCTGGAGATCTGAAATAACGACAATCATGTCTGCGTTTTGCGGACATGATGGTGAGTAAAGATTAAGTGTGGTGAAACGGTCCATGCACAATTCAGTCATAGCGGCCAGTAGGGATCCCTGCACAGATGAAGGTAAATAGATTTATTCTTTGTAGGTTTTAGTCTTTATCCCGTTAAGGACCACAGTGTGCAAATTGGTCCTTAAATGGTTAATGTACAGCATCTGTTTAAAGATGATTAAGCGCTAAATCAGTCATAATTGTTTCTTTTCTACACAGCTTCCAGGGTACTTAAGTGGAAGATGATTTTCAGTAATTGCATAAAAAATGAATCTCACCTAAAATGGGATTTGTTCCGAAATCTTATTTATTTATTTATTTTTTTAATTAGGCAGATTTTTTTTTTTTTTAATCTATGGAGAAGTGAATGTATAGCTTCAAGGCATCCGTTATCTACACCTGAGTAACATATTCCCATTATCCATTTAAAGGGATAGTAATACTTTGTTTTATCTTTATTTTATTTTGTAGGCATTAAAAAAACATGAAGAACGATATAAGTCTTATCTCTCAAACCTTTATGGTTTATGAGATATTCACTGGCAAAGTTTCCCCTCCCGCCCCTTTCACCTTGTGTAAGCCATCTCTTCTCAGATGTGGAATCCAGTCCATAGACCAGACAGAGAACAGCAGGGGACAATCTTCTTCCTATGAGAACAATGAAAGCCCTGCCCCCCTTGACAAGTTTTTCAGGGTTTGCCCTTATCTTAATTGAAGATTGTCCCTCTCTGCAATCTACCTGGGCACCTCACTTCTGATCTGGCTGAGCAGTGTTACATCAGTAAAAGGGACGGGGGGGGATACTTTGTCATTGAATTAATCTTGAATTACAACTCTGATAGAATTGAAATGACACTCTCCAAAGTCCAAATACTATAATGATTAATTAGAGCCGCTTTTATTATGAAACATTACTATCCCTTTAAGGCTGTAATTCCATTTCCAAATGTGAGTGAATGGGATGGAAGGAGGAACAACCTGATTTGCTGAGTCCTGTACCTGAATTAGGATTGTATACCCGTAAACTGCTTTCGTTGCTGCCCATCGTATATGTGATTTATAGCATACATGTTTTGTTCATAGGATAGACGAGTAAGCGCAGTCATGGAGCGAAACGAGTAGATTGTTATTAGGGGTCACTTTAGAGAGCTGATACATCTTTCCTCTCCCTTGCCATTGATGCCTCCTTTGTTTGTTTATTTTTTTATTTATCAACACACAATAAAGTTTATTGAAATTTTAAATGCAGTCACCTGGTTGTTTGGAGGACGAGATTGTGGAGTGCCACCCAACTCTTTCTTGTTGTATTGTGTTTGCGGGATTGGAGTACCCGATTGGGGATTGAGCACCCTGAAGATGTCCGGGAATCAGTGAGTTCCATTTATCCTTCTCTAGTGTTGGGACGTTTAAGCAAGGTTGCGTGTAGCACCCATGTATCACTGTTATATACTTTGTGCAGTGAGCAGAGGATTAGCTTGTGCAGTGAGCAGATTATTAGGTTGTGTAGTGAGTAGAGAATTAGCTTGTGCAGTGAGCAGAGGATTAGCTTGTGTAATGAGTAGAAGATTAGTTTGTGCAGTGAGTAGAGGATTGGTTTGTGCAGTAAGTAGAGGATTGGCTTGTCCAGTGAGCAGAAGATTAGCTTGTGCAGTGAGTAGAGGATTAGCTTGTGCAGTGAGCAGATGATTGGTTTGTGTAGTGAGCAGAGGATTAGCTTGTGTAATGAGTAGAGGACTAGTTTGTGCAGTGAACAGAGGGTTAGTTTGTGCAGTGAGCAGAGGATTAGTTTGTGCAGTGAGCAGAGGATTGGTTTGTGCAGTGAACAGAGGATTAGCTTGTGCAGTGAACAGAGGATTAGTTTGTGCAGTGAGCAGAGGATTGGTTTGTGCAGTGAACAGAGGATTAGTTTGTGCAGTGAGCAGAGGATTGGTTTGTACAATGAACAGAGGATTGGTTTGTGCAGTGAACAGAGGATTAGTTTGTGCAGTGAGCAGAGGATTAGTTTGTGCAGTGAGCAGATGATTGGTTGTGCAGTGAGCAGAGGATTAGCTTGTGTAGTGAGTAGAGGATTAGCTTGTGCAGTGAGCAGAGGATTAGTTTGTGCAGTGAGCAGGGGATTAGCTTGTGCAGTGAGTAGAGGATTAGTTTGTGCAGTGAGTAGAGGACTAGTTTGTGCAGTGAACAGAGGATTAGTTTGTGCAGTGAGCAGAGGATTAGCTTGTGCAGTGAGCAGAGGATTAGTTTGTGCAGTGAGCAGAGGATTAGCTTGTGCAGTGAGCAGATGATTGGTTTGTACAGTGAGCAGAGGATTAGCTTGTGCAGTGAGCAGAGGATTAGTTTGTGCAGTGAGCAGAGGATTAGCTTGTGCAGTGAGCAGATGATTGGTTTGTACAGTGAGCAGAGGATTGGTTTGTGCAGTGAGCAGATGATTAGTTTGTGCAGTGAGCAGATGATTGGTTGTGCAGTGAGCAGAGGATTAGCTTGTGCAGTGAGCAGAGGATTAGCTTGTGCAGTGAACAGAGGATTGGTTTGTACAGTGAGCAGAGGATTAGCTTGTGCAGTGAGCAGAGGATTGGTTTGTACAATGAACAGAGGATTGGTTTGTACAGTGAGCAGAGGATTAGCTTGTGCAGTGAACAGAAGATTGGTTTGTACAGTGAGCAGAGGATTATCTTGTGCAGTGAGCAGAGGATTAGTTTGTGCAGTGAACAGAGGATTAGCTTGTGCAGTGAGTAGAGGATTAGCTTGTGCAGTGAGCAGAGGATTAGTTTGTGCAGTGAGCAGAGGATTAGCTTGTGCAGTGAGCAGAGGATTAGCTTGTGCAGTGAACAGAGGATTGGTTTGTGCAGTGAGCAGAGGATTAGTTTGTGCAGTGAGCAGAGGATTGGTTTGTGCAGTGAACAGAGGATTGGTTTGTGCAGTGAGCAGAGGATTAGCTTGTGCAGTGAGCAGAAGATTGGTTTGTACAATGAACAGAGAATTGGTTTGTACAGTGAGCAGAGGATTAGTTTGTGCAGTGAGCAGAGGATTAGCTTGTGCAGTGAGAATAGGATTAGTTTGTGCAGTGAGCAGAGGATTGGCTTGTGCAGTGAGCAGAGGATTAGTTTGTGCAGTGAACAGAGGATTAGCTTGTGCAGTGAGCAGAGGATTAGCTTGTGCAGTGAGCAGAGGGTTAGTTTGTGCAGTGATCAGAGGATTAGCTTGTGCAGTGAGCAGAGGATTAGTTTGTACAGTGAGCAGACGATTGGTTGTGCAGTGAGCAGAGGGTTAGTTTGTGCAGTGAGCAGAGGATTAGCTTGTGCAGTGAACAGAGGATTGGTTTGTGCAGTGAACAGATGATTAGCTTGTGCAGTGAGCAGAGGATTGGTTTGTGCAGTGAACAGATGATTAGCTTGTGCAGTGAGCAGAGGATTAGTTTGTGCAGTGAACAGAGTTTGAGGTTTAGGAGTCCAGCAGCAATTATCATATCCAACTCTATGGACATTGCATGCATTAAAGATGTTATTTCTTACACCAAGGGGCAAGGACAGAATTCATAGGGGTCTTTAGGGTTATTTTGCGAACAGTAAAGTAAGTGGGGGATTACCATTATGTGTTAATGTTCATTTAATTTTGTTAATGTCAGAGTTAGTATGTTAAAAAAACCCGTGGATTACTCTGCCATTTGTTAAACAACGTCCATGTTCCGTGTGCGCTTTGCTGGAGCTGAAAGTCTAATTTTCAATTAAGAATCTTCGCTTGCTCTTGCTTACATTACCTATAATTAAATTTCAGTAAAATTAGAAAATCCTCATTGATGTGGAAGTCTACCATGGCCTACTTCTTAATTTGGTCCATAAACTTTCTCAGCGTGCACGCTTCGAGGTTTGATTAATTTCCCCACTTCATATTTAACCCTGGAAGAGTAATGCAGTCTCTGACGTGATTAATGGATGGAATATTCAGCGCCGTGTCTTGTTCTCATTACTCATGGGAATAGAATACAGTCATTTCAGGAAGCTGCTCTGTGTGATGTGTTACCTTGGGATGACAGTGGATGGGCATTGTATGGATAAATTATTGACATTGATACCAGTGGCACAGAATAGATGGGTATATAATATGAGATATAGGTGATTTGTTTAATCCTTTGAGTGCCAGACCGGTGTGTATTAGACCTCAAAGAGTTAAACTTTTGGAACTTGAGCAATTCTGGAAGAAACCATGCATCCCTAGAAGACAAAAAAATAAATCGTCAAAACTTCAATCGATTTATATGGGGCTATTAACCCTTGAATATTAAAGGGATAGTAATGTTTCAAAATAAAAGAAATTAATATTCATAGTATTTGGGCTATGGAGAGTGTTATTTCAATACTGTCAGAGTTGTTGTTCAAGAGCAATTGAATAATAAAGTGTCTAGTACTGACTTCCTGTCTTATCTCTACAGTTACTCCCCCACTCACTGACACTGCTCAGCAATGCATTACCTACCTCCCCTAGCACTGACTTCCTGTCTTATCTCTACATTACTTCACCACTCACTGATACTGCACAGCAATGCATTACCCATCTCCCTTAGCAATGACTTCCTGTCTTATCCCTACATTACCTCCCCCACTCACTGACACTGCTCAGCAATGCATTACCCACCTCCCCTACTACTGACTTCCTGTCTTATCTCTACATTACCTCCCCCACTCACTGACACTGCTCAGCAATGCATTACCCACCTCCCCTACTACTGACTTCCTGTCTTATCCCTACATTACCTCCCCACTCACTGACACTGCTCAGTAATGCATTACCCACCTCCTCTAGCATTGACTTCCTGTCTTATCCCTACATTATCTCCCCACTCACTGACACTGCTCAGTAATGCATTACCCACCTCTCTTAGTACTGACTTCCTGTTGTATCCCTATATTACCTCTCCCCACTCACTGACACTGCTCAGCAATGCATTACCCACCTCACCTAGTACTGACTTCCTGTTGTATCCCTATATTACCTCTCCCCACTCACTGACACTGCTCAGCAATGCATTACCCACCTCACCTAGTACTGACTTCCTGTCTTATCCCTACATCACCTCCTCCACTCACTGACACTGTTCAGCCATGCATTGCCCCCTCCCCCTTCAAGCACTGGAAGGGTTAATGACAGAATGTAAGAAAGTGGAGCATTCACTGATTTTATTAAGCCATAAATGTATGCACTATTTGTGATTATGCACAAAATACACTAATGGGATTGACGTTAAATAACACATGCTCCTAAACTAAAGGCAAAATTAACTATTGCCCTAAATTAACGGTAAAGTTAGGGAATGCACCCAAATTAACGAGAAAGTTAGTGAATGTGCCTAAATTAATTACAAAGTTACACATGCCCTAAATTAAAGGCAAAGTTAGCCAAACATGTGAAAATGTGTGCCAATTGCTTTGCTGAATTAGGCGCGATTGCTTATCCTCTCACAAAACGGGGGACAGTTACGCCATACCCGCATTTTGAAACACATTCACAAAAAAGTGCAAATGTTTGCTAATTCTGAAAAAAACATTCTCAATTCAGTAATATTTTGGTGCTAAAAAGTTCACTGCAATTAGCGATTGTACAAGTTTCTTGCATTGCGCCCTACGTTTCAGTGAGTGGGGAGGTAATGTACGACAGGAAGTGCCTGCCCTGCATGTCATAATTAGCATAATCTACAGATCAAAATAAATCAAATATTAGTTTTAAAAATAAAAATTGCCTGTAACAATCAAGAAAGATGTTTTGGGTGATAGTATCCCCTACTGGTATAAGACCTTTGCATTTTTTCTGGCATTATCCTCGCCACTGAGAACTTCTGCAAAAAGGAGAAAAATGTCTTATATTCTGTGGAAATTCCCACTGGAATTAAATAAGATTTTTTTTTATGAACCCTTAATTAGTAGGTGTTAGTGTAGGGTGACCACACGTTCCGGAATGCCCGGGACTGTCCCTTATTGGGGGTCTGTGTCCCGCGTCACCCCCTCCGGGGCAACAAAGAGTCCTGGAATTGAGCAACACGCGCCAGTCTAGCCAGCCAATGAAATGTATTTACTATATAGTCCTCATTGGCTGGCTGAGCCAGCCAATGAAGACCATATAGCAAATACATTTCATTGGCTGGCTGGACTTGTACGTACGAGACAGCTGGGATGGAGCAGGTATGTTGGCGCTGCAAGTCTGACCCGCGGCTGAGGCTCCCACCGGCGCTGACCATCTTTCCCACTGGGAATTCTTACTCTGTGTCAGCCTCAGATGGACGGTCAGCGTCGGGGGGAGCCTCAGCTGCGGGACAAGAGTGACCACATGTCCTGGAATGGCAGAATGGAAATGTGGTCACCCTATGTTAGTGTTCCTTTAGCCATTTGATTTCCACTGGTGTCCAAAGCAATGAGCTGGACAACACTCTGGCACTGAATGGGTAAAGATACCCAAAGAAGAATTCCTGCCTTGCGGATAAAGAGCACCAGCTCTCTGTGGTCCCTGTTTGTGCTGTCTGCTAGGGGAAGATGTGTAATAGAAATGCAGAAAGTCAATTAACAGATGAAAGGATGTTGATGTAAGAGGCCTTGCTAAGCGAGTATGATCTGACTCCTGCGGGGGGGGGTCACAACAGGAGAGTGGCTCTTCAAGACTTGGCTGGGATTTGTGAGTGTCTTAGCTTTTGGGAAATGAAAAAGACAGAAACAATAAAATCTGAGATGAAAAGGGTCACCCAGGGTAGACGGTAATAATTCAACTTCAGTCTGGAACATGTTCATCTTATTTCAGCCTTAACACTTTCACTGCATGGGAAAGGGAAGAAGGTAGAATGGATACCTGAATGGAACTTTACCAAAAGGAATACGTGTTTAAGATAATGAGTTAGACAAGTAAAAGTCCATCATACAGCAGTCAGGTGTATCTATATAATTACTGTGTGTAACAGAAGTACTTACCTAGGTAGGAGTCCATCATACAGCAGTCAGGTGTATCTATATAATTACTGTGTGTAACAGAAGCGCTTACCTAGGTAGGAGTCCATCATACAGCAGTCAGGTGTATCTATATAATTACTGTGTGTAACAGAAGGACTTACCTAGGTAGGAGTCCATCGTACAGCAGTAAGGTGTATCTATATAATTACTGTGTGTAACAGAAGCACTTACCTAGGTAGGAGTCCATCATACAGCAGTCAGGTGTATCTATATAATTACTGTGTGTAACAGAACACTTACCTAGGTAGGAGTCCATCATACAGCAGTCAGGTGTATCTATATAATTACTGTGTGTAACAGAAGCGCTTACCTAGGTAGGAGTCCATCATACAGCAGTCAGGTGTATCTATATAATTACTGTGTGTAACAGAAGCACTTACCTAGGTAGGAGTCCATCATACAGCAGTCAGGTGTATCTATATAATTACTGTGTGTAACAGAAGCGCTTACCTAGGTAGGAGTCCATCGTACAGCAGTAGTGATGATCGAGCACCCCAATTCTCGGGTGTTCGGGTGCTCTGGCCGAGCACCCCCGGAGGCTCGGGTGCTCGGCCGAGCACCCGAGCCCCATTGAAGTCAATGGGAGGACTCGAGCATTACACCAGGCACCCCCTGCTCTGATGAGGGGAGGGTGCCTGGTCCATAGGAAAAGGGCAGAAAATGATGGAAACACCACAGAAATGGTTCAGGGACAGCATAGGGAGGATGTCTGGATGCATCTTGGACTCCAACGTCGCTGCTGGGAACGATGTTTCGCCCGTAGTACGCCATTTTTACAGACTGACCGTAAAACACACAAAAAGGAAGATAAAAACGACTTTAGGCGAAAAATTGTTACCAAACAGTATTTGCTGTATATTTACTTGTATATCATCTGCAAATTCTGCAAAAAATTTCATCGATTTTTCGGAACTGGGGCCATGATTAAGAGGGAAACGTGCGCAGAGGCAAATTCTGGAAAAAATTTCATCAATTTTTCGGAACTGGGGCCATGATTAAGAGGGAAACGTGCGCAGAGGCAAATTCTGCAAAAAATTTCATCGATTTTTCGGAACTGGGCCATGATTAAGAGGGAAACGTGCGCAGAGGCAAATTCTGCAAAAAATTTCATCGATTTTTCTGAACTGGGGCCATGATTAAGCCGACCATCTAAAACATTATGGGTGAGGGTCTGCTGCGGAGCTGACCATCCTAAACATTATATGCGAAGGCCCGCTAGTGAGCTGACGCTATAAAACATTATATGAGAGGGCCCGCTAGAGAGCTGACCCAATAAAACATTATATAAGAAGGCCCGCTGGTGAGCAGACCTATACAAAAAGTTGTCAAACAGGGCCCGCTGGTGAGCTGGCCCTATATAAAAATTATATCACAGGGCCCGCTGGTGAGCTGGCCCTATATAAAAATTATATCACAGGGTATATGGAAGAGAGTCAACCATATACCCGTTTTTTGGGTGGAAGGGGTGAATGGGAATACAGAGTATTCCCATCATTGTAAATAACATATATAAAGTCACTTTATGTTCCCCCGGGGCTTTCCTCCAGTGGAGTGGAGAAGTCAGGGGAAATCCAGGCCTTGTTCATTTTTATAAGTGTCAACCTATCAGCATTTTCGGTGGAAAGGCGGATACGCTTATCTGTTATGATGCCACCAGCAGCACTAAATACCTGCTCAGACAGAACGCTGGCGGCAGGGCAGGCCAGCACCTCCAAGGCGTAGAGTGCCAGTTCATACCACGTGTCCAGCTTGCACACCCAGTAGTTGTAAGGCACAGAGGGATCATTGAGGACGCTGACACGGTCTACTACGTACTCCTTCACCATCTTCCAAAACTTTTCCCTCCTTGTGACACTAGGCTGCGCATCAGGGTGAGGGTGCTGGCGGGGTGTCATGAAGGTGTCCCACGCCTTGGAGAGTGTTGCCCTGCCTTTGTCGGAACTGCTGTGTGCTCCCCTTTTCTCCCCTTCTCGGTTGGCCAAGGTAGCACGTACTCTGCCGCCAGCGTTGTCAGATGGAAAATTTTGGAGAAATTTTTCGACAAGAACCTTCTGGTATTGCACCATTTTGCTTGTCCTCTCCACCGGAGGAATGAGAGATGTGAAATTCTCTTTGTAGCGGGGGTCCAGAAGGGTGAACACCCAGTAATCCATGTTGTCTAAAATGCATATAACGCGTGGGTCACGGGAAAGGCAGCCTAACATAAAGTCAGCCATGTGTGCCAGAGTACCAACAGGCAAGATTTCGCTGTCCTCACCAGGAGGATGACTCTCAATCTCCTCATCCTCTTCCTCCTCTTCTGCCCACCCACGCTGAAGAGATGGAACTAAAGTTCCATGGCTACCCTCTGTAGCGGAGGCAACCGTGTCTTCCTCCTCCTCCTCCTCCGCCTCCTCCAATTGTCGCTGAGAAGACGAAGTGAGGGTGCTCTGGCTATCACCTTGTGTAAGCTCTTCCTCCCGCATTTCCACCTCTTCCACATGCAAAGCGTCGGTTTTAATTGTGAGCAGCGAGCGTTTCAGTAGACACAGAAGTGGGATGGTTACACTGATAATAGTGTTATCGCCGCTCACCATCTGTGTCGATTCCTCAAAATTGCGTAAAACCTCACAGAGGTCTGACATCCATTCCCACTCCTCACTTCTGATTACAGGAAGTTGAACGGAGAGGCGACGACCGTGTAACAGCTGGTACTCCACTACTGCCCTCTGCTGCTCACAAAGCCGGGCCAACATGTGGAAGGTGGAGTTCCAGCGCGTGCTCACGTCACACAGCAGCCGGTGAGCTGGCAATTGTAAGCGCTGCTGCAGCTTCAACAGGCCGGCTGAAGCTGTTGATGACTTACGGAAATGTGCACACACGCGGCGCACCTTGGTCAAGAGATCATGCAAATTGGGGTAGGTTTTTAGAAATCGCTGAACCACTAAATTAAATACATGCGCTAGGCATGGTACGTGTGTGAGCTTGCCGAGCTCCAAAGCCGCCACCAAGTTACGCCCATTATCACACACAACCATGCCTGGTTGCAGGTTGAGTGGCGAGAGCCACTGCTCGGTCTGGTGACTAATCCCCTGCAACAGCTCTGAGGCCGTGTGCTGTTTGTCCCCAAGGCAGATCAGCTTCAGCACGGCCTGTTGACGCTTCCCCACTGCAGTGCTACACTGCTTCCAGCTACCGGCTGATGGGTGAGTGGCGCTGCGCGCAGAGAATTCGGAGGTGGAAACGGAGGAGGAGGAGCCAATAACGTAGGTGCTGGCGGAAACCCTGATGGAGGTAGGGCCCGCAATCCTCGGCGTGGGTAGCACCTGTGCCATCCCAGGGTCCGAGTCGCTCCCAGCCTCCACGACATTCACCCAGTGTGCCGTCAGGGAAATGTAGCGTCCCTGGCCACAAGCACTTGTCCATGTGTCAGTCGTTAAGTGGACCTTCCCAGTAACTGCGTTGGTCAGGGCACGGGTGATGTTACGGGACACATGGTGGTGTAAGGCGGGGACGGCACACCGGGAAAAGTAGTGGCGGCTGGGGACTGCGTACCGAGGGACAGCTGCTGCCATCAGGCTGTGGAAGGACTCAGTCTCCACAAGCCTAAATGGCAGCATTTCGATGGCCAGTAATTTGGAAAGGTGTGAGGTTAGTGCTATGGCCTGTGGGTGGGTGGCTGGGTATTTTTGCTTGCGCTCAAATGCCTGGGGTAACGACATTTGGATGCTGCGCTGGGACAGGGAAGTGGATGTGGTCGCTGATGGTGCTTCAGATGGTACAGGTGCAGGGCGGGAGGTATGCGGGCCTGCGCCTTCGACAGGCGATTGGCCGGCACCGAAAACAGGGGAAGAGGAGGCAGTGGTGTGGCCTGCAGACACAGATTGGCGATCCGGGCGTTCCTCCCACTTATTACGGTGCTTGGATGCCATGTGTCGGATCATGCTGGTGGTGGTGAGGTTTCTAGTGTTCATGCCTCGGCTCATTCTGGTGTGGCACAGGTTGCAAACTACAATTTTTTTGTCGTCCGCACTTTCCTTAAAAAAACGCCATACCGCGGAACACCTAGCCCTTGGCAAGGGAGATTTACGCAAGGGGGTGCTCCGTGGAACATTTGCGGGACGGTTTGGTGCGGTCCGCCTTCTTTCTTTAGCCACACCACTGCCTCTTCCAGCCTGTTGCGGTGCTGCAGATGGCTCACCCTCAGGACTGCTGTCATCGCTCGGCTCTCCACCTTCCCAGGTGGGGTCAGTCACCTCATAGTCCACCAAGTCCTCCTCCACTTCCTCACTCTGATCATCCTCCTCATTTCTTGATCCCACCACATACTCAGTCATTGACAACTGTGTATCATCCTCCTCATCAAGGTCTTGAGACAGTAATAGTGGTTGATTTGATGGCAACTGTGTCTCATCATCATCATCATCCACTTCCTTTGACCTTAAATGCCGTTCCCCTCTGTCATCTTCTTGTGATTGGGTACCCTCTAGAGGTTGTGAATCAGGGCACAAGATGTCATGTTCCTCTGCAAGCGTGCTTGGAGAGAGGTTCAAATGAAGGATTGGTGATGAGACGAGCTCCTCACTATATCCAGTGTGGGATCACTTCTTTGGCCAGACCCTCTATGGTGGGAGGAAGGATGATCAGGGTGAGGATTATGTTGACCAGACTCTTGGCTACTGAGAGTGGACTTGGTGGAAGACAGGGTGGTGCTTAACCGAGTGGAAGCAGTATCAGCTGAAATCCAACCGACCACCTGTTCGCAGTGGTCTGACCTCGAGAGTGATGTCCTGCGACGCCCTGTAAATTGAGACATGAAGCTAGGTATGGTGGATGTCTTTCTTTCTTGTGCTCTGGCACCAGGCACAGTTTCTACGCGTCCTGACCCGCGCCCTGAACTATCAGGATCACGTCCACTTCCCCATCCCTTTTTACCCGCCTTCTTCATATTACACGGAATATGTGCTGCTAATCTGCAACTTTGCACACTAAACAGAATGTGCTGCTAATCTGCGGCTAGGCACAGTGAACGGAATATGTGACTTTTATTTTTTACACTTTGCACACTAAACAGAATGTGCTGCTAATCTGCAACTTTGCACACTAAACAGAATGTGCTGCTTATCTGCGGCTAGGCACAGTGAACGGAATATGTGACTTTTATTTTTTACACTTTGCACACTAAACAGAATGTGCTGCTAATCTGCAACTTTGCACACTAAACAGAATGTGCTGCTTATCTGCGGCTAGGCACAGTGAACGGAATATGTGACTTTTATTTTTTACACTTTGCACACTAAACAGAATGTGCTGCTAATCTGCAACTTTGCACACTAAACAGAATGTGCTGCTTATATGCGGCTAGGCACAGTGAACGGAATATGTGACTTTTATTTTTTACACTTTGCACACTAAACAGAATGTGCTGCTAATCTGCAACTTTCCACACTAAACAGAATGTGCAGCTAATCTGCGGCTAGACACAGTGAACGGAATATGTGACTTTTATTTTTTACACTTTGCACACTAAACAGAATGTGCTGCTAATCTGCAACTTTGCACACTAAACAGAATGTGCTGCTTATCTGCGGCTAGGCACAGTGAACGGAATATGTGACTTTTATTTTTTACACTTTGCACACTAAACAGAATGTGCTGCTAATCTGCAACTTTCCACACTAAACAGAATGTGCTGCTAATCTGCGGCTAGGCACAGTGAACGGAATATGTGACTTTTATTTTTTACACTTTGCACACTAAACAGAATGTGCTGCTAATCTGCAACTTTGCACACTAAACAGAATGTGCTGCTTATCTGCGGCTAGGCACAGTGAACGGAATATGTGACTTTTATTTTTTACACTTTGCACACTAAACAGAATGTGCTGCTAATCTGCAACTTTGCACACTAAACAGAATGTGCTGCTTATCTGCGGCTAGGCACAGTGAACGGAATATGTGACTTTTATTTTTTACACTTTGCACACTAAACAGAATGTGCTGCTAATCTGCAACTTTGCACACTAAACAGAATGTGCTGCTTATCTGCGGCTAGGCACAGTGAACGGAATATGTGACTTTTATTTTTTACACTTTGCACACTAAACAGAATGTGCTGCTAATCTGCAACTTTGCACACTAAACAGAACGTGCTGCTTATCTGCGGCTAGGCACAGTGAACGGAATATGTGACTTTTATTTTTTACACTTTGCACACTAAACAGAATGTGCTGCTAATCTGCAACTTTGCACACTAAACAGAATGTGCTGCTTATCTGCGGCTAGGCACAGTGAACGGAATATGTGACTTTTATTTTTTACACTTTGCACACTAAACAGAATGTGCTGCTAATCTGCAACTTTGCACACTAAACAGAATGTGCTGCTTATCTGCGGCTAGGCACAGTGAACGGAATATGTGACTTTTATTTTTTACACTTTGCACACTAAACAGAATGTGCTGCTAATCTGCAACTTTGCACACTAAACAGAATGTGCTGCTTATCTGCGGCTAGGCACAGTGAACGGAATATGTGACTTTTATTTTTTACACTTTGCACACTAAACAGAATGTGCTGCTAATCTGAAACTTTCCACACTAAACAGAATGTGCTGCTAATCTGCAACTTTGCACACTAAACAGAATGTGCTGTTTATCTGCGGCTAGGCACAGTGAACGGAATATGTGACTTTTATTTTTTACACTTTGCACACTAAACAGAATGTGCTGCTAATCTGCAACTTTGCACACTAAACAGAATGTGCTGCTAATCTGCGGCTAGGCACAGTGAAAGGAATATGTGACGTTTATTTTTTTACACTTTCCACACTAAACAGAATGTGATGCTAATCTGCAACTTTGCACACTAAACAGAATGTGCTGCTAATCTGCAACTTTGCACACTAAAAAGAATGTGCTGCTAATCTGCAACTTTGCACACTAAACAGAATGTACTGCTAATCTGCAACTTTGCACACTAAAAAGAATGTGCTGCTAATCTGCAACTTTGCACACTAAACAGAATGTGCTGCTAATCTGCAACTTTGCACACTAAACAGAATGTGCTGCTAATCTGCGGCTAGGCACATTGAACGGAATATGTGACGTTTTTTTTTTAAATCTCTGCCCCCCCAAACAAAATATAACTGCTGCCCCCACACACAATAGTCCTAAAAAGGACTTTTGGGTCTTTATATGTTGTTCAAACACACTTTTCTTCTTCCTACACTGACTTTCCCTTCCTATCCTCATCTCTCCCTGGCTAAAACTGAGCCGAACTCGCTGGTCAGGTGCTATACAGCACCCGATCACGGGTTCTGGCAAGCCAATCAGTGTAATGCCAGCAGCCAACATGGCTGCTGGCATTACACTGATGTCAGAGCCTCCCCGCACGTTTATTGGCTGCGCAGCAGCCGCGAAACGTGCGGGGAGGAGACCCGAACATGGCGGGCGAGCACATGCGGTACTCGTATGAGTACCGCCATGTGCTGAGCAGAGCGATGCTCGAGCCGAACCGAGCTTCGACCGAGCATGCTCGCTCATCACTATACAGCAGTAAGGTGTATCTATATAATTACTGTGTGTAACAGAAGCGCTTACCTAGGTAGGAGTCAATCGTACAGCAGTCAGGTGTATCTATATAGTTACTGTGTGTAACAGAAGCACTTACCTAGGTAGGATTCCATCATACAGCAGTCGGGTGTATCTATATAATTACTGTGTGTAAGAGAAGCACTTACCTAGGTAGGAGTCCATCACACAGCAGTCAGGTGTATCTATATGATTACTGTGTGTAACAGAAGCACTTACCTAGGTAGGAGTCCATCACACAGCAGTCAGGTGTATCTATATGATTACTGTGTGTAACAGAAGCACTTACCTAGGTAGGAGTCCATCATACAGCAGTCTGGTGTATCTATATGATTACTGTGTGTAACAGAAGCACTTACCTAGGTAGGAGTCCATCATACAGCAGTCAGGTGTATCTATATAATTACTGTGTGTAACAGAAGCACTTACCTAGGTAGGAGTCCATCATACAGCAGTAAGGTGTATCTATATAATTACTGTGTGTAACAGAAGTACTTACCTAGGTAGGAGTCCATCATACAGCAGTCAGGTGTATCTATATAATTACTGTGTGTAACAGAAGCACTTACCTAGGTAGGAGTCCATCATACAGCAGTCAGGTGTATCTATATAATTACTGTGTGTAACAGAAGCACTTACCTAGGTAGAAGTCCATCATACAGCAGTCAGGTGTATCTATATAATTACTGTGTGTAAGAGAAGCACTTACCTAGGTAGGAGTCCATCACACAGCAGTCAGGTGCATCTATATAATTACTGTGTGTGACAGAAGGACTTACCTAGGTAGGAGTCCATCATACTGCAGTCAGGTGTATCTATATAATTACTGTGTGTAACAGAAGCACTTACCTTGGTAGGAGTCCATCATACAGCAGTCAGGTGTATCTATATAATTACTGTGTGTAACAGAAGGACTTACCTAGGTAGGAGTCCATCATACAGCAGTCAGGTGTATCTATATAATTACTGTGTGTAACAGAAGCACTTACCTAGGTAGGAGTCCATCACACAGCAGTCAGGTATATATATATATATAATTACTGTGTGTAACAGAAGCAAATCCTTGCATGCTGCTAGGCCATCTTGATGTGGGATATATGTATATGTATGGACCTATAGTAACCAGCTTGTTTAGTAGGTCTGTGGTGTCCTGGAGGTAGCTGGCTGTGCTTCTTACCAAGGGTTTTAGGAGGTTTTTCACCCAACCAGAGATATTTTCAGTTGGTGTCCCTGCCCTAGAGATTACAGGTCTTCCATGATTCCCCTATTTACGTATCTTATGCAGCAAATAGAATGAGCCTATGCTTGCCTGGGGATGTACTTGTATCTCATTATGATAGATAGAGCATCTTCGTATAGAGATTGGATTTTGCCAACTCCCAGAATAATAGACTCTTCACACTTCTGTGTTAATGAACATTTCCTTTTTCCGAGGACTTGGATCTAACCCTATGCATGTCCTGGGCATGTGGTATTGATCAAATAAAGACACACAACTCTATATGGCTGAAAACCAGGCCACAGCTTTATTAACTTCTTAACATAGTACAACCACCACTACTTCAAGCCCTTGCCAAATTTATAGGCATAAATCGTATGCCCCACTCCTACTGAGCCAAGGCTCAGCCCATCTTTCCTACTCCATCCTACCACACCCCATTATCTGGTCTGTGCAGCTCTATGGTGGGCGGTGACTACAACCCGCGGAGGTGGTACGAGTGGTTTATGTCCCAAACACACTGGCCTGACATCTACCTGTTAGTCATATATCCCAAACAATTGCTTTACCTGCTGGCAAGGGCCCAAAGCCCCAACAGCTGTGACAAATTAAACCTCAGGTGCTTTTACGACCTGAACACCCCCACAAACCACATACCACACCCACCCCAAGTACAGGGAGGAAGGAGGGGTGATTCTTCCTATTGCTGCTCCCCAAAAGGAAGTGACACTTCAGGTAACCCCCTTATATTAATTATACCCCCACCCCTTCATGCAATTACCCAACACCGCTTCACTCCTGACTCTCCTTACTGATTCCTCCACGGCCCTGACATGATTCCCCTTCTTAAGTTTTGTGGCGAATTCTTATAATTTAATATCTATGCAGACTGGATATTTTCTAAGTTAATTGTCCTCGACTGTGTACTCATATAATTTTTTACAAATGTATGTTATACTCTGTAAATATAAATTCAGTGCTTTTCCAGCTTTATTTGTTAACAAATGCCTGAACAGGGGACCTTGGCATCCTTTCTGTGTCCTCAGTTAGCCACTAACCATTTGAGTGCCAGAGGGGTACACAACGCATTGCTCTGCAATGCGTTGCGTACCCCTCTGGCACTCAAAGGGTTAACAGGTATTAATTTTATATCACTCTTGTGACAGTTCTTTGTTACAAAAGTACACTGAATCCCAACTATTCTACTGGCTAACACAATATCAACTTTTTTCCTGAACAAAATGGATAAAGAGACTGGAAGATTTCTGTTATGAAGTGTGAATAGCCAAACTGAATTTGTTTATACGAGAAAAGAGACATGTAAAGGTGTATGGTTACGATTTATAAATATATTCAAGACAATACAAATAACTATCTGGGAAACCCTTTACTGAAAGGACCAAGAAGAGAAAAAAATGTGCTCTATTAAGATTGAGAGAAAGGCATTTCGAACCACAACAAAGGAATGGATGTTTTCTGTAAATGAACAAGCAAAATAAATTCAGCGGCTCCGATGAAAATAAACCACAAAAATGATATATAGGACGATTGTGCAGACAGTGAAGACAAATCAATGGTCTTATTGAATGTGGAACAATAGCATTATGCAGACCGGAGTTTCCCTCAAACATCCGTGCAAGTACCAATAAAGCAAAAAATGGTTTGCATCGCTTTTAAACAAGATTCCTAAAACCATCTGATGATTTCACCATGTAGTAAAATCAGCAAGACTTTATTAGCAGTATTTGAATGTAAAAAGCATACCTGCATAGACGAGGATGTAAAAAATGACCATCAAGGTAAGTTTACAGAGTGGAGGGCAACAAATTAAAGGAGAAAAAGTTGATCAACGCGTTTCGTACCATGTAGTTGCTTATTCATGATCAAAGAATGATTACGATTTACAAATATATTCAAGACAATACAGATAACTCTTTGGGATACTCTTTACTCAAAGAGCCGATAAGAAAAACAAAAAAGGGGGTGCATCTATTAGGACTGAGAGAAAGGCATTTCAAACTACAACAAAGATAGGGATATTTTCAGTAAGGGCTGTAAGGAAATGGAATGCTTTCCTTACGGATACTTTGTTGTCAGATGCTGCGGCCACTTTAAAAACAATCATTGGATAACTTTTGGATACTAACAAGAACAGCAGCTCCATTTTATCTTCATAGTATGTGGGCCATGGGGAGTGTTATTTCAATACTGTCAGAGTCATAGTTCAAGAGTAATTGAATGATAAAGTATCCCCCTCCCGCCCCTCAGATGTGGAATATGTTCTCTTGACCAGACAGCTCACAATCTTCTTACTGTGATCATAAGGAAAACTCTTATACTCACCGAAGATTGTCCCTCTTTGTGTAACTTTAGAAGGCAATATCTCAACCAATAAAGATATATATATATAAAACCAGATAACATCTTCTCTAGAAGGGAACTTTTAAATAAAGACAAGTTTACTAGAGGTGAGAGTTCCTCTTTAACTGTATGAATGTCACTAGAATAAAAAATATATACATTTCCTAATTATGCACAGTTCATCTATCTGATAGTTAGTTAACACCAATACAGGTCACTGAAGCTTCATAAATACCACTTAAATGTATAATTAGCAAACATTCTCTCATTATGATGCAGTTTAGTGATCCTGACAACAGATATAATGCCAACTATTTTGTAATTAGGTACTTAACATTAATTTGCATACAAGCTGGCAAAACCATAGCAATCTCTAATGTTTTTACTAATGTTTCACAAAAAAGCCGCTCCAATTACTCTTCATAGTATTTGGGCCATGGAGAGTGTTATTTCATTACTGTCAGAGTTTTAGTTCAAGAGTAATTGAATGATAAAGTATCCCTCCTGCCCCTTTTATCTAGTGTAAGCCTCCTCCCCTCAGATATGGAATCTGGTCACTTGACCGGACAGATCATAGCAAGGGACAGTCTTCTTACTGTGATCATAAGGAAAACCCTGCCCCCCCTTGACAGGTTTTTCAGGTTTCTCCTTGTGCTCACTGAAGATTGTCCCTCTCTGTGATCTAGCCGGACAGTCTTGCTGCTCTGAGGCAAGCAGTGTCACATCAGTAAAAAGGGTTGGAAGGGAGATACTTTATCATTCAATTACTTTTGTACTACATCTCTGACAGTATTGAAGTAATGCTATCCATAGCCCAAATACTATGAAAATTAATTGGAGCTGCTTTTATTGTGAAACATTACTTTTCCTTTAAACAATAAATCGTAGGTGGAATGCTGATTCAGGGATAAATCTGGTTGCCTTTTAGAGAAAGGAGGACACATTTTTACCCACTTTGGTCATTATTGGAATGGCTTCTTCAATGGGTGTTTTGCTTTTCTCTGGATCATCAAAGGAGAAACGTCTGGATTTGATGGACGTGTCGTTTTTCACCCTCATTAACTCTGTGGCTATGGCTCTCTCCTCAGTAACTAGTGCATTTATTGTTGACCTGGGAAATCAATGGTTTGAACAAGTCCCAGTAATATTGTTCATTGATCTCAGTGCACACACACAGTCACCAATAACTTGCTATTGACGTTCTTCTTTGTTTTACTGTTTTTGTCGATTTTTCGCATGACTTTGGGATATGGGTATCATTTGATAAACTCAAAAGCTCAATATCATTTTATTACAGTATGATGACTTCAAGTAAAAACCGGAGTTATTAATTGGATTTTCACGCTGACATTTTTGTTAATACAAGGATAATAAAACAAGTCAACTTGTGCAGTTTTTCTAATTTATCAATGGAACCCAAAAAAAAATATGAATCACTAAATGTACAGGAGTTTAGATTTTCATCCTAGCTTGTTAACCCACTTAGATACTAGAGAGGTCTTAAATGCATTGCTAAGCAATGTGTTGGGGACCTCGCTGGCATTTCAGGGGTTATATAATTCAGTAACGATATGTTCAAGTCAATATTTTTTTTTTACATTAACCTCTTAGTGACACAGATAGTGTCACGCCAATCTGGACATTCAGGATCGGTTACGGTCCAGACACGTCATGGAATTCTGGGATGGAAGCATGGCTGCATGCTGCTCTGCCATCCCAGAATTCATTGCACAAAAAAAAACACAAAAAAAACTGACGTGGTCCTTAACATTCGCCTCCTGGCTTCGTGTGGTACTTAACCCATTGACTGCCATAGAGGTATACAATCCATTGTGTTGCAATGCATCGGATACCACTTTGGCACTCAAAGGGGTAGTAATGTTTCACAATAAAAGCAGCTCCAATTAATCTTCATAGTATTTGGGCCATGGAGAGTGTTATTTCAATTCTGTCAGAGTTGTAGTACAAGAGTACATTCTTATATTCAATTACTGTTGAACTACAACTCTGACAGTAGTGAAATAACACTCTCCATGGCCCAAATACTATGAAGATTAATTGGAGCTGCTGTTTTTGTGAAACATTACTATCCCTTTAAAGGCTTGAACAACACACTGGAGACTTGTCTAACATTCAAGGGGACATTTGGATATTTGGGTTGTTTCCTATATTGCAATTCATTTGTCTAATTTCTTACTCATACCTCCCAAGTGTCCCTATTTAGGAGGGACAGTCCCTCTTTTAGACCCAAATCCCTCTGTCCCTCTTTCCCACCCTGATGTCCCTCTTTTTAGGAGATCAGACTGGTGAGGTGTATATATAAGTGTATCATACTGCTCTACAGCAATAAAACTCACATTATTGTTTGTTTAAACATCAGTATATAGGTTTATAAATTAGTCTGTGTAAATAAAATACTTTGGTCTTGTTATAAGTAATTTTTTAGGTCACACAAGAAGGTGTCAATAGGTCTTAAAATAGCCTAAAAATTCTCGATAATGCCCCTCCTACCAGCCACGCCCCCGGCAACACTCCCTAAAACACAAGTGTCCCTCTTTGGCAATTTGAAATGTTGTGAGGTATGCTTACTGAATGTGGCCCTCAAGCAGATCTGAATCATCCATTATGGCAAGCTAGGCGACTACCCAGGGCCCATGGGAATATGAGGGGTCCTGGCTGCAAGTGATGGGACACAGACAGGGGCTTGCTGCTGTTGTCACTAACATCTTTTGTCAGACGCCATTTTTGTTGAAAGAGAAGAGCATCATCCAGTTGCTCCAACTTCCATTAGAGCCACAATAACAGTCCCTGCTAGCAGTTAGAAGCACCGGATCAAGAGATGTAGGACCCCAAATTGAAACCTCGCCTCCGGCCCTACGGAGCCCTAAAACAGAACTATCACTTAGATATAACTGCCCCCCAATTAATTGTTAGTATAGTGGTAATCATTGAAATAGTTTTATAATATTTACTAGTGTTAAAGCCCGTGTACACGGGCCAAGGTCCGCGTAATGTTAACCCTTTGAGTGCCACGCAACGCAGTGCTTTCTCCTCTTGCCTCTTTCTACCCCCTCTTGCCTACCATGCCTTTCTATCTCCTCTTGCCCCCCATGCCTTTTTCTCCACCCTCTTGCCCCATGCCTCTCTGGCAAACCCTCTTGCCCCCCCATGCCTCTTTCATCACCCCTTTGCCCCTTCCATCACCCTCTTGCCCCCATACCTCTTTTGCCCCCATGGCTCTTTCACCACCCTCTTGCTCCTCACACCTCTCTTGCCCCCCATGCCTCTTTCACCACACTTTTGCCCCCCCCAATGCCTCTTTCACAACCCTCTTGCTCCCCTTACCTCTTTCACCACACTTTTGCCCCCCCCAATGCCTCTTTCACAACCCTCTTTCCCCCATGGCTCTTTCACCACCCTCTTGCTCCTCATACCTCTTTTGCCACCCTTTTGACCCCCATGCCTCTTTCACAACCCTTTTGCCCCCCCATGGCTCTTTCACCATCCTCTTGCTCCCCATACCTCTTTTGCCCCCCCATGTTTCTTTCACCACACTTTTGCCCCCCATGCCTCTTTCACAACCCTCTTGCCCCCCCATGCCTCTTTCACAACCCTCTTGCCCCCCCCATGGCTCTTTCACCACCCTCTTGCCCCCCCATGGCTCTTTCACAACCCTCTTGCCCCCCATGCCTCTTTCACCACCCTCTTGCCCCCCCAATGCCTCTTTCACAACCCTCTTGCTCCCCTTACCTCTTTCACCACACTTTTGCCCCCCCCATGCCTCTTTCACAACCCTCTTTCCCCCATGGCTCTTTCACCACCCTCTTGCTCCCCATACCTCTTTTGCCACCCTTTTGACCCCCATGCCTCTTTCACAACCCTTTTGCCCCCCCATGGCTCTTTCACCATCCTCTTGCTCCCCATACCTCTTTTGCCCCCCCATGTTTCTTTCACCACACTTTTGCCCCCCCATGCCTCTTTCACCACCCTCTTGCCCCCCATGCCTCTTTCACCACCCTCTTGCTCCCCCATGGCTCAGCCGGTCGCTAGGGCAGAGTGTGAGAAACAGTTATGCGCGTCCACATGCTCAGAGGGCTCCCACAGTGCATGTGGACGCGCATAACTGACAGGCAGCCGGTCGCGAGGGCAGAGTGTGAGAAACACCAGCTGCCAGCCCTCTGAGCTCTGCCAGCCTTGTCACCTTGTACGTGGACGCCAGGAAGGTATAACTGACAGGCACCCGCAAGCGCGAGTTCCTGTCAAAAACGCGTCCATAGTTACTGTAGACGGTGCGGTGGGGTGGAGCAAGTCACGTGTCTATGTGAGTTAGTGCTTCGTGCTACGCTCACAGGGAGAGACGCATTCTTATACTTTATAGTATAGGATTAAGTGCCGGCATTATTTGGAAACATAAGTTCGTATGAGACTCACCTCAATAGGACAGCACAGACATCTTGACAAAGTGAGATCTGTGTTCCTGTGTTGTCCGTCCCGGTCTCCTCACTGATTATTTGCCAAAGGGGAAGTAGCATTGTACTGCACGGTACATGTTGGGACGGACAGCGCAGATGCACAGATCCCACTTTGCCAAGATGTCTGAGCTGTCAACTTAAAGGAGCAGTAAACTTTTTTTATGAAAACACATATTTTACAGAGCTTTTCCTGCTGAATAAAACAAAGTCACTCCCATCGCTGTCAGATGTTGTATTCAAAATTTATAGCAGTTTAAATAACCAGGAAGTGAATTTACTGTGTTTACTTCCTGATAGTTCTAACTGACAGGAAGTGAATTTACTGTGTTTACTTCCTGATAGTTCTAACTGACAGGAAATTAATTTAATGTATGTTTACTTCTTGATAGTTCTAACTGACAGGAAGTGAATTTACTGTATGTTTACTTCTTGATAGTTCTAACTGACAGGAAGTGAATTTACTGTGTTTACTTCCTGATAGTTCTGACAGGAAGTGAATTTACTCTGTTTACTGCCTGATAGTTCTAACTGACAGGAAGTGACTCAGCAGTTTCTATCACATTCTATGGAGAACTGTATGTTTCTGACTTTTCTGACTTTCCTCTCCATTAGAATCTAACAGGAAATCTAATTAGAATTTGATCACTAGAGGGTGCTAATGTAAAAAAAACATGGGTTTAAACTGTAATAACTCTGGAAATATAAATCTCTCGGCAGTGGAAGTACCCTTATTTTACTCAATAGGAAAATCCCTACAATATATATTTTTTCATAAAAAAAGTTTACTCCTCCTTTAAGGTGAGTCTTGTGACAAAAGTACCTTTTAATGTGTTGCACCTTCTGTCCTGGGATCAGCCTTCTAGGTTGCAGAGACACTTCACACACAGGAGGAGGATAATTCAAGTTTTTGCCTGTTTATTTGTCTCCAAGTGATGAGACAGCAGCATCACAACAAAACAAAATCATTTTTCTACTGAGCACTAACTAAACACATCAGCTTCTGAATGTATTTGGACTAGTAATCAGTTTACCAGCTTGACAAATAAACATTGAACAACACAGTCCAGCAGGCACAAGTTAAAGGGATAGTAATACTTTGTTTTAACTTTATTTTATTTTGTAGGCATTAAAAAAACATGAAGAATGATATAAGTCTTATCTCTCAAACCTTTATGGTTTAAGAGATATTCACAAACAAAGTATCCCCCCCCTGTTCAACCAGATCAGAAGGGAGGTGCCCAGGTAGACTGCAGAGAGGGACAATCTTCAATTAAGATAAGGGAAAAAGCTGAAAAACTTGTCAAGGGGGGAAGGGCTTTCATTGTTTTCATACAAAGAAAATTGTCCCCTTCTGTTATCTGTCTGGTCTTACAGCCAGATTCACATCTGAGAAGAGATGGCTTACACTAGGAAAAAGGGGCGGGAGGGGAAACTTTGCTTGTGAATATCTCAAAAACCATAAAGGTTTGAGAGATAAGACTTATATCATTCTTCATGTTTTTTTAATGCCTACAAAATCAAATAAAGTTAAAACAAAGTATTACTATCCCTTTAAATTCACAAGCTGCAGGCTTTAAGAGGTTAATTCCTTCCTCTCTGGGAACTCAAACGAAAGAGAGCATGTCTCCGCGCAGGGGAAATTATTTGACTGCTAGCTGCACTGATTACCAGATGCAGGTGAGTGATAGTAGAGTGAGAGAGCTACTGGTGTGGATTCCTCACCTGACACATGTCAGTTACTATGAAACTGTGGAGTGGAGCACTGGTCCAACAGTCATAGATTTGCAATGTAAAACAAGTTACTTACACATTATATTTCCATGTTGCTAATCAGGGTAGATACCCTGCAGGATTTGGGGAGATGTATAGACACCCTCTATCACTATTCCTGGGACTCTGTCACAGTTTCATAAGATCTTACGTTTCCAAATAATGTTGGTGCTTAAAAGGGAACTATAAAAGTTTGTCTCTGTCACGGAGTGACTAGGAAATAACACTTACAAGTACAGATGAACTTAAGATAAAACTTTATTTAAGTACAATAGTGGCAGTAATGAAGACTAATGAGTGCCACAAAAGTGGCAGTAAAAAGTGACACACCTACACGAGACCAGGGAGGAACAGTGAACTCACTTTCCTCACCCTTTACTAGGCAGGCGAGCAGTAATGGAATGGCCTTGGGAACTCACACAGGCTAGGTGGGAGGACAGTGCAGAGCACTTCCACACACACAGTCGGCAGGAAATATGGAGAGCAACAATACCCAAATGCTAGATATATAACCGACAAGGTACCCGGCACTGAGGCTAGGCGAGACAACACACAAACCGGGACGGCCATGGGAGGTCAGTACACGGACAAGCGCCGCTGAGAGGAAGGCACAGGCAGCAAGGATTCCTAACCGAGGCAAGGAATCACAATTGGAACGCAACAGAGAGAGGGAAACTGAGGCAGCCAAAGGTCAGAGCTGGATCGGGTAGTCAGACGTCGCCAGTGGTCGTAGCCGGATGGGGTAGTCAGACGTTGCCAGTGGTCGGAGCCGGATCGCATAGTCAGACGTTGCCAGTGGTCGGAGCTGGATCGGGTAGTCAGACGTAGCCAGGAGTCAGAGCCAGAATGGGTAGTCAGACATAGCCAGGAGTCAGTGCCGGATCGGGTAGTCAGACGTAGCAGGAGTAATACACAGGAACAGAAATGGACCAACACAGCACTAGGCTCAGGTACACCACGAAAGGGCAAAGGTAATGAGACATGCTGAGGTTTAAAAGGCCTGGCAGGTGGGCGGAGAGAAGACTTCACCAGCATAGTGACCTATAAGAACAGAGACTCAGCGTAGAGCGACAGCTAGGCAGTAACAATGTCGCTGAATAGCAATACCCACTGGAGGCAATCACGGGCACCGTGATAGTCTCACAATGTTTTTCATATTGCGTTAAGCTGTAATATTTGTTTTATTTTGTTTTTTCATTGTGTGCTATGGCGAAATTTCCATACCTCCTCTGATGACGGCGCACTCCAGCCTACATGGAGAAATCTTCCATCGTTGGAGGAGGTTGGAACAAGGCTCTATGTGGGGAGAGAGCAGATGAAGATTGGCAGGTTGCAGTGCAGAGTTGTAACCGAAGTCTGTCCGGAAGTAAGGCCCTGGCTCATTTCTAAAACTTTAAATTTCACCATAGCATGCATTGAAAAAGCAAAATAAAACAAATATTACAGGTTTCCTCTGAAATGTAGCCCATTATAAAGAAATCCTTTATTGTAGGAGACTGGCAGGTTAGTGCAGTCTGTGCACCTGTGCAGTCAGTCCCTTCCGAGTACCTTGTGGCACACTGCAGTGCTTCTCAATGGAGACCGGGAACTGACAGCGCAGGCACACAGACAATATGTCTGCTCTGATGTCTGGCTTCCGGTCTCCTACAATAAAGGATTTCTTTAAAATGAGCTACATTTCAGAGGTAACATATATATTATAAAGATAGTCAGTACCTGCTTAATTATTGCAGGGCCAGTTTATAGCGGGTGAAAGTTCTGCTTTAACAATTAATTGGGGTGCACTTATATCTCAGCGATACTTCAGCTTTAATCCGTCAAGTTACATAAACCCAGTAGGAAGTGTTCAGCTAGTTACATTTAGTGAATGGCACCCAGTATTGGGAAGTAAAACTATACACACTCGTTAAGCATTAAGCAATATTATGAGTCACCAGAAGCTTAATTGGAATGGTATAATTACAGCTATAGATTATGATGCAATGAATAGTCTTTACTATAGAGTAAGTGGATATTGATACTAATCAGCCTTTAATTAGGAGCAGTACGCCGAAGAGAGATATAGCACTCAGCACCTGGCGCGTAATTCTCAATAACAATTAACAAACTGTCTCTCTTTTATGGGCAATTTTCTTTCTTTACTGTCAACTTCCTAAGCATGAACTCTCCTTATGATTAATAGGAAGAGTTGGGGGATGATGTACTAGGTACTGCTGGAGAAATTCTGAGAAAACGGGGGGCAAACAAAAATTGTTCATACGCTAATTGACTTTAACCACTTGACTGCTGGAAAGGTGTCAAATGCAAAAACCTCAACATATTTGCTATATAACAAAGCTATTTAAAGGGTGATAAATCCCCTTTAAAGGGATAGTAATACTTCGTTTTAACTTTATTTTATTTTGTAGGCATTAAAAAAACATGAAGAACGATATTAGTTTTATCTCTCAAACCGTTATGGTTTGAGAGATATTCACAAGCAAAGTTTCCCCTCCTGCCCCTTATACCTAGTGTAAGCCATCTCTTCTCAGATGTGGAGTGTAGTCCATAGACCAGACAGATAACAGCAGGGGACAATCTTCTTCCTATGAGAACAATGTAAGCCCTGCCCCCCTTGACAAGTT
This sequence comes from Rhinophrynus dorsalis, assembly GCA_037306005.1. Taxonomy (NCBI): domain Eukaryota; kingdom Metazoa; phylum Chordata; class Amphibia; order Anura; family Rhinophrynidae; genus Rhinophrynus; species Rhinophrynus dorsalis. Next base: position 245,036,001 of record CM074725.1, read on the forward strand.
TTTCAGGTTTTTCCCTTATCTTAATTGAAGATTGTCCCTCTCTGCAGTCTACCTGGGCACCTCCCTTCTGATTTGGCTGAGCAGTGTTACATCAGTAAAAGGGGCGGAAGGGGGATACTTTGTCATTGAATTACTCTTGAACTACAGCTCTGACAGAATTGAAATAACACTCTCCAAAGTCCAAATACTATGATGATTAATTAGAGCTGCTTTTATTATGAAACATTACTATCCCTTTAACATCAATTACTAACTCCATATTTATAAAGACACCCTTACTCCTTTATAAATCAGGCCTCACTTTATTTCCAGTTTCCGTAAGTTAAAGGGATAGTAATGTTTCATAATAAAATCAGCTCTAATTAATCATGATAGTATTTGGACTTTGGAGAGTGTTATTTAAATTCTGTCAGAGTTGTAGTACAAGAGTAATTCAGTGGCAAAGTATCCCCCTCCCACCCCTTTTACTGATGTAACACTGCTCAGCCAGATCAGAAGGGAGGTGCCCAGGTAGACTGCAGAGAAAGACAATCTTCAATTAAGATAAGGGAAAAACCTGAAGAACTTGTCAAGGGGGGCAGGGTTTTCATTGTTCTCATAGGAAGAAGATTGTCCCCTTCCGTTATCTGTCTGGTCTATGGACTGCATTCCACATCTGAGAAGAGATGGCTTACACTAGGTAAAAGGGGCGGGAGGGGAAACTTTGCTTGTGAATATCTCCCAAACCATAAAGGTTTGGGAGATAAGACTTATATCGTTCTTCATGTTTTTTTTAATGCCTACAAAATAAAATAAAGATAAAACTAAGTATTACTATCCCTTTAAGGACAATTCTTTAATCAGCAATAAGAACAGTTTTTATAAATGTCCCCACTAGGAATGAATCCAGGCAGAGCCCACACACTGTGCACACTTCTAATCTGCTAATTTCACAGCAAGGGGTAGGTTTGACCTTGAAAATAATTAGCATACTTAGCATGGAATTAGCATAACGTGCCACACTGTGTCATCAATACACAAAGTTTAAGTTCTCGAAAACTAATTATTTTATAGAAAAATGGTTCTTAAAACATATAGGCTGCTTTTAATTCTTTGCAAAATAAATTCAGCTTTTCTCGAGGTGTCTGGCGTACTTTAATTATTGGCAGAGAAGTAACAGTGGGTGTTCACACCGCAGATCACAGATAGTCGTCATTAATCTTTGCACCGAGGATGGGAACATGGAAAATAAAGATGCAAATAAGGTAAAGGACAAAGTGAGAAACAGAGACAGGGAATGCAGCTGTTTATCCTGGATTTGGAAATGATTTGCAACAAGTAGAGCGGTCCCTGTCTTTGTAAAAATGCACGAACATCATTGACAGGTATTCACATTTTGGTGGCGATGGATTTTCGAGCTGGCGTTATCCCTTTTAATGGTACAAAATAAAACAAAGCATCCGATGGGTTAACAGAGCATATTAACCCTTTGAGTGCCAGAAGGGTAGGCAGCTGGAGATAACATGAGAGACAATTTATAAATTAAGGTGTTTTTATAAATATGGTGTTATTACTCTGATATTATCACCAGAATGCTTAAAGGGATAGTAATGTTTCATAATAAAAGCAGCTCTAATTAATCATCATAGTATTTGGACTTTGGAGAGTGTTATTTCAATTCTGTCAGAGTTGTAGTTCAAGAGTAGTTCAGTGACAAAGTATCCCCCTCCCACCCTTTTACTGATGTAACACTGCTCAGCCAGAGCAGAAGGGAGGTGCCCAGGTAGACTGCAGAGAGGGACAATCTCCAATTAAGATAAGGGAAAAACCTGAAAAGCTTGTCAAGGGGGGGCAGGGTTTTCATTGTTCTCATAGGAAGAAGATTGTCCCCTGCTGTTATCTGTCTGGTCTATGGACTGCATTCCACATCTGAGAAGAGATGGCTTACACTAGGTAAAAGGGGCGGGAGGGGAAACTTTGCTTGTGAATATTTCTTAAACCATAAAGGTTTGAGAGATAAGACTTATATCATTCTTCATGTTTTTTTAATGCCTACAAAATAAAATAACTATAAAATGAAGTATTACTATCCCTTTAAAGGAGCAGTTATTTATATATATATATTTTTTTACATTTCAAAATATTTATTGAGCATAAAGGAAGTCTTACAAAACATATCATAAGCCATTCAGATCCATAAAAGAAGAACAAGTATGTCACATATAAACTTACAGCTGTTAACACATAGGAGACTATCCCCTTACACATTCTGTAAGTTAAAAAGAATAAAAACAAAAACAAACAAACTGAAAAAAATACAATACCATTAAGGTGAATCAGGTAAGAGGCACATACTAAACAGACTCAGAGGTGATACCAGAAAAAAAAAAAATATATTGTATGGCTTTTTCTGTTGAGTAAAACAAGCGTACTCCCACTGCTGAGAGATGCATATTTCCAGCGCTATTCCAGTCTAAACCTGTGTTTACATTAGCAATGCCCTCTAGTGTTCAAATTCCAATTAGTTATTCTGTTACATTCTAATGGAGAAGAAAGTCAGTGACATACAGTTCTCCATAGAATGTGATAGAAACTGCTGAGTCACTTCCTGTCAGTTAGAACTATCAGGAAGTAAACACACAGTAAATTCACTTCCTGATTATTTGAACCGTTATACATTTGAATAAAACAACTGAGAGCAGTGGGAGTGACCTTGTTTTACTCAGCAGAAAAAGCTCTATAGTATATAGGTTTTCATAAAAAAAAAGTTTACTGCTCCTTTATGGACAGCATATACCTGGCATTTAGATTCTGGTGAAAACTGGCGTAACTAGTGACGTTTCTTTATAAATTTGCTGCATAACTTTTTTTTACAAACCATTACTCCATTACTCCAACACACTACATGGCTTACAGGGATAGTAATACTACGTTTTATCTTTATTTTATTTTGTAGGCATTAAAAAAACATGAAGAACGATATGTCTTATCTCTCAAACCTTTATGGTTTGAGAGAAATTCACAAGCAAAGTTTCCCCTCCCGCCCCTTTTACCTAGTGTAAGCCATCTCTTCTCAGATGTGGAATGCAGTCCATAGACCAGACAGATAACAGAAGGGGACAATCTTCTTCCTATGAGAACAATGAAAGCCCTGCCCCCCTTGACAAGTTTTTCAGGTTTTTCCCTTATCTTAATTGAAGATTGTCCCTCTCTGCAATCTACCTGGGCACCTCCCTTCTGATCTGGCTGAGCAGTGTTACATCAGTAAAAGGGACAGGAGGGGGATACTTTGTCATTGAATTACTCTTGAACTACAACTCTGACAGTATTGAAATAACACTCTCCAAAGTCCAAGACTTATATCGTTCTTCATGTTTTTTTAATGCCTACAAAATAAAATAAAGATAAAACGAAGTATTAATATCACTTTAAGCCCTCAAATGCTGGATAGTTCCCCTTGGGAGATGACTTCTAGCATTGAAGGGGTTAATTAAGCCCTGATGAAATCATTAGGAAATTTGGGAGATTTTACTTGTCCTCTGTGGAGCAATTGGTATGCAAGAATTGCCACATTTTGCCTATATATATATATATATATATATATATATATATATATATATATACCAATTTATATTAGCACAGGCTGCTTGGTATATTAGGATATGAGTCTGATCTGTAAGAGCGCGGTAGCTTCAGTGCTCTTCATTTGACATTGACCTTGCCGTACTTAGGCAATAATTCATTCACAGACGAGCCTCTAATTAATTATATTTGGAAGATCAGCTCAAAAGGCGTTCGCTGAAGTGATAAAATGAATTGCTTTACCTGCAGGTGGTCGAATGGTGTCTTTAAAGTTCACTTTTATGATGAGCTATTTTGTTACTTAGCTAAATAATTGGTTGGACATTGACAAAACAGGACAATGCTTTTGAACTAGAGTTCAGAAAACTACAAAACGTCTAATTTGCAATCATCTTTGCCATTTTAGATTGTTGCCATTCATGCAGACGTTACTATTGAAGGAAAGGGCAATCTGGGGAAAGACTTGGAAAACTTTTAAAAGGCTGATTAATTCAGACTTTTAAGTGCTCAAAAGATAATTTAATATTCCAGTCAATTGTTTCTTTTCAAATGCTGTACAGACAGCTCGAGTTGCTAATTCATCTTCATTATGGAATATTTGGACAGGCAAGACAAAAGTTCTTTGTTACTTTCTCACAGAGCACAGAACAAATCATTACGCCCTATAGAATCTTGTAGAAGAAAAATCTAAATGGTTTGTCAAGCTTAACAATGAAATGGATCAGCAGAGCCATGGAAGAAGCAGCGGCCATTTAACATAGAACAGTAAATTTAGAATATTCTACAAGCTTCTGCATTCAACATCTCTTGAAAGGAGAAGTAAAAATTTTTTTTATGAAAACCTAAATGTTATAGGGCTTTTGCTGGCGAGTTAAAAAAGAGCACTTCCACAGTTGTTTTATTCAAGTGTTATAATATTATCTGTCAAGAAATAATAGCTTCATCACTTCCTGAAAATTGTAACAGGAAGTGATTCAGCAGTTTCTATCATATTCTATGGAGAACTGTCAGTGACTCACCTCTCCAAGGAAATATATATATATAAACAACGACCTCTAGTGGTCATATTTCAACTATATCTATATACATATATATATATATATATATATATATATATATATATATATATATTTGTATAATCTGGTGAGATAGCTCAGTTCCACTGGCTGTGAAATTTGCTCAAACTTAGGGGTCACAAGTTCTAGTCCCCAGCAGGGTCAAAAATCTGCCAGCTCGCACTGTAACAGTGTGGCAAATTATGTTCCATACCCTCTGCTTGCAGAGGAAGCCTCATCCTACAGTGGATTAATAATGGCTTCACCTTTACCTTTTAAATATCTCTCTCTCTCTCTCTCTCTCTCTCTCTCTCTCTCTATATATATATATATATATATATATATATATATATACTAGCAATGTGGGACGCGTTGCCCGTCATGTTATGCAGGGAATGTTTTTTTTTTATAAATATTATGATAGTGAAATATGGCGTAGGGTATACGTGTCAGAAACGTCCACACAGTGATACACAGACACATGTGCAAACACACACCTATACAGGGGGACATACACATGCACTGACATACACAAACAGTGACACACAGATGTAAATCAGAACATACATACAGCGTGAGCAGTGTAAGTAACATACCTCCCAACATTTCAAATGACCAAAGAGGGACATTTGTGTTTTAGGTGGTGTTACTGGGGGCGTGGCTGGTGGTGTATTTTAGAGAATTTTTAACCCTTTGAGTGCCAGGGGGTAAGCAATGCATTGCATACCCCTCTGGCATTGAAATGGTTAAGTTACTCTTTGTGTACATGAATGATTTAGAAGAAGATGAAAGTATTTTTTTTACACAGACTAATTTATAAGATATATACAGAAGTTTATACCCACATTACTGTGGGTTTTATTGATGTGGAGCAATCTGATACACTGGTATATACACCACACAGTGTGATCTCCTAAATAGAGGAGCAGAGGGATTTGGGTGTCAAACAGGGACTGTCCCTCTTATACTGTATTGTGCCAGTCCATATACACAGAAACATGCAGACTGTATACTGTACAGCAGAGGTTCTCAGCCCATGCCCTCAGTGGCCACTAACAGGCCAGGACTTAGGAATTTCCCTGCTAGAACACAAGTGTGTTGATCAGAGGCTCAGTCGTATTGATTAACTACCCTGTTCTCTTAAAAGGAAATTCTCAAATCCTGGCCTGTTAATAGCCACTGAGAGCAGAGGTTGAGAACCGCTGCTATACAGTACCAGACCATTGTAGAGAATTTTTAACCCTTTGAGTGACAGGGGGTAAGCAATTCAATGCATACCCCTCTGGCATTGAAATGATTGAAATGGTTAAGTTACTCTTTGTATACGTGAATGATTTAGAAGAAGATGAAAGTATTTTTTAAACAGACTAATTTATAAGATATATACAGAAGTTTATACCTACATTACTGTGGGTTTTATTGATGTGGAGCAATCTGGTAAACTGGTTCATACACCACACAGTGTGACATCCTAAATAGAGGAGCAGAGGGATTTGGGTGTCAAACAGGGACTGTTCTTCCTATACTGTATAGTGCCAGTCCTTATACACAGACATATGCAGACTGTATACTATACAGCAGAGGTTCTCAACCCATGCCCTCAGTGGCCACTAACAGGCCAGGACTTAGGAATTTCCCTGCTAGAACACAAGTGTGTTGATCAGAGGCTCAGTTGTATTGATTAACTCACCTGTGCTCTTAAAAGGAAATTCTAAAATACTGGCCTGTTAATAGCCACTGAGAGCACAGGTTGAGAACCACTGCTATACAGTGCCAGACCATTGTAGAGGATTTTTAACCCTTTGAGTCCAGGGGGTTTGCAATGCATTGCATCCCCTCTGTCATTGAAATGGTTAAGTTACTCTTTCTGTAAGTGAATGATTTAGAAGAGGACAAAAGTATTTTTCTACACAGACTAATTTATAAGATATATACAGAAGTTTATACCCACGTTACTGTGGGTTTTATTGATGTGGAGCAATCTGATATACTGGTATATACACCACACAGTGTGATCTCCTAAATAGAGCAGCTGAGGGATTTGGGTGTCAAACAGGGACTGTACCTCCTATACTGTATAGTGCCAGTCCTTATACACAGACACATGCAGACTGTATGCTATACAGTGCCAGACCATATATAAATAGTTTGTCATACATGCTATACAGTGAGCTATGTGCATCATGGAGATGATTGCAGGAACTGGCACCTCTACTTACAGACAGACTGACAAACAATCTGCTCTCTTTCTCTCTCTTTGTGCAATATATAAATACAGTCACACCCATGTCTCTGCCACTTACCAGCTCAGCTGAAGCCCTGCTCTGCACTGCCTGATCATGTGTCTGCTGTTGTTCCACTTTCCCAGCTTCTCTGTGCTAGCAAGTCAGCTCTCGAGCATCCTGCCTGCTGATTGGCTAGAAATCGGCTCACTTGTAGTAATTGGCAGGGCTGTGCAGGGTCACAGACAGGGAATGAAGACGCTGCATATGAGTGGTTTATTGTAGCGAGCCTATAACCTTGTGTCTATGTGCTGGGAACCCTGATGCATAATACAGATTTGGCCCATGGCCTTCCAGCTGTAGCTTGAACATAGTTCCCATCATCCTCAGCTGCTCAGCGTGTGTGTGTGTGTCTCTGTATGAGTGTGTGTATATGTGTGTATGTGTCTGCCAGCGTGTGGGGGGCATGTGTGTGTGTCTGTGGTGTAGGAGTGAGTGGCAGCCATTTTTTTTTTCAGACTTAGATAGTGGGGGCGGGCCAAAAATCACGCCCCCATTGAATCATCCAATGGAAGCAGTAATCCTCTTTATATTTATATCCTCTTTATATATATAGATACAGGTATATATATATATATATATATATATATATATATATACACTAGTTGAAGACCCCGTTACACGGTGCCTTCATTTTTTCTGAATTTATACTATAAATGTATATAAATTTATATGGCGCTGCACAGTGTATACAACGCCTTACGAAAGAAGTATGTTACAATAAAAAAAGTGGTTAAAGTAAGTGTCACAGCCATAGAAAAAATAGGAGAGAGGTCCCTGCCCCAAGGAGCTTACAGCCGCATATATATATATATGTATGTATGTATATATATATATATATATATATATATATATATATATATTAGTGCTGAAGGGCCGTGTACACTGGCCAGGGGCGCCCTGCTCCGGGTTGGCCGTGCCTCTGACTGGGGGCCGGCACGTTTGAGTGGTCTCTGCTGCGCATGACTACTGCGCGTGACTACGTCGAACCGCGCATGTGAATGTTACGCACACAGGGAGATTCGCATTCTAGCGAATTATATATATTGATGAGGATATATACTTTTCTTTCACAAAAATGATTACTGCTCCTTTAAAATTGGAAAATTGTTCATATATATTGAGGCTGATGTATACTAAAAAGACCTGAAGCAAATATGGTGTAAACCAACTACACCACTGGGGACACATAAACGTTTCCACTGAATTAAAGGGGAAGTAACACCTAATACTACTAACCTCCACTTACCCTACTATGGTAAAAAAAAAAAAAAAAAATTGCCCCTATGAACTTCTCCTTGTGCCTTGATTCAAGATATAATAGCGTCTTGGATCAGTCCTAGGCCCCACGTCCACGAGGCAATTCGGATTGATGTAACCCTTTGGGTGCCAGAGGGGTACGAAACGTACAGCAATGCGTTGCGTACCCCTCTGGCACTCAAAGGGTTAAATTCTAGTGACCTCTCCACATCACTGATTCACTAAATCTGAAGGTGTTAAAATCCCCATTTAACTCATTTGAATTTTGAGGATTTTTATTTGCCCCTACAACACCATTGATTTGACCCTGAATTGTTCGTTTATTATTATTATCATTATTTATTATTATTTAAATATTTACTATTTATAATTATATAACCCATTTCATTTTTTGGTGTGTGTTCTTTTAAATGGAGTTTTTTTAACCCCTTGAACGTTACAGAACTCTCATTGCAAAGATGTGCTGAAAAATTCTCTAGCATTCAAGGGTTAAAATCCCCATTTAAATCAATGTGAATTTGGGTAATTTGTTACCGTCCTCTATGGTTTAATTGGTTTCTCCGGAACTGTAGCCCCTTTCCTTCGTACATCAGCCCTAGTGGTTGATATGTGTATAGTTTTTATTAACTAGTATTAAGGGTTTAATGTTAAATATAGGGATGAGCGAGCACCCCGATGCTCGGGTGCTCGGGTGCTCTGACCGAGCACCCCCTGATGCTCGAGTGCTCGGCCGAGCACCCGAGCCCCATTCAAATGAATGGGAGCACTCGAGCATTAAACCAGGCACCCCCTGCTCTGATGAGCGGAGGGTGCCTGGTCAATGTCCCCCTTCATCTCCGCTATGCCCCTCTTCCACAATGTCCCCCTTCATCTCCTATGCCATAGCGGAGATGAAGGGGGACATTGTGGAAGAGGGGCATAGCGGAGATGAAGGGGGACATTGTGGAAGAGGGGCATAGCGGAGATGAAGGGGGACATTGTGGAAGACGGGCATAGCGGAGATGAAGGGGGACATTGTGGAAGAGGGGCATAGCGGAGATGAAGGGGGACATTGTGGAAGAGGGGCATAGAGGAGATGAAGGGGGACATTGTGGAAGAGGGGCATAGCGGAGATGAAGGGGCACATTGTGGAAGACGGGCATAGCGGAGATGAAGGGGGACATTGTGGAAGAGGGGCATAGAGGAGATGAAGGGGGACATTGTGGAAGAGGGGCATAGAGGAGATGAAGGGGGACATTGTGGAAGAGGGGCATAGCGGAGATGAAGGGGCACATTGTGGAAGACGGGCATAGCGGAGATGAAGGGGGACATTGTGGAAGAGGGGCATAGAGGAGATGAAGGGGGACATTGTGGAAGAGGGGCATAGAGGAGATGAAGGGGGACATTGTGGAAGAGGGGCATAGCGGAGATGAAGGGGCACATTGTGGAAGACGGGCATAGCGGAGATGAAGGGGGACATTGTGGAAGAGGGGCATAGAGGAGATGAAGGGGGACATTGTGGAAGAGGGGCATAGAGGAGATGAAGGGGGACATTGTGGAAGAGGGGCATAGCGGAGATGAAGGGGCACATTGTGGAAGACGGGCATAGCGGAGATGAAGGGGGACATTGTGGAAGAGGGGCATAGAGGAGATGAAGGGGGACATTGTGGAAGAGGGGCATAGAGGAGATGAAGGGGGACATTGTGGAAGAGGGGCATAGCGGAGATGAAGGGGCACATTGTGGAAGACGGGCATAGCGGAGATGAAGGGGGACATTGTGGAAGAGGGGCATAGAGGAGATGAAGGGGGACATTGTGGAAGAGGGGCATAGAGGAGATGAAGGGGGACATTGTGGAAGAGGGGCATAGCGGAGATGAAGGGGCACATTGTGGAAGACGGGCATAGCGGAGATGAAGGGGGACATTGTGGAAGAGGGGCATAGAGGAGATGAAGGGGGACATTGTGGAAGAGGGGCATAGAGGAGATGAAGGGGGACATTGTGGAAGAGGGGCATAGCGGAGATGAAGGGGCACATTGTGGAAGACGGGCATAGCGGAGATGAAGGGGGACATTGTGGAAGAGGGGCATAGAGGAGATGAAGGGGGACATTGTGGAAGAGGGGCATAGAGGAGATGAAGGGGGACATTGTGGAAGAGGGGCATAGAGGAGATGAAGGGGCACATTGTGGAAGAGGGGCATAGCGGAGATGAAGGGGCACATTGTGGAAGACGGGCATAGCGGAGATGAAGGGGCACATTGTGGAAGACGGGCATAGCGGAGATGAAGGGGGACATTGTGGAAGAGGGGCATAGAGTCTATGCCCCTCTTCCACAATGTCCCCCTTCATCTCCGCAATGCCCCCTTCATCTCCGGAATGCCCCCGTACCTCCAGTCCCTGGTGGTCCAGCGGAGCGTCTTCGGATCTGTGCCTCTTCCGGCACAGATCCTCTTCACCCGAACATGTCGGGCGAGCACATGGCGGTACTCGTACGAGTACCGCCATGTGCCGAGCAGAGCGATGCTCGAGCCGATCCGAGCATCGGCCGAGCACGCTCGCTCAACACTAGTTAAATATAACATTTTAAAATGCAGACATGAAATTAATTGAATTTCAGAACAATGCTAGCAAAATCCTTGACATGTGGCCTTTAGATTATATATCTCTCTGAAAAGGTGCGGAATAGCAGAGAACAGCTCAGCGTCTTGGGTCCTGTGTGATGGAGGAATAAGGACAATCTATTTGCATTTTCAGTACAGCAATAATACTGTTTGCATATCATATAGTGACATAAATGGGGAACGCGTACCCGTCGGCTCTACTCGTTTACAAGGTCGATCCTGTTCTCCCCTTCTCAACTTGACACAAAGAACCTACTTTTCAGTGCTGTTTTATCACCCTGAACTTGTGCAAACCTAAACTGGTCACAAAGTCTAATTATTAAAAATACAACACTGGACTACCAGTATCTGTTGCCGCCGCCGCATTGGCTAATTGGTGCTTAATCATTTGCGTGCCAGAGAGGTATCCAACTCATTCCACTCAAAGGGTTAAAGGACAGCGAGTGCGAAAAAAAATAAATAAAGGATTCACTTTTGTTTCAATAAAAATATGTTACAGGGTTTTCTGTGTTGATTGAAATAATTTCGCTTCCACTGATGGGAGATTTTTCAACTAAATGTTATTGCAGCTCATACTTTTTAAAATTGAAATACAATTTTCTATTGTAAGAAGATGGCAATTAGAAGGGAACAACATTGGGTAATATAGTTGTAATATCCTAGTTAAACAAGAGAGGCCCAAGAGCTATTCGCAAAAGGAATTTGCACATTGAGGAGATTAAAGGGATAGTAATACTTCGTTTTATCTTTTTTTATTTTTTAGGCATTAAAAAAACATGAAGAACGATATAAGTCTTATCTCTCAAACCTTTATGGTTTGAGAGATATTCACAAGCAAAGTTTCCCCTCCCTCCTCTTTTACCTAGTGTAAGCCATCTCTTCTCAGATGTGGAATGCAGTCCATAGACCAGACAGATAACAGAAGGGGACAATCTTCTTCCTATGAGAACAATGAAAGCCCTCCCCCCCTTGACAAGTTTTTCAGGTTTTTCCCTTATCTTAATTGAAGATTGTCCCTCTCTGCAATCTACCTGGGCACCTCCCTTCTGTTCTGGCTGAACAGTGTTACATCAGTAAAAGGGGTGGGAGAGGGACACTTTGTCATTGAATTACTCTTGTACTACAACTGACAGTACTGAAATAACACTCTCCAAAGTCCAAATACTATGATGATTAATTGGAGCTGCTTTTATTATGAAACATTACTATCCTTTTAAGCTGCTCCAGTCAGATAATGAACTCAGTACAACCTTTCCCCACCCCAGAGATATTGACCTTGGGAAAATATGAAGGACAAAGCAGCAGCAACTGTGATATGGTGTAAATCAACTAAATATGTACTCACATAATCTTTCTATTGGAATATACTAGATATAAATCAGTTTATATGCACACATGGGAATAATTGCACATGTTGCTTGGTGAATTCTAGAAAATATTAGGTATTGGATGGAAGGGTTGGGTGAATGCCTCCAATATTTGTAGGAAATATCTTAAAAAAGGTGCCCAGTTTAGATTCTGAGGAAAAGGCCATTTAGGCTTAGAAATACATTGGGCAGGGGGTTTTAGTATTGTATTTATTAACTAGTTGAAGCGCCCATTACATGTGCCACAGTGCCACTGCCAGCCGGTCGCGGGGCAGTCATTTGCAGTAGAGACTGCCCACACCGCGGCTGATACAGTGCCAGCTGGTCACTGGGCAGTCACGTGCAGTAGAGACTGCCCACACCGCGGCCAATACAGTGCCAGCCGGTTTCGGGGCAGTCATGCGCAATAGAGACTGCCCACGCCACGGCTGATACAGTGCCAGCCGGTCACAGGGCAGTCAGGCGCAGTAGAGGAGCATCCAGCTCTGTATCAGCCCCGGCACGGGCAGTCTCTACTGCGCATGACTGCGTTGTTACACACGTTTTAGCGAATTATTATATAGTATTTGTTTATGCACTAATACATTCTGATACACTTTAATATTCTTCTAGACCAAATATCTTTTTTTATGAGATATTCCCTATTGACGTTGGGGCTTGTACCTAATAACTTTCCAGTGGACAGTTTATACGAATACGTCTTTGGTTGATTTACACCTTATTAATGGCTTCATGGTTACGGTGCTCCTGTTGCTTTGTTCTTTGAATATTCTATTGTGGTCACCAGGTGGTGCTATTCCTATCACGTTTAATGGAGAGATGCAGCCTATGACCCTGTGTCTAGCATAGGGAGCAATATAAATAAATACCATTGGGTGCTGTTGCTAAAAGTTTAATTTAAAATATGTGTGAGCTAAAATAACTTCTCAATGACAAATCTCCAAGCAGTTGGAGTACCTTTGTTAATTCAACAGGAAAAGCCCTGTGAAATACTTTTTAATAGTATTTTTTTAGCAAATCAACCCTATTTGTGGTCTCTGAGAAGAAGCATTGTGAACTTACAGCCCTTAAAGTGCTGTACCTGCAGGGGAGGGCTGGCAACATGTAACCCAGAGGGCAAATAAAATCAAGTGGCCCATTTCTACTATCGCTGGAGCCCACTGTCCCGGCCCATCCCTGTTTCGTTAATTTTAAAATTGTCCCTAATGTTGTGAAGTAAGACGAGTGATACCACAGAGCTTACAGTTGAAAAGGGGCTATATTAGTGATATTACAGTGCTTACAATTTAAGTAAAGCTACACGATTGATGCCATAGAGCTTACAAGGGAAATGGGCTATACTACTAGTGTAGCTCTATTTGGATTGTAGCTCTGCGTTATCATTTGTATTTAGATTAATTTCAGATGTAAGCTCTGTGGTATCACTAGTTTAGCTCCATTTACAAGTGGGAGATTGAGTGAGACAGTGGCCCACCAGCCCAGACACATGACCAGCCCAGGGGGCAATTGCCCTCCTGCCCCCCAGGCCAGCCCTCCCCTGTGTACCTGTCTGCCTCAAACTTTTCCTGCAGGTGCTGAAGTGACATCACAGCAGCCAATAGGAATAATCAGATGCCTCTATGGATCTCACAGCACCCACTATGTGGAGGAGAAGCCCAGGTGGTACCTATACACTGATGACTGTAAGTTTTTAATGCTGATACTGCAAGAGGTGTGGGACTCACAGTTAACCCTTTGATTGCAATTCAAAGGGTTAACACAAATACGTTTTTATTTTGTCACTTCATTTTACCCTTTTTCAGACAATGTAGAATTTTATTGAATCTGGCTTAGTGGAAGGACGTTCATTACTATAGATTAGAGATCTGTATTCATGGAGTTAAAAAAACCCAATTTAGATCAAGTGTACTATTTAATCTGGGTTTAGGTAGTCGTTAGAATAATACTAGGATAAGGGACATCATTATAGATGTGGGGGCATTAATATGACCTGTCTAGTCTTATCTCTGTTAGCACATTTTACAAGGGAAAACTCCATAATGATTGCAGTCCACTGGCCATCATGACAACGGAGAGGTAATTCATTTGTAATCCTGACAGGCTATCAAAGGAAATAAGAGAATGCAAATGTAAAAGAAAATCACCAGAATTGCCTATTTTTTTTTCATTTGTTTATCTGCATTCCTTCACAGCCAGTTCTGCTGGTGCTGCCTTCATTTGTTGCATGCGTTATTATAAGGATTGTGCACCTGGGCAATATACACAGAAGAGTGAATGCTTCTATCCCTCAAATCTATCTATCTATCTATCTATCTATCTATCTATCTATCTATCTATCTCTTATATTATCAAAAGGACAAGCTTGGCAGGGACCAAGATTCTCCGGCACTAAACACACCCCAGGGCGGACACACGCCCAATGGAGGCAGTAAGGAGGAGATACTCACCACTCCTCAATACTGCCTGCTCTACACGTAACACAGGGACTTGGCCCCCCCCTCTAAATTCGCCAAAAATTAAAAATAAAACACTTCTCACTTTGTCTGCATTCTCTACAAACATTTGCCCACCTTCACTGTTCAGTTTCCTACCACTGAGGCTGGTAAAAAAAAATAAAAAATGCCTCAGTACCGTGCCTCATTACGACTTTAGCTGCTTTCACTATACACTTTCCAACGACTGACAGTGACTAACAAAATTAAACATGCCTGAGTAAACAAACCATGGCCGACTGACAGACGCATAAACACATACACACTTAGACAGTTGGCACACCTGTAATTCTCATGCCCACCACACGGTGTATAAGGTATGTCCTACAATGATTCTTTATCTGTAGTATGCCCAATAGCACCCATTACACACACACACACACACACACACATCATTTCCTTACTATTTCAGACTATTGAATTTACGGACTATAATAAATGCCTTGAAGAATAATGAATAACAGTAAAAAGTGGTAAATGCTATAGTTGCATTTATTGGATCCTGCTAGCCATCCTTCAAATTGTGCAAAAGTCTTCCACAGATCAGTAGGCGACTGTGCCAGCCCGATACAGGGCAGCTAGAGGTGCTTTGTCTTAGCCATAATTAGCTGTCTGACAGTCCTGTATGGATTACAGTGGACTTCACAAAGTCCTCTGCTCAATTAAGAAGTAATTGCAGATTGCTAGACTAGAATTTTTATTCCATCTTTAGAATCTGAAATGGAAGAAAGTGTTAGAAATGATCCTTTTGAACACGTAGTGTTAGTAATTATTAATTTGAATATTTAGGACCATATTTACAAAAGATATTACTGTCTGAGCGTACAAAAAGACAATCAGAATTTCTCCCTCTGCCTTCCTGCTACAAGCAGGAGCTAACACGCTATCATCCTTTACCTATATTAGGAGAAAAGAGAAAGAACAGGGGGCACCAATATTGCCCTATCACACTATATATGTATAAAACAGAGCTAAAATTGCAATTACTGTAAAATCTCGGGTATAATACGCACAGTTTTACCCCACTTCACCTTATGTGAAGTGGGGGGTGCGTATTATACGCAAGAGTTTTTTATTTAAAAAAAATCAAGCCGGCCATAACCCTTCCCTCCCCAGTCGCTATCCGATTCTAAAATCCCACTTACTTTCTTAAAAAAACAAGTCCCCACATTTTCAACATTATCAGGAAACATGTAAACGATGTGAATCTTCCCCTGCGGGCGGCACGCTTGCATTCGCTGCCCGATTCCTTCAACTGGCTTTCAGGACCTACCGGCTCCAGCCAATGGTAATGCCCTGTGAGAATCTGAAGGTCCTCACAGGGCAGTACCATAGCCGGAAGGAAGCGGGCAGTGAATGGAAGCGTGCCGCCTGCAGGGGAAGATTGACATTGTTTACATGTTTCCTGATAATGCTGAAAATGCGGGGACTTGTCTTTTGAAGCAAATAAGTGGCATTTTAGAATCGTATAGCGCAGGGGGAGGGAGGGAAGGGTTCTGGAAGGCTTAATTTATTTTCTTCATAAGAGGGATAAACAAGGCTGCTTATTATACATAGACACTCTTGTTTTCCCCTAAAATCTTGGGTATAATATACACCTGTGTATTATACACAGGTGCGTACTATACCTGAGATTTTACGGTACACTCACATTTGAGAATGGCTGTGTAATAAACATACATATATACACAGCTAAACCAGAATACAGATAAATTCCTACCGTCTCTGTTCGGTTTGATATAAATGCAGTCACTTTTCAATCCAGGACAAAAATCTCCAGAAACTGCAAGCATGATCTTCATTCAAAATATTGTATTAATGAATTAAAAGCAATTAAAATATACCACTGGGTACTGCTACGCATCAGGCAGCTACGCTCTGTTTCCTCAGTCTTGTGGTAACCACAGGCCTGAGGAAGCAGTGTGTAGCCAGGGCCGGATTTATAATTAGGCAGAATAGGCATTTGCCTAGAGGCGCACCCCACAGAGGGGCGCCTGTCATTGGGATCATGTTGTTGTTGTTTTTTATTTTTTTAATACGCCTCCCCCGCCTCCCAGTGCCACAACATGGTGAAGACAGGTCTGTGCCTTCTTCAGTAATGTGGAGAAGATGGGAGCAATATTGGGTTGATGGGGGCAATGTGAGGGCAATATGTTATATGGAGATGATGGGGGCAAGGTGGAGATGATGGGGGCAATATGGAGCTGATGGGGGCAATATGAGGGCAATATGATATATGGAGATGATGGGGGCAATATTGGGTTGATGGGGGGCAATGTGAGGCAATATGGTATATGGAGATGATGGGGGCAATGTGGAGATGATCTGGGGCAATGTGAGGGCAATATGGTATATGGAGAAGATGGGAGCAATGTGGAGATGATGGGGGCAATATGGAGCTGATGGGGGCAATGTGAGGGCAATATGGTATATGGAGATGATGGGGGCAATGTGAGGGCGATATGGTATATGGAGATGATGGGGGCAATGTGGAGATGATCTGGGGCAATATGAGGGCAATATGGTATATGGAGACGATGGGAGCAATGTGGAGATGATGGGGGCAATATGGAGCTGATGGGGGGCAATGTGAGGGCAATATGGTATATGGAGATGATGGGGGCAATATGGAGCTGATGGGGGGCAATGTGAGGGCGATATGGTATATGGAGATGATGGGGGCAATGTGGAGATGATGTGGGCAATATGGAACTGATGAGGAGCAATGTGGAGATTAGGAATATTGTGGAGGTGTCCAGTAGAGTTGGCTTCAGATTTCTGTGCCTACAGGCTACTGAGATGTAAATCCGTCTCTGCGCGTAGCTGTGTAACGCATAGCAGTACTCAGTGGTATATATCAATTATTTTTAGACAATAGGAACTTCTCTGTATGCTGGTTTAGCTGTGTACGTATATGTGTATGTTTATTACAAAGCCATTCTCAAATGTGAGTGTACTGTAAAATCTCCGGCATAATACGCACCTGTGTATAATGCGCAGGTGTATATTATTACCCAAGATTTTAAGGTAAAACAAGAGTGCATATGTATAATACAAACCCTTGTTTTCTACCTTACTAAAAAAAAAATATGAGGGCTGCCAGATACCTTCCCTACCTCCCCCAATGTAATCCGCCCGCATAAAATAATACTTTCACTGGAGTCGACATCTTCCCTGCGGGCAGCATGCTTCCATTTGTCGCCCGCTTCCTTCAATGCCCTGTCAGGATCTTCCACCGCCAGCCAATGGTAATGCCCTGTGAGGATCTCAAGGTCCTTGCAGGGCAAGACCGTAGGCAGAAGGTTCTGACAGCGCAAGAAAGGTGTTGAGTCCACTGAAAGTAAGGATTATTTTATGCGCTGGGAGGAGGGAGTGAAGCTATCTGGCAGCCCTCTTGTTTTTTTTTTTTCTTATTGCAGCAAAAAAATTCTCGTTTATAATATGCGCCCCCACTTCAAATAAGGTGAAGAGGGGTAGAATTGTGTGTATTATACCAGAGACTTTACGGTAATTGTAATGTTAGCTCTATTTTATATATATATATATATATATATATATATATATATATATATATAGTGTGATAGGGAACAATTAGCACCCCCTGTTTTTTTTCTTTTCTCTGCATGTACTTGACTCCGTGGGTGGAGTCCATTGGGGTGAGCAGCCAGAAGACTGGAGTAGACTTATCACCGATGCTGTTTAAAGGGATAGCAATACTTCATTTTAACTTTATTTTATTTTGTAGGCATTAAAAAAACATGAAGAACGATATAACGGTTTGATATAAGTCTTATCTCTCAAACCTTTATGGTTTGAGAGATATTCACAAGCAAAGTTTCCCCTCCCGCCCCTTTTACTTAGTGTAAGCCATCTCTTCTCAGATGTGGAATCCAGTCCATAGACCAGACAGATAACAGCAGGGGACAATCTTCTTCCTATGAGAACAATGAAAGCCCTGCCCCCCTTGACAAGTTTTTCAGGGTTTTTACCTTATCTTAATTGAAGATTGTCCCTCTCTGCAGTCTACCTGGGCACCTCCCTTCTGATCTGGCTGAACAGTGTTACATCAGTAAAAGGGGCAGGAGGGGGATACTTTGTCATTGAATTACTCTGGAACTACAACTCTGACACAATTGAAATAACACTCTCCAAAGTCCAAATACTATGATGATTAATTAGAGCTGCTTTTATTATGAAACATTACTATCCCTTTAAGGGACCAGCTCTAATTCCCTGGGATCTCTAGCTGGTCTGTATAGAAGTGCATTTCCAGCATCTACATCCAGTGAGTAGCTGTCTAAGGGTGATGGTGTGGTGAATTTAAAGGGATATTAATACTTAATAATTACTACTCCCTATATTAAAGTCATATTAAGAATAAATGTATCGCCCCCAGTGTCACCTCTACAACCTTTATGGTTTGAGAGATAATCGCTCCTAAAGTTGCCTTCTCCCTCCCCCTTCCCCGAAGTTAGTGTTGTAGCTGACTTAAGGGAAATCCGGTCATAGATCATCAGGCGGCTCTGCAGCAGAGCCGAGATCGCGTTAATAAAAAAAAAAAAAATCTTTCACTAAAACGGTCTTCTACGTGTGCTTGTAAACCAAGCACAAACCAAGCACACGTAGAAGACCGTTTTAGTGAAATATTTGTTTTTTATTAACGCGATCAGGCTGTGCTGGAGAGCCGCCTGAAAGTCATACAACAGGCTTCCCTGCAGTCAGCTAGAACGCTGACTGTGGGGAAGGGGGAGGGAGAGGGCAACTTTAGGAGCGATTATCTCTCAAACCATAAAGGTTTGAGAGATGACACTGGGGGAAATTTATTTCTTTGTAAAATGACTTTAACCCTTTGAGTGCCAAAGTGGTACGGAATGCATTGCTTTGCAATGCATTCCGTACCACTGTGGCAATCAAAGGGTTAATATAGGGGTTAGTAATTATTAAGTATTACTATCCCTTTAAATAGTTAAGAGGGTATTTCCCAAGAAGCTCCTTCTTTCTTTGCTTTTCAACTTTTTCCTATATTACTTCCTGGCAAAAGTGGTACCAAATTAGAGATTAAAGAAGTGTTCATTGCAGCAGATTAAATATCAACTAGTACTGAACGGTCTCACCCTGAGAATTTCATCTTTGATCCTGAGATCAGAGTAAAAACACTCAGCGTCGCACCATGTCAGTTCTCAGCTATGATAATAATACAGATGGTATACAAAGACACAACACAAATAACACAGGAACTGGAGAGTTTATCTCACTGGAGAAGTTATCTCCTCTTTATCACACTTTAATACATCTCCCCTGTAGTCTATAACTAAAGATCTCCCATAGAATAACATAGGAACTGGAGAGTTTATCTCACTGGAGAAGTTATCTCCTCTTTATCACACCTTAGTACATCTCCCCTATAGTCTATAACTAAATATCTTCCATATAATAACATAGGAACTGGAGAGTTTATCACACTGAAGAAGTTATCTTCTCTTTATCACACCTTAGTACATCTCCCTTGTAGTTTATAACTAAATATCTCTCATAGAATAACATAGGAACTGGAGAGTTTATCTCACTGGAGAAGTTATCTCCTTTTTATCACACCTTAGTACATCTCCCCTGTAGTCTATAACTAAATCTCTCCCGTAGAATAACATAGGAACGGGACAGTTTATATCACTGGAGAAATTATCTCCTCTTTATCACACCTTAGTACATCTCCCCTGTAGTCTATAACTAAAGATCTCCCATAGAATAACATAGGAACTGGAGAGTTTATCACACTGGAGAAGTTATCTCCTCTTTATCACACCTTAGTACATCTCCCCTGTAGTCTATAACTAAATCTCTCCCATATAATACCATAGGAACTGGAGAGTTTATATCACTGGAGAGGTTATCTCCTCTTTATCACACCTTAGTACATCTCTCCTGTAGTATATAACTAAAGCTCTCCCATAGAATAACATAGGAACTGGAGAGTATATCTCACTGGAGAAGTTATCTCCTCTTTATCACACCTTAGTACATCTCCCCTGTAGTCTATAACAAACGCTCTCTCATTGAATAACACAGGAACTAGAGAGTTTATCTCACTGGAGAAGTTATGTCCTCTTTATCACACTTTAGTACAGGGCTCAACATTTCCACTCACCACTAGCCAATGACGAGTGAAAACTTAGCCCTGGCGAGTAGAAATTCAGCCCTGGTGGGTATGTTATGGCTTGCAGTGGTGAGTAACTTTTCAGGTCTGGCTAGTAGCAAAGGACTTCATATTTTAAGCCCT
Organism: Rhinophrynus dorsalis; assembly: GCA_037306005.1. Lineage (NCBI taxonomy): Eukaryota > Metazoa > Chordata > Amphibia > Anura > Rhinophrynidae > Rhinophrynus > Rhinophrynus dorsalis. The sequence goes on from CM074725.1 coordinate 245,056,893, forward strand.
GCTTTAGTACATCTTCCCTGTAGAATATAACTAAATCTGTCCCTTAGAACAACATAGGAACTAGAGAGTTTATCTCACTGGAGAAGTTATCTCCTCTTTTTCACACCTTAGTACATCTCCCCTATAGTCTATAACTAAAGCTCTCCCATATAATAACATAGGAACTGGAGAGATTATCTCACTGGAGAAGTTATCTCCTCTTTATAACAGCTTAGTACATCTCTCTGTACTCTATAACTAAATCTCTCTCATTGAATAACACAGGAGCTGTAGAGTTTATCTAACTGGAGAAGTTATCTCCTCTTTATCACACTTTAATACATCTCCTCTGTAGTCTATAACTAAAGATCTCCCATAGAATAACATAGGAACTGGAGAGTTTATCACACTGGAGAAGTTATCTTCTCTTTATCACACTTTAGTACAGGGCTCAACATTTCCACTCACCACTAGCCAATGACGAGTGAAAACTTAGCCCTGGCGAGTAGAAATTCAGCCCTGGTGGGTATGTTATGACTTGCAGTGGTGAGTAACTTTTCAGGTCTGGCTAGTAGCAAAGGACTTCATATTTTAAGCCTTGCTTTAGTACATCTTCCCTGTAGAATATAACTAAATCTGTCCCTTAGAACAACATAGGAACTAGAGAGTTTATCTCACTGGAGAAGTTATCTCCTCTTTATCACACCTTAGTACATCTCCCCTATAGTCTATAACTAAAGCTCTCCCATATAATAACATAGGAACTGGAGAGATTATCTCACTGGAGAAGTTATCTCCTCTTTATAACAGCTTAGTACATCTCTCTTTACTCTATAACTAAATCTCTCTCATTGAATAACATAGGAACTAGAGAGTTTATCTCACTGGAGAAGTTATCTCCTCTTTATAACAGCTTAGTACATCTCTCTGTAGTCTAAAACTAAAGCTCTCTCATTGAATAACACAGGAGCTGAAGAGTTTATCTAACTGGATAAGTTATCTCCTCTTTATCACACTTTAATACATATCCCCTGTAGTCTATAACTAAAGATCTCCCTTAGAATAACAAAGGACCTATACAGACACACCTAACAGCCACATCATGGACTCCTTCCTAGGTAAGTCCTTCTGTTACACACAGTAATGACATAGATATACCTGACCGCTGTATGATGGATTCGTACCTAGGTAAGTCCTTCTGTTACACAAATTAAGAGCCATTTATTCCTGTAGATATAGCTGCAAATTTAATTTGTGCACATACATATGACTAAATGGGACCTTGAGGTTAATTGGTTAAATATGCCTGTACAATAGTATGCACCCATTTTACGACCTGATATAAATTGCAAAATAAATTGAGTGCTACTGATGATCCCGGTGAGTCTGCCCAAACAGCGCTCTCCCTTTTGCTTGTCCTACCCTTGGTGCTCCATAAAGGTTACACACCGTTCATTGGATAGTAAAACTTGACGACCTGGATCTCGGAGCTACGAGACAGAGGTTGTAAAATGAGTTTGCAGCTGCCAGTTTTACTGTCTAATACACTGCCTGTAAGGCACCAAACAGGCTGCAAAGTGTGTGATAAATTATGCAAAGCGAGTGAATTTAAAGGGATAGTAATACTTCATTTTAACTTTATTTTATTTTGTAGGCATTAAAAAAACATGAAGAATGATATAAGTCTTATCTCTGAAACCTTTATGGTTTAAGAGATATTCACAAACAAAGTATCCCCCCCTGTTCAACCAGATCAGAAGGGAGGTGCCCAGGTAGACTGCAGAGAGGGACAATCTTCAATTAAGATAATGGAAAAAGCTGAAAAACTTGTCAAGGGGGGAAGGTCTTTCATTGTTTTCATACAAAGAAAATTGTCCCCTTCTGTTATCTGTACTGTCATACAACCTGATCCACATCTGAGAAGAGATGGCTTACACTAGGTAAAAGGGGCGGGGAGGGGAACTTTGCTTGTGAATATCTCTCAAACCATAAAGGTTTGAGAGATAAGACTTATATCATTCTTCACGTTTTTTTAATGCCTACAAAATAAAATAAAGTTAAAATGAAGTATTACTATCCCTTTAATTCCTTGGACTCATGATGGGTGGGATTCAAGACACCACAAAAGAATTAAAGACCATTTCTCACTTGGGGCCAACACAATCAACCTGATGATATAGAGAACAAAATGTATACTCAACGGGTTATGTTCCCCTCTGGCAAAGAAAAGACTAATAAGTAATAATTAGCTCTATCAATGACTCTAGAGGGCAGAGAGTGAGGAAGTGAAACATCCCAAGTTCAGTCATTGAAGCATAAGCCACCATCATTACTACTGAATATCAAATAAGGATGTAAAAAGGAAATAATTGCCTTGACATAGTTATTACAGGCTATATATGCAAAGACAAAATTTTAAAAATTCTGAGGCATGTCAGCTGAGGCAATTCTGAGACGTTTCAATTTAAAGGAGCAGTAAATTTTGTTTATGAAACACACATATTTTACAGAGCATTTCCTGCTGATTAAAACAAGGTCACTGTCATCGCTGTCAGATGTTTTATTCAAAAGTTATAGCAGTTTAAATAATCAGGAAGTGAATTTACTCTGTTTACTTCCTGATAGTTCTAACTGACAGGAAGTGAATTTACTGTGTTTAATTCCTGATAGTTCTGACAGGAAGTGAATTTACTGTGTTTACTTCCTGATAGTTCTAACTGACAGGAAGTGAATTTACTGTGTTTACTTCCTGATAGTTCTAACTGACAGAAAGTGACTCAGCAGTTTCTATCACATTCTGTGGGGAACTGTATGTTACTGACTTTTCTGACTTTCCTCTCCATTAGAATCTAACAGGAAATCTAATTAGAATTTGACCACTAGAGGGCACTTGTAATGTAAAAAAATCATGGGTTTAAACTGTAATAACTCTGGAAATATAAATCTCTCGGCAGTGGGAGCACCCTTATTTTACTCCATAGGAAAATCCCTACAATATATATTTTTTCATAGAAAAAGTTTACTGCTCCTTTAATAGTGGATTTTAAACCCTAAATGATAAAGAGGTCTCTGATTCTATACAAAACACACAATGGGGGAGATTCACTAAGTGGTGATAAAGTGGAGATGACTTTTCCAGTGATGTCACTTCTCCAATTCCTATGTTATTCTATGAAGCCTATGCACTAAGATCTCTCCAGCTTTGGAGATCTTAGTGAATAGTCTCTACAGAATAACATAGAAATTGGAGAAGTGATAAACTATAGAAGTTATCTACACTTTATTACCTCTTTATCATCGTTTAGTGAATCTCTCCCAAAGAATTAAATAAAAGAATCAGTACATTTTTATTATGGAAAGAAAATTTCATATGGATTTCCCTCCTGTGTGTGAAAACAGGTTCTCAGATTAGCAGTAGATGCTTCATTCAAAGGTTATCAGAGTTAAATCTTTATGTGTGTCTTACAGTTGCCTCATTTGAGAAATCTATTAATATTAGATTGTCTGCCCGCAGCAATCCCTCCTTTTAACTGCACCAAATCAGGCACATGATATTAATGGATAAACAGCACTTCCAGTTTTTGAGGGCATATTTCTCCTTTTACCATTTGAGTCCCAGTAGCTGTGTGCAATACATTGCAGAGCGCGTGTGTTGGGAACCCCTCTGGCAATGAAAGAGTTAAAATGCATTGAAATCAATGTGGATTTAATAAATCAGAGCAAGGGTATATTTATATATATAAAATTCTAAGTGGCTTCTGGTTCGCTGTCTGCGGTGCCCCGGAATGGCAGGGGGTGGAGACCAGCCTCATGCAGCAAATGCGTTGCGTACCTCTCTGGCACTCAAAGGATTAAATGTGCCTTTTATAACCCCTTGTTAGAGTGGTCTCCAACACATTGGGGGTGGTAGTTCCCCTTTAAGAAAATGCGAGTAATCAACAGTTTAGCAGCAACTTTTCTGTCGTCTACCCAGGACCTTTATCAGTCTTGCCCAACCCATTGTCGTGAGAGCCGTGGAGCCTGTGTCACTGCCGCGTCATGTACAAGATGGACTTGCTCATGGATCTGAAGGAGGCCGCCTTGTTGGAGAGGAGGAAGAATGCTGAACTGCAGAAGAAGAACCGACAACATTAACCCCTTAACGACCAGCGGTCCCGGGGTGTCTGGTCCTTTAAGGACCAGATAGGCGAGTTCGACGTGCTTTCCCACGTGACTGATCACGTGGGGCGGCACGTCGAACTAAGGACTGAAAGAGATCGCTCCTGTCTTTGAGAGATCAACTTCAGTCCCCGGTATTACTCACTGCGCTCCTGCAGGAACGCGGTGAGTAAAAGTACGTGACGTACCAGGACCGTTACTGGTCCTTAAGTGCCGGACCAGCGTGACAGTCCGGGTACGTCACAGGACACGAAGGGGTTAAGTAAAACATACCAAAAATGTCCTAAACAGTTGCTGAGTGCTGCGCTGGGCTGTCTCTCCCCTTCTCTGCATGCAGAATGACAGGGTGGAGTGGAGCACGCAGAGAAGGGGAGAGAGATAGCCCGGAGCAGCGCTCAGCAACTCTTTAGGACATTTTGGTTTGTTTTGTTTAATGTTGTTAAAGAATACTGCGCTCCTCTTCCAACACAGAGAACAGATCTCTGCATCATTAGTGCTCCCCAACATCAATTATAGTCAGCCAGCCGTTGACTGAGGATGATGGGGATTGTAGTCCAGCTTATACATGGTACAACAGTGACACGGGCTCCCAGGCTCTACCGTCAATGGGTTGGCCAAGGCCTTCTTAAGGGAAGTGGGTGCAGAAGCAGCGGCGATGTTTAATGTGGTGACATGAGAATCTTACTCTTTTCATGAAGGGCGAGATTCTCATGTCACGTTTTCAACAAGGCGACCTGGTGAATGTGCAGTTAAGTCGCACTCTCTTTTGTGTGCGACATTTTAAAAGTGAACTCTTTATGGTACATAACACACGAGTGCATCCTTCTACTCATATTATGTTAATTTTTGGCACTGCACCCGGGAGGTTAGAAGCACTCTATGTGGGGGAATTCACGTAAATGCCAACATTTCACACACACGCACATATATATCCTTCATATTTTTCCAGTTCATAAGTAACGCTGTTTCCTGTATTTTTTTCACAGATAAACACTGCGGACAAGCCCAATGGACGTATGAAAAAACATATTGCCTGCAAGATCCCCCCCATGCGATATTTATGTGATATATGTGCTAGTTCCCATTTCACATTTAATATTGTTTCTCCCTGAAGCTTTCTCTTTACAGCACTATATTTTTGTCTGGTAACCACTGACCTTTTACAGATCCCTGGATCTTTTGTTTAGAAAGCCCAAGTCATGTCTGGCCGTGGTTATTGTGCTTCTGTCTAGAATACACAATGTTTTTTTCTTTATATCTACAGCCCAGTGTTGTTTTGCTTGTTTCGGGTTTCTTATCTTCGCTGGTAGCTTAGCTGAAATAGCTTATTACGTACTGGAAAGGAGAAACTTGAGAAGTAATCACATTGTATTGTCACAGCCTGGCCTTGTTCCCTAAAATGGAATTACTTGCAGAATTTAATACTGTACATCTGTAGCCCCAAATGCTGTGAAAGGTTAATACATCTCTTGTCAGTAGAAACAGCAAATATCACACATCACAAATGAATCCTTTTTATACACAGACGTAGGGGCTACACTGGTGGGTTCTGCCAGAAAAGTACTCAGTCTTTTAACCCCTCGAATGCTAACAAAATGCATTGGAGATATCTCTTGCATCCAAGGAGTTAAAGGGATAGTAATGTTTCATAACAAAAGCAGCTCTAATTAATCATCATAGTATTTGGACTTTGGAGAGTGTTACATCAGTTTTGTCAGAGCTGTAGTTCAAGAGTAATTCAATGACAAAGTATCCCCCTCCCGCCCCTTTTACTGATGTAACACTGCTCAGCCAGATCAGAAGGGAGGTGCCCAGGTAGACTGCAGAGAGGGGCAATCTTCAATTAAGATAAGGGAAAAACCTGAAAAGCTTGTCAAGGGGGGCAGGGCTTTCATTGTTCTCATAGGAAGAAGATTGTCCCCTGCTGTTATCTGTCTGGTCTATGGACTGGATTCCACATCTGAGAAGAGATGGCTTACACTAGGTAAAAGGGGCGGGAGGGGAAACTTTGCTTGTGAATATCTCTCAAACCATAAAGGTTTGAGAGATAAGACTTATATCTTTCTCCATGTTTTTTTAATGCCTTCAAAATAAAATAAAGATAAAACGAAGTATTACTATCACTTTAATCTCCTCAATGTGCAAATTCCTTTTGCGAATAGCTCTTGGGCCTCTCTTGTTTTAATAGGATATTACAACTATATTACCCAATGTTGTTCCCTTCTAATTGCCATCTTCTTACAATAGAAAATTGTATTTCAATTTTAAAAAGTGTGAGCTGCAATAACATTTAGTTGAAAAATCTCCCATCAGTGGAAGTGAAATTATTTCAATCAACACAGAAAACCCTGTAACATATTTTTATTGAAACAAAAGTGACTCCTTTATTTATTTTTTTTCGCACTCGCTTTCCTTTAACCCTTTGAGTGGAATGAGTTGGATACCTCTCTGGCACGCAAATGATTAAGCACCAATTAGCCAATGCGGCGGCGGCAACAGATACTGGTAGTCCAGTGTTGTATTTTTAATAATTAGACTTTGTGGCCAGTTTAGATTTGTACAAGGTAAAAGGGGTGGGACGGGAAACTTTGCTTGTGAATATCTCTTAAACAATAAAGGTTTGAGAGATAAGACTTATATCGTTCTTCATGTTTTTTAAACGACTACAAAATAAAATAAAGATAAAATGAAGAATTACTATCCCTTTAAGCCTTTGAGTGCCAGAGAGGTATGCAAAACAATGCATTGCAATGCGTTGGATACCCCTCTAGCACTCAAAGGGGTAAAGACTAGTGTTGAGCGAGCGTGCTCGGCCGATGCTCGGATCGGCTCGAGCATCGCTCTGCTCTGCACATGGCGGTACTCGTACGAGTACCGCCATGTGCTCGCCCGACATGCTCGGGTGAAGAGGATCTGTGCCGGAAGAGGCACAGATCCGAAGACGCTCCGCTGGACCACCAGGGAATGGAGGTACGGGGGCATTGCGGAGATGAAGGGGGCATTGCGGAGATGAAGGGGGACATTATGGAAGAGGGGCATAGACTCTATGCCCCTCTTCCACAATGTCCCCCTTCATCTCCGCTATGCCCGTCTTCCACAATGTGCCCCTTCATCTCCGCTATGCCCCTCTTCCACAATGTCCCCCTTCATCTCCTATGCCATAGAGGAGATGAAGGGGGACATTGTGGAAGAGGGGCATAGCGGAGATGAAGGGGGACATTGTGGAAGAGGGGCATAGAGTCTATGCCCCTCTTCCACAATGTCCCCCTTCATCTCCGCTATGCCCCTCTTCCACAATGTCCCCCTTCATCTCCGCTATGGCATAGGAGATGAAGGGGGACATTGTGGAAGAGGGGCATAGCGGAGATGAAGGGGGACATTGACCAGGCACCCTCCGCTCATCAGAGCAGGGGGTGCCTGGTTTAATGCTCGAGTGCTCCCATTCATTTGAATGGGGCTCGGGTGCTCGGCCGAGCACTCGAGCATCAGGGGGTGCTCGGTCAGAGCACCCGAGCACCCGAGCATCGGGGTGCTCGCTCAACTTTAGTAAAGACTGTTCTGGGTACCCTCTGCTGATTCTGGTGCCACACTCTGTGAGAGGACATCAAAAAAATGATACGATATGGAACCCCTTCTTATCTAGTTATCTGATACAGAACATACTGGAGGGAGGGATAATTATATGAGCTTATCAAGAGCTGTACACTAGGGTGAGATGTTCAGAAAGTTTTTGTAACTTAATAAAAAAGTCCGCCAATTCTCAGACATGTTTCCATCATTTTTTGCATCCAATTACGCCATCTCCGTCAAAGGGAAAAAGCCATCTTTAAAGAGGGTGTGGTTAATCTACAGTCATAATGTAAGGTATTTTCAGAAAAAAATATACGTTCCAATGTCATTTTTTGTCTGATTAACTTCATTTTTTCCCGACAGAATAAAAATGGTCTAAGATTGGAGAAGACAAATGAAAGTACTGCTGTCGTTTCAAAGACAAAAAATGTCTTTGTTTCTTTGAAAGTTTTCATATCAAAGATAACATTTTTAACAACAGAATTTTTAATGGCAATATTCATCAAGGTCTTCTTACCGTCGATTTTAATTCTTTAGACAAATTTTTCAAAAGTGACGGATTTACTTCTGAAATATTGTCCCTCTTTTACCAGCAACTCCTGATCTGACAATTATTTCATATAATGACTTTCTGAACATCTCACGCTAAGGCTGATCTATTAAAGGGATAGTAATACTTAAAATGTAAAAAAAAAAATATGTTGTAGGCTTTATCCCCCTGAGTAAAACAAGAGTACTCCCACTGCTGAAAGGTGTTTTATTCAAAAGTTATTAATTTTCAAAATTGAATTTTTTAGGTGCAATATCACAGTGGCCTGAAATTGTACAGTGGCGCTGTTGCTACACCATCCTATGGACTGCTCTGTCCCAGGACCATAGGATGGTGTAGCGCCACTGTACAATTTCAGGCCACTGTGATATTGCACCTAAAAAATTAAACTTTGAAAATTAATAACTTTTAAATGAAACACCTTTCAGCAGTGGGAGTACTTTTGTTTCACTCAGGGGGATAAAGCCTACAACATATTTTTTTTTTACTTTTTAAGTATTACTATCCCTTTAAGTAAAAACAGGAGCAATTCTGGGGCTTTTAACCATTAAATGAAAGAGAGATATACAGTGCATTGTGTTGGAGATATTTCTAGCATTCAAGGGGTTAAAAATCCAAAATTGCTAATTTTTTTTAAGTAAATCAGTGTCTTTGTGTGTTGTCAATGTTTCTTTTGCTGAGCAGCACCCAAATCTAATGCTTGTTGAATGTGACTGCTAGATAGGCAGTACATACTGAAGAGGGTCATATAAACTGGTGCAAATGTATAGTGTGTGGTTACAAGGGGTTAAAGTGGATCTATCGCCACGTGACAAGTTTTTATTAACCCCTTCATGTCCGGTGACGTACCCGGACCGTCACGCTGGTCCGGCATTTAAGGACTACTGACGGTCCTGGTACGTCACGTACTATTACTCACTGCGCTCCTGCAGGGGCACGGTGAGTAATACTGGTGACTGAATTTGATCGCTCCAAGACCGGAGTGATCTCTTTCAGTCCCTCAGTTCGGCGTGCCGCCCCACATGATCAGTCACGTGGGGCAGCACGCCGAAATTCCCTATCGGGTCCTTAAAGGACCACACACCCTGCGACCGCTGGTCGTTAAGGGGTTAATATGAAGAAGAGTTAGCGATTAATAATAAAACATTATTTTTTTTTAAAACCATTATTTGTGAGAAAATTACATTTTAAAGTATTCCCAGCAGCCTACTTCCGGCTAAACTGCTCTTGCCGCAGTTTGCCACACAGCCTCTGCTCCCGTCACTCTCCCCAGCATCCTCCGATGATGGAGGAGATCTGTTAGTAAGCTGGAGCGATCTCATTGGCTAGATATCGATCTCTGCCAATGAGATCGCTCCAGCTTACTAACAGAACGCCTCCGTCAGCAAAGGATGCTGGGAAGAGTGACGGGAGCAGAGGAAGAGCGGCAAGAGCCGTGTATCCAGAAGTAGGCTGCTGAGCATACTTTGAAATGTACTTTTCTTGCAAATAAGTTTTTTTTTTTTAAATAATAAAGTTTTATTATTATTCGCTAACTTTTCTACATTTCGATAAAAGATTGTCAAGTGGTGATAGATCCACTTTAATTTTAGATGCAGTTCAACGCAGAAAAATACAAAATGATGAATTTGGGAAGTGAAGAAAAATGTTACCCTAAATGGGGCAGCATTAGATATATTCTTAAAGGAGAAGGGCTAATAAAATGGTGACTGGCTTACAGGAAAAGAAATATCAGGATAGGCTAAAGGATCTGAACATGTATAGCTTGGAGGAGAGAAGAGAGAGAGGGGATATGATAGACACATTCACATACATGAAGGGATTCAACAAAGTGCAGGAGGGAAGTGCATTTCACAGGAGTAAAAATGTTAGGACCAGAGGCCATAGTCTACATCTATAGTGGCAGATTTTTAACCCTTTGAGTGCCAGAGGGGTACGCAACGCATTGCAAAGCAATGCACTGCATAACCTCTGGCACTCAAAATGTTAAATGTAATGTAAGAAAGTTTTACTTCACTGAGTGTTTACCCCTTAATAGTGTTATTCTGACTATATACAGCTTGATAAGGGACATGTAGCCAGGATACACCCAATAAGGAACCCAGGCTAGTAGAGTACTGATTTAAAGGGATAGTAATACTTAAAATGTAAAAACAAAATATGTTGTAGGGTTTATCCCCCTGAGTAAAACAAGACTACTCCACTGCTGAAAGGTGTTTCATTCTAAAGTTATTAATTTTCAAGGTTGAATTTTTTCAGTGCAATATCACAGTGGCCAGAAATTGTACAGTGGCGCTGTTGCTACACAATCCTATGGACAGCTCTGGTCCCAGGACCATAAATCTCCATAGGATGGTGTAGCAACAGCGCCACTGTACAATTTCAGGCCACTGTGATATTGCACCTAAAAAATTCAACTTTGAAGATTAATAACTTTTGAATGAAACACCTTTCAGCAGTGGGAGTACTCTTGTTTTACTCAGGGGGATAAAGCCTACAACATATTTTTTTTTACATTTTAAGTATTACTATCCCTTTAAAGGACAGTAAAGATTTATCATGAAACAATGACACACATATTATAGGAAAACGATAACACAACACAAGTGGGGGCGCTCAATTATAGATGAATGAATTGTATTCAAACAGTACTTGGTTACTCACAGTTAGTAATCAACCGGTCATATATCCTATAACCGGTATATAACATCAGAAGAAGTCAACCTGCCTCTGTTCAGGCGTTCCCCATCTATACAGCGGGACTCTAAGATGTCTCGAAGTGATCAATAAATGAATCCAAGCAAAAATTATAATCCAATTTATTGAACATACACCAACGCATTTCTGGATAGGAATCCTTTCATCAGGGTATCAAAATCATGAGTGCCCCCACTTGTGTTGTGTTTTCGTTTTCTTGTTTCTTCCCTTCTTCTTTTGAAGGTTGAACTCTGGGGAGCGGCTGGTGTGACATATCTGTGTGATGGGCAGTTTAATATCCCCCACTTGCCTATTAGCCACAAGTTATCATTCTGTGGCCACAACGAAATGTGAGTGTATATAGTTGTTTTTTAACAATTACGAAAGTTCCAGGAAGGTTTAACCCTATGAGTGCCTCCTTCTTTTTCTCTCTATTTTTCTATACACATACTATAGGGCTTCTCCTAAATCCCCCTGCTGGGAGATTCTGTATTCAAAAGTTATTGCAGGTCAAACTGATTTTTTAATGTTAAACTTTTCACAGCAGCAATACCACCTGATACGTTTCTATTAATTCTGTTAGGGAGGTGACAGCTCCAGGCTACATTTCTCCATATAATGTGATAGTAACAGCTCCACCACTTCGCCACAGTTTGAACTGTGATAATGTTTCCATGACTCATCTGCCATTAGTGGGCGTATCATTCTTTGGTTCAGTAACTAAAACCTTACAAGATTTTTTCTTCTTTTTTCATATTAAAAATGTATGCCATTGATACATTGCCCATTTTAATTATACCCCAATCTCGATGTCTCTGTCTCCCCATGGCACGATATACTTCCATCCTCGATTCCTCCAAAGCTTCCATCACCCCTCATCTTCTCGTCTCCCCGAATCCTCACCCCCTTTTACATCCCCCCTTTTTTTTCTTTCTTCCCTTTAGTTTCCTTGTCCGCTCTCTCTCTCCCTTTCACACCTGAAATAACCCCCCGCAATTTTTATTTACGCAAGCGTTGTGACTTTTTCCATTTCATTGTCGGCACAAGGAACCCCCATTGTGTTCTCTATAATGTTCCTGGTTACTATCTGTAATTGTTTACCATTTCTGAATAGGAATGTATATTATTATGTATGTTCTCAAAATATTTGTCACACACATTGGGTGTGCTTCTTGTTATTTTTAAAAAAAAGCACTTTTTGCAAGTCCCTGTGGTACCCAAACAGTTAAATGTTAAAGGGATAGTAATACTTCATTTATCTTTAGTTTATTTTGTAGGCATTAAAAAAAACATGAAGAATGATATAAGTCTTATCTCTCAAACCTTTATGATTTGAAAGATATTCACAAGCAAAGTTTCCCCTCCCGCCCCTTTTACCTAGTGTAAGCCATCTCTTCTCAGATGTGGAATCCAGTCCATAGACCAGACAGATAACAGCAGGGGACAATCTTCTTCCTATGAGAACAATGAAAGCCCTACCCCCCTTGACAAGTTTTTCAGGTTTTTCCTTATCTTAATTGAAGATTGTCCTTCTCTGCAGTCTACCTGGGCACCTCCCTTCTGATCTGGCTGAACAGTGTTACATCAGTAAAAGGGGCGGGAGGGGAATGCTTTGTCATTGAATTACTCTTGTACTACAACTCTGACAGTACTGAAATAACACTCTCCATGGACCAACAACTATGAAGATTAATAGGAGCTGCTGTTTTTGTGAAACATTACTATCTCTTTAATGCAGACTTTTTTTTCTACCTTTTTGATTGCACTGAAGATAGATATGATGTTAATCTGTAATCTCATCATTTTAATTAGACCACAATAGCTCATTAATATAATTAATTTAAATCTGTATGGCATTTTAGGCATCTAATTGGCATTAAATAGAATTTCTAGGACATGCTAATTAGATATTGTTCGACATAGCAACCGCAGTCTCTGTTTGTTCCTATTAATTGATATCTAATTAGCTTTGGCTAAATTACTTGTTTTTTAAAAAAAGTTTATTGGAAGTTTGATTGGATTTTATAAATCAGGTATTTCATTTCTTTTCAGTAATTTGATTTTTTGTGATGATAGATTAGATTGCTGGATTTATTTAAATGAAAAGTGACTGAAATGAACTGATAATTTAATAAATATGGATCATTTGCTGTGAAAAAAATTCTAATTGAATGTTGGCGTTATGAATTAAAAGGTTATATATTTCCTGCTTAACTCTTTGCGTCCAACACATTGCTTTTGCAAGGTGCAATGTGCATCTGGATAGCAAAGGGTTAAAAGAACTTTAACACTTCAAAGATAAAATGGGTTATATATTTTTAACCCTTTGAGTGTCAGAAGGGTACGCAACGCATTGCTTTGTAATGCGTTATGTACCCCCTGGCACCCAAAGGGTTAACTGTCATGAATTTACAGCCATCATCTGTTAAAATCGGTTATTCTGTGTTACTTCTCTGAAATATAATTCTAAACTTTTTAACTCATTTATAGTTTGTCCTTTGTACATACCATATTTTGTTTGTGCAGTTTGATATGAGAGAAAAGAGCTAACTAAGTTCATTCATTTAGATTAGTATCCACCTCTCCTGTGTTTGGAAAGTCTGTTAGCTTACGTCAGCCCTTTTACAGACAGTTCTATGCCATCACTTCTGAGATTCCCAACCAAGATTGCTAAGGTAATGGGAGCCTAAGATCTCTGAAGAATACAGGAATGGCTCCCCAAAGAGAATATGTAAGTTTAGATTTCAGGCTTCAGAAAACAGAGTACTTTTACAGAGGAGGAACAGGGTATTTAACTTAATAAAACCAGATATTTTTTAAGTCATTGGATTTTTGATGCCATAGAAGCAACTGCCTAGAGATCCAAATGTTGAGGGGCATTACTTCAGCTGTCCTGTCCACCCCAAATATCTCCTAAAGAGGGACACTTGGGAAGTATGGCAGCCTAATATCTCCTACAGATGGACACTTGGGAAGTATGGACCCCTAATATCTCCTAAAAAGGGACATGTGGGAGGTATGGACCCCTAATATCTCCTAAAGAGGAACACTTGGGAGGTACAGACCCCTAATATCACCTAAAGAGGGACACTTTGGAGGTACAGACCCTAATATCTCCTTAAGAGGGACACTTGGGAGGTACAGACCCTAATATCTCCTAAAGAGGGACACTTGGGAGGTATGGACCCCTAATATCTCCTAAAGAGGGACACTTTGGAGGTACAGACCCTAATATCTCCTTAAGAGGGACACTTGGAAGGTACAAACCCTAATATCTCCTAAACAGGAACACTTGGGAGGTATGGACCCCTAATATCTACTAAAGAGGGACACTTGGGAGGTACGGACCCCTAATATCTACTAAAGAGGGACACTTGGGAGGTACAGACTCCTAATATCTCCTACAGAGGGACACTTGGGAGGTACAGACAGTAATATCTCCTAAAGAGGGACACTGGGGAGTTACAGACCCCTAATATCTCCTAAAGAGGGACACGTGGGAAGTATGGACCCCTAATATCTCCTAAACAGGAACATATGTGAGGTATGGAGCCCTAATATCTCCTAAAGAGGGACACTTGGGAGGTACAGACCCGAATATCTCCTAAAGAGGGACACTTGGGAGGTATGGACCCTCTAATATCTCTTAAAGAGGGACACTGGGGACACTGGTCTTCCTGCCTCTCATCTTTCTCCACTTCAGTCTATTCTTAGTTTAGCTGCAAGAAGAACAACATTTGCTCCCAGATACATTCCCTCTCATCTGCTGCCGAAATCCCTCTATTGGCTACCTAAAAGTATCATATTTCTTACAAGATTCTTGTCCTAACCATTAAGTCTCTTTCTTCAGCACCCTCATACATTTTTGCTCTTGTATCCCGCTACACCCATACCCGTCACTTGCATTCTTCTCAAGGATTCTTCCTGTACTCTTCCTACACAACTCGAGCCATGATTTGGCTGCAATCATTTTCACTGGCTGCCCCTCGGCTCTGGAATGCCCTCCCTATCACCATTCACCAATCACCCACACTCATCACTTTCGAGCATCTCCTCAAAACCCACCTGCTCGAGGGACATCTCAGTAACAATATCCTCCTTGTGCACATTGACAGTCACATTAGAATCATTCTGCCCTTCCTTCACTAAGCCCTGTACTTGCCCTTATGATACTCCTCCTACTATCTCTGTATGTTGCCATGATTTCTAATTAGATGGTAAGCTCCTTGGGCCAGGGTCCCTTTCCCAATGTATGCTGCAGTTTGCCCCCACATCTAGTGCAATGATCGCACTTTTGCCCTTCTGCTCTTAGCCCAGTTCTGTATTTTTGTAACATCCTATTACAACCTCTGTAAAGCGCTGTGCACATGTATGGCGTTCTATAAATTAAGATATATACATACAGTTCTGAGCAATCCGATTGTACTAATATAGTAGAAATGTTCAGGGTGAGATTGTAGCCATACGAACATACTAGACTCCTATCAAGAGAACACTGGGCCCATGTACAAAAGAAAGGAGGAGCCGATCTGGAACCAACCAACTTCACTATAAGGCGGATGAATAAATTACTAAAACACTAATTGCATCCAGTGTATTGGAGACATCTCTACTATTGGGGGCTTCAAAATCACCATTTCTATCAGTGGAGGTCTGGGAGATTTTAATTTGCATATGGTTTCCTCTAGAACGGCTCCTCCTTTATTTGGGCAAACTTTATGGCTGAGCAGTAAATATCAGGAGAGTAAATGCCAGCATCACAGCTTAGTACATCTCTCCCCTGTAGTCTATAACTAAATCTCTCCCATAGAATAACATAGGAACTGGAGAGTTTATCTCACTGGAGAAGTTATCTCCTCTTTATCACACCTTAGTACATCTCCCCTGTAGTTTATAACTAAATATCTCCCATACAATAACATAGGAACTGGAGTGTTTATCTCACTGGAGAAGTTATCTCCTCTTTATCACACCTTAGTACATCTCTCCTGTAGTCTATAACTAAAGCTCCCCCATAGAATAACATAGGAACTGGAGAGTTTATCTCACTGGAGAAGTTATCTCCTCTGTATAACACCTTAGTACATCTCCCCTGTAGTCTATAACTAAATCTCTCCCATAGAATAACACAGGAACTGGAGAGTTTATCTCACTGGAAAAGTTATCTCCTCTTTATTACACCTTAGTACATCTCCTCTGTAGTCTATAACTAAAACTCTCCCATAGAATAACATAGGAACTGGAGAGTTTATCTCACTGGAGAAGTTATCTCCTCTTTATCACACCTTAGTACATCTCCCCTGTAGTCTATAACTATATCTCTCCCATAGAATAACATAGGAACTGGAGAGTTTACCTCACTGGAGAAGTTATCTCCTCTTTATCACACCTTAGTACATCTCCCCTGTAGTCTATACCTAAAGATCTCCCATAGAATAACATAGGAACTGGAGAGTTTATCTCACTGGAGAAGTTATCTCCTCTTTATCACACCTTAGTACATCTCCCCTGTAGTTTATAACTAAATATCTCCCATAGAATAACATAGGAACTTGAGTGTTTATCTCACTGGAGAAGTTAACTCCTCTTTATCACACCTTAGTACATCTCTCCTGTAGTCTATAACTAAAGCTCCCCCATAGAATAACATAGGAACTGGAGAGTTTATCTCACTGGAGAAGTTATCTCCTCTGTATAACACCTTAGTACATCTCCCCTGTAGTCTATAACTAAAGATCTCCCATAGAATAACATAGGAACTGGAGAGTTTATCTCACTGGAGAAGTTATCTCTACTTTATCACACCTTAGTATATCTCCCCTGTAGTCTATAACTAAAGATCTCCCATAGAATAACATAGGAACTGGAGAGTTTATCTCACTGGAAAAGTTATCTCCTCTTTATCACACCTTAGTACATCTCCCCCTGTAGTATATAACTAAAGATCTCCCATAGAATAACATAGGAACTGGAGAGTTTATCTCACTGGAGAAGTTATCTCCTCTTTATCACACCTTAGTACATCTCCCCTGTAGTCTATAACTAAAGATCTCCCATAGAATAACATAGGAACTGGAGAGTTTATCTCACTGGAGAAGTTATCTCCTCTTTATCACACCTTAGTACATCTCCCCTGTAGTCTATAACTAAATCTCTCCCATAGAATAACATAGGAACTGGAGAGTTTATCTCACTGGAGAAGTTATATCCTCTTTATCACACCTTAGTACATATCCCCTGTAGTCTATAACTATAGATCTCCCATATAATAACATAGGAACTGGACAGTTTATCTCACGGGAGAAGTTATCTCCTCTTTATCACACCTTGGTACATCTCTCCCTGTAGTCTATAACTAAATCTCTCCCATAGAATAACATTGGAACTGGAGAGTTTATCTCACTGGAGAAGTTATCTCCTCTTTATCACATCTTAGTACATCTCCCCCTGTAGTCTATAACTAAATCTCTCCCATAGAATAACATAGGAACTGTAGAGTTTATCACACTGGAGAAGTTATCTCCTCTTTATCACACCTTAGTACATCTCCCCCTGTAGTCTATAACTAAATCTCTCCCATAGAATAACATAGGAACTGGAGAGTTTATCTCACTGGAGAGGTTATCTCCTCTTTATCACATCTTAGTACATCTCCCCCTGTAGTCTATAACTAAAGATCTCCCATAGAATAACATAGGAACTGGAGAGTTTATCACACTGGAGAAGTTATCTCCTCTTTATCACACCTTAGTACATCTCCCCTGTAGTCTATAACTAAATCTCTCCCATAGAATAACATAGGAACTGGAGAGTTTATCTCACTGGAGAGGTTATCTCCTCTTTATCACACCTTAGTACATCTCCCCTGTAGTCTATAACTATAGATCTCCCATATAATAACATAGGAACTGGACAGTTTATCTCACGGGAGAAGTTATCTCCTCTTTATCACACCTTGGTACATCTCTCCCTGTAGTCTATAACTAAATCTCTCCCATAGAATAACATTGGAACTGGAGAGTTTATCTCACGGGAGAAGTTATCTCCTCTTTATCACACCTTAGTACATCTCCCCCTGTAGTCTATAACTAAATCTCTCCCATAGAATAACATAGGAACTGGAGAGTTTATCTCACTGGAGAGGTTATCTCCTCTTTATCACATCTTAGTACATCTCCCCCTGTAGTCTATAACTAAAGATCTCCCATAGAATAACATAGGAACTGGAGAGTTTATCACACTGGAGAAGTTATCTCCTCTTTATCACACCTTAGTACATCTCCCCTGTAGTCTATAACTAAATCTCTCCCATAGAATAACATAGGAACTGGAGAGTTTATCTCACTGGAGAGGTTATCTCCTCTTTATCACACCTTAGTACATCTCCCCTGTAGTCTATAACTATAGATCTCCCATATAATAACATAGGAACTGGACAGTTTATCTCACGGGAGAAGTTATCTCCTCTTTATCACACCTTGGTACATCTCTCCCTGTAGTCTATAACTAAATCTCTCCCATAGAATAACATTGGAACTGGAGAGTTTATCTCACTGGAGAAGTTATCTCCTCTTTATCACACCTTAGTACATCTCCCCCTGTAGTCTATAACTAAATCTCTCCCATAGAATAACATAGGAACTGGAGAGTTTATCTCACTGGAGAGGTTATCTCCTCTTTATCACATCTTAGTACATCTCCCCCTGTAGTCTATAACTAAAGATCTCCCATAGAATAACATAGGAACTGGAGAGTTTATCACACTGGAGAAGTTATCTCCTCTTTATCACACCTTAGTACATCTCCCCTGTAGTCTATAACTAAATCTCTCCCATAGAATAACATAGGAACTGGAGAGTTTATCTCACTGGAGAGGTTATCTCCTCTTTATCACACCTTAGTACATCTCCCCTGTAGTCTATAACTATAGATCTCCCATATAATAACATAGGAACTGGACAGTTTATCTCACGGGAGAAGTTATCTCCTCTTTATCACACCTTGGTACATCTCTCCCTGTAGTCTATAACTAAATCTCTCCCATAGAATAACATTGGAACTGGAGAGTTTATCTCACGGGAGAAGTTATCTCCTCTTTATCACACCTTAGTACATCTCCCCCTGTAGTCTATAACTAAATCTCTCCCATAGAATAACATAGGAACTGGAGAGTTTATCTCACTGGAGAGGTTATCTCCTCTTTATCACATCTTAGTACATCTCCCCCTGTAGTCTATAACTAAAGATCTCCCATAGAATAACATAGGAACTGGAGAGTTTATCACACTGGAGAAGTTATCTCCTCTTTATCACACCTTAGTACATCTCCCCTGTAGTCTATAACTAAATCTCTCCCATAGAATAACATAGGAACTGGAGAGTTTATCTCACTGGAGAGGTTATCTCCTCTTTATCACACCTTAGTACATCTCCCCTGTAGTCTATAACTATAGATCTCCCATATAATAACATAGGAACTGGACAGTTTATCTCACGGGAGAAGTTATCTCCTCTTTATCACACCTTGGTACATCTCTCCCTGTAGTCTATAACTAAATCTCTCCCATAGAATAACATTGGAACTGGAGAGTTTATCTCACTGGAGAAGTTATCTCCTCTTTATCACATCTTAGTACATCTCCCCCTGTAGTCTATAACTAAAGATCTCCCATAGAATAACATAGGAACTGTAGAGTTTATCACACTGGAGAAGTTATCTCCTCTTTATCACACCTTAGTACATCTCCCCCTGTAGTCTATAACTAAATCTCTCCCATAGAATAACATAGGAACTGGAGAGTTTATCTCACTGGAGAAGTTATATCCTCTTTATCACACCTTAGTACATATCCCCTGTAGTCTATAACTATAGATCTCCCATATAATAACATAGGAACTGGACAGTTTATCTCACGGGAGAAGTTATCTCCTCTTTATCACACCTTGGTACATCTCTCCCTGTAGTCTATAACTAAATCTCTCCCATAGAATAACATTGGAACTGGAGAGTTTATCTCACTGGAGAAGTTATCTCCTCTTTATCACATCTTAGTACATCTCCCCCTGTAGTCTATAACTAAATCTCTCCCATAGAATAACATAGGAACTGTAGAGTTTATCACACTGGAGAAGTTATCTCCTCTTTATCACACCTTAGTACATCTCCCCCTGTAGTCTATAACTAAATCTCTCCCATAGAATAACATAGGAACTGGAGAGTTTATCTCACTGGAGAGGTTATCTCCTCTTTATCACATCTTAGTACATCTCCCCCTGTAGTCTATAACTAAAGATCTCCCATAGAATAACATAGGAACTGGAGAGTTTATCACACTGGAGAAGTTATCTCCTCTTTATCACACCTTAGTACATCTCCCCTGTAGTCTATAACTAAATCTCTCCCATAGAATAACATAGGAACTGGAGAGTTTATCTCACTGGAGAGGTTATCTCCTCTTTATCACATCTTAGTACATCTCCCCCTGTAGTCTATAACTAAAGATCTCCCATAGAATAACATAGGAACTGGAGAGTTTATCTCACTGGAGAAGTTATCTCCTCTTTATCACACCTTAGTACGTCTTCCCTGTAGTCTATTACTAAATCTCTCCCATAGAATAACATAGGAACTGGAGAGTTTATCTCACTGGAGAAGTTATCTCCTCTTTATCACACCTTAGTACATCTCCCCCTGTAGTCTATAACTAAAGATCTCCCATAGAATAACATAGGAACTGGAGAGTTTATCTCACTGGAAAAGTTATCTCCTCTTTATCACACCTTAGTACATCTCCCCCTGTAGTATATAACTAAAGATCTCCCATAGAATAACATAGGAACTGGAGAGTTTATCTCACTGGAGAAGTTATCTCCTCTTTATCACACCTTAGTACATCTCCCCTGTAGTCTATAACTAAAGATCTCCCATAGAATAACATAGGAACTGGAGAGTTTATCTCACTGGAGAAGTTATCTCCTCTTTATCACACCTTAGTACATCTCCCCTGTAGTCTATAACTAAATCTCTCCCATAGAATAACATAGGAACTGGAGAGTTTATCTCACTGGAGAAGTTATATCCTCTTTATCACACCTTAGTACATATCCCCTGTAGTCTATAACTATAGATCTCCCATATAATAACATAGGAACTGGACAGTTTATCTCACGGGAGAAGTTATCTCCTCTTTATCACACCTTGGTACATCTCTCCCTGTAGTCTATAACTAAATCTCTCCCATAGAATAACATTGGAACTGGAGAGTTTATCTCACTGGAGAAGTTATCTCCTCTTTATCACATCTTAGTACATCTCCCCCTGTAGTCTATAACTAAATCTCTCCCATAGAATAACATAGGAACTGTAGAGTTTATCACACTGGAGAAGTTATCTCCTCTTTATCACACCTTAGTACATCTCCCCCTGTAGTCTATAACTAAATCTCTCCCATAGAATAACATAGGAACTGGAGAGTTTATCTCACTGGAGAGGTTATCTCCTCTTTATCACATCTTAGTACATCTCCCCCTGTAGTCTATAACTAAAGATCTCCCATAGAATAACATAGGAACTGGAGAGTTTATCACACTGGAGAAGTTATCTCCTCTTTATCACACCTTAGTACATCTCCCCTGTAGTCTATAACTAAATCTCTCCCATAGAATAACATAGGAACTGGAGAGTTTATCTCACTGGAGAGGTTATCTCCTCTTTATCACATCTTAGTACATCTCCCCCTGTAGTCTATAACTAAAGATCTCCCATAGAATAACATAGGAACTGGAGAGTTTATCTCACTGGAGAAGTTATCTCCTCTTTATCACACCTTAGTACATCTCCCCCTGTAGTCTATAACTAAATCTCTCCCATAGAATAACATAGGAACTGTAGAGTTTATCACACTGGAGAAGTTATCTCCTCTTTATCACACCTTAGTACATCTCCCCCTGTAGTCTATAACTAAATCTCTCCCATAGAATAACATAGGAACTGGAGAGTTTATCTCACTGGAGAGGTTATCTCCTCTTTATCACATCTTAGTACATCTCCCCCTGTAGTCTATAACTAAAGATCTCCCATAGAATAACATAGGAACTGGAGAGTTTATCTCACTGGAGAGGTTATCTCCTCTTTATCACATCTTAGTACATCTCCCCCTGTAGTCTATAACTAAAGATCTCCCATAGAATAACATAGGAACTGGAGAGTTTATCTCACTGGAGAAGTTATCTCCTCTTTATCACACCTTAGTACATCTCCCCCTGTAGTCTATAACTAAAGATCTCCCATAGAATAACATAGGAACTGGAGAGTTTATCTCACTGGAGAAGTCATCTCCTCTTTATCACACCTTAGTACGTCTTCCCTGTAGTCTATTACTAAAGATCTCCCATAGAATAACATAGGAACTGGAGTGTTTATCTCACTGGAGAAGTTATCTCCTCTTTATCACACCTTAGTACATCTCCCCTGTGGTCTATAACTAAAGCTCTCCCATAGAATAACATAGGAACTGGAGAGTTTATCTCATTGGAGAGGTTATCTCCTCTTTATCACATCTTAGTACATCTCCCCCTGTAGTCTATAACTAAAGATCTCCCATAGAATAACATAGGAACTGGAGAGTTTATCTCACTGGAGAAGTTATCTCCTCTTTATCACACCTTAGTACGTCTTCCCTGTAGTCTATTACTAAAGATCTCCCATAGAATAACATAGGAACTGGAGAGTTTATCTCACTGGAGAAGTTATCTCCTCTTTATCACACCTTAGTACATCTCCCCTGTAGTCTATAACTAAATCTCTCCCATAGAATAACATAGGAACTGGAGAGTTTATCTCACTGGAGAAGTTATCTCCTCTTTATCACACCTTAGTACACATGATTAGCTCTGCATTGTGTAATAATCACACACCCACTGCTTGGCTGCATGGAATACATTCCTCCTGATTCTGTGCCTGGTGGATGGCAGGGAATGCTGAAAACAGGTTAATTATCTCACTCTTTGTACATCTGTGGATAAAGGGACACTAACAGATTCTAATAATAACTCCCTTATCTTCCTCTGAGAAGAAAATCCTAATGCCCACTGTAAATTATCATTGCAGGGAATGGTTCCCAAAAAGAAGAGTGAAATTAGTACTGGATAGGACTCTCACTGAGGCAGGTGTGATTTTTTAATTGAGGACTGCAGGCCCCAAACTCCTCCTACTAAAGTATTCTTAGATAGGTAGGAATCAGACATTGGGAAGGGTTTGGTGTCCTAGAGTCCAATAAATCACGTCCACCTCCACATTCATGACATCAGGCACTAATTAATGACCAGTTCACATAGGATTGATTAATATAGCCATTAGGATTTTCTTTTGAGAAGTTATAAAGGGGTATTAATGTTCCTTTAAAATTTGTGCTTAACTCCTTGCTTTGCAATGAGTTGGAGATGTCTGAGTCAATCAAGGAGTTAACCCTTTGAGAACCAGAGGGGTATGCAACCCCTCTGGCATTCAAAAGGTTAAAAGTATATAATATAGCAGCAGAGTAGTGACAGTTCTCCTTGCAGACATCCAATTTCTCTTCTCATAAATAGATTCAGATTATGGGCGTCTGGGGGGGGGGGGCAAGGGGAGGTCACTTGCCCCCACCTACAATTACTCCCCTCCATATAAACAAAGGGGCTGGATGGGCTGACCTGGGGTCATATTATGGCTTTGACCCCCCTGGTAAAATGTCTATGGACACCATTGATTCAGATTTTGAAGTTTTTCACAATCTGGTTACAATGATAACTTTAGTCGGATGGATTGTCAAAGAATTGGAGATTATGCTAACGTAGTGTACAGATAATCTTAATTTTAATAATGACAGGAGGCGAATATTTTGCTTTACTTCCTTTACTTTAAACTCCAATAGCAGCACAGGATACAACAACCAATGAAAAACAAGAAATGTCAACCTATATAAACCCTGGAGCAGATAAGCCACTCCTCTTTCTTTGAGTAAACAATGAGAAACAGAAATCCAACTAATGAACCCCTTCCGATCAACCTCCAGACCAGCACTTGAGAAAACCTGCCGTCCGCTTCATCCAGAGCCCGACTGCCCATGAAAAATCACACTGAAAAAAAGAGAAAAGTAATGAAAGACTAATGCCAATAAAATCTGTTCCATACAAATATGACACAATATATTGCATAACCATCCAGAACATGAAAACCCATGGCATTAACGCATAATCCCTCATCTGACCTCCCGCCCCCCAAATACATACCTTGTCGAAAAGGGCAATCCGAGGGTGGGTAGGGTGGGAAAATATTCGCCTCCTGTCATTATTAAAATTAAGATTATCTGTACACTACGTTAGCATAATCTCCAATTTTACTACATGACAGGAGGCTTCATATTTTGCAATTTTAACGCTGTGAAAGAAAAAGCGCCTGTGACGCATGTTCCGCCGGACGAAAATAAAAAGTACGAAACGTATGTTCCCTGGACCAATCCGCAGCCTGCAAGATGTCTGAGATGGATGCCCCAGTCGAAGCTGCCCGGGAGGCTGCCGCCCCTCTAACCGAGTGGGCTCCAAAAATAGAATCCACACCTGCTAGAGATAACACCCAGCGGATCCATCTAGCAAGAGTGATAACCGATACCGGCCTATGCGGACGAACGTAAGAGACCAAAAGTTGACCCGCTTGCGAAGACCGCAAAGAAGAAGTAACATGAATGCACTGAAGCAAAGTCTCCACCACGCACAATTGCGGCACTTCCCGAAAGAAGGGATAAAAGACGGATGAAGAATCCGTCTTCGTGCGTCGTGAAAGTGTAAAAGACACCCCTTCCGGGAGGATAGAAAACCCATCCACATCAAACGCACGAACATCCGCCACACGGCGAAACGATACTAAACACAATAACAACGTCAATTTTGCCGATAGCTGACGGAGTGACAACAACTCATTCCTAGGCCAATTGCTCAAGAAGCCTAACACCTTATCCACATCCCAAAACTTAGAATATTTGGGTACCGGAGGTCTCGACATTTTGATGCCCCTCATCAAACGACAGACCAACGGGTCTCTCCCGACCGGAAGGCCTGCCACTGGCACATGCGCAGCCGAAATGGCGGAACGTATAACATTTATGGAGCGATAAGACAAACCATTGACAAAACGAGAGGACAAGAAATTCAAGATTGCAGGCACAGGTGCTGTAAAGGGATCGCAATCCCTCTCCACACACCAGCCAACCCAGGAGGACCACGCGGAAAGATAACATCTCCGTGTGCCAGGAGCCCATGAGTCCCACAAAAGGTCTCTAGTTTCCTGCGATAAACCTTCGACCGACCAGGAACCCCTGAAATCGCCCAGGCCACCAGAGGCAGACGATCTTGCAGCACCAGAGGATGCGGATCGCCTCGATGATCCGTGAGCAACAGCGGAAAAAATGGAAGAAGAAGAGGATTCTGATAAGACAGCTCCAGAACCTCTGGAAACCAAGCCTGACTGGGCCACAACGGTGCCACCAACAGTAACTCCACTTGCTGAACACGTACCTGATGAAGTACCCTCGCCAGCATCGCAAATGGAGGAAACGCATACGCTCCTGTTACGGGCCACTCCTGCAGAAACGCGTCCACCGCTGTGCACTCTGGATCCGGAAGCCAACTGAAGTAGTCCGGAAGCTGCCTGTTGGTCCTGGAAGCGAAAAGATCCAAAGTGAGAGGACCCCTGCTGAGACAGAGCTGCCGGAACACCGTCACGTCTAGTTTCCAGTCGCTGCTGTCTCGCCAGTGTCTGGAGAACCAATCTGCCGTGAAATTCGACGTCCCCGGCAGATACTCGGCTCGAAGAGCGATGTTGCGCTGGAAACAGAACCGGTAAAGATCCTTCGCCGCCTCCGTTAAGTCTCGTGAGCGAGCCCCACCTAACTTGTTGACATATTGCACCGCCGAAACATTGTCCATGCGTAACAGGATGCAACAATCTGATTTGTCCTTGGCGAAACTGCGAACGGCAAAGGACCCTGCAATCAGTTCCAGACAATTGATGTGCAAACCTTCTTCTGCCTCTGACCAAGGTCCGCCTGTGGAAAGAACCGAGCAATGGGCTCCCCAACCCCACAGACTGGCATCGGACTCTACCACAAAATCTGGAGCCGGGCCGAAAACCGCCCTGCCGTTCCAGGCCTGCATATGAAGAAGCCACCACCGGAGTTCCGATCGCGCTTCTTGAGAGAGAACTATCAGATGATCGTAGGAGCGTCCCTGCCGCAAATGATGAGCCTTCAGGCGTTGGAGAGCTCTGTAGTGAAGAGGACCAGGAAAAATCGCTTGAATGGACGAAGAAAGCAGACCCACCAAGCGGGCTAGCCCTCTCAACGGAATCTGCTCTAACCGCAAAGTCTTCCGAATTTCCTTGCGAATAGCCGTCACTTTGGACATGGGGAGACGCAGAAGATACTGAACGGAGTCTATTTCGAACCCCAAGAATTGAACAATCTGAGAAGGTTCCAGCGCTGACTTGTCCCTGTTGACGATGAACCCCAAAGATTCCAGAAAGCGCACAACAAAGAGAGTCTGAAACCGCAGCCTGGAGATGTCGTTGCAAAACAACAACAAATCGTCTAGATAGATGAGGCAACGAATACCGAGCGAGCGCAGCCTGGACACCACTGGTTTCATCAGCTTCGTGAAACACCACGGAGCTAAACTGAGACCGAATGGCAGACAAGTAAACTGGCACGGCAGACCCTGCCACCGGAACCTGAGAAACTGACGACAATTCCGATCGATGGGGACCGATAAATAAGCATCCTTGAGATCCAGACGAGTGAACCAATCTCCCTGAACCAACAGATCTCTCAGCAGATGAATTCCCTCCATCTTGAAATGCCGGTAGATCACGAAAGAATTGAGATCTCTTAGATTTATGACGGGCCGAAAATCCCCTGTCTTCTTCCGCACGAGGAAAATGTTGCTGAAGAAGCCGGACTCGTCTGGAGCTAGTTGAACCGCGCCCTTTGAAAAAAGAGATCGAATCTCGGCATCTATAAGCGCCTGGTCTGCCGCTGACACCACAGGAACTGGAGGGCGAACCACCTGAACAGGGAAGGAATAAAATTCTATGACGTACCCTACTACCGACTGTAGTACCCAGGCGTCTGAGGTAATCGTCTCCCATACCTGCAAATGAGAAGCAATCTTGCCCGCAGTGAAAACATTCTGAACAGAAACATGAATGAGAGGAGAACTCACCGGAAGGGACACGGCCACGTCCTCTGCCTTTCTGACCTCTCGAGCGGTCCACACCTCTGGCGTACGATGTAGTACGGAAGGAGTTGGAAGGGAAGAAGTTGTTGGAAGGTGGATAGAACCTGGAGCCTGCTGACCAAAATCTGCTGGCGGCACGACCCCGCTGCCGGCCAGCTCTCCCAAAAACACCCCTGGAGGAGGGTGGACGAAAGACTTGTCTCATAGAAGACTGGGCCTTGTTCAAAGAGGTGTATAAATTTACGTGGCGTTTCAGCTCCACAATGAAGGGGTCACCAAATAGCAGGCCATTCGCCGCCGGACCCAACTCCTTAGCTCCCAAGTCGGCCAGCTTGGCGTCGATGCACAGCAGAGCTGCCTTCCTTCTTTCCGTCGAAATGGCCGTATTGGCATTACCCAATAGACATATGGCGCGTTGGGCCCATTCTCTGATGGAATCCGCATCCAAAGGTTCCCCTTCTGATAAGGCCAAGTCGGAAAAGCACAAGATTTTCGCCAAAGGACCCAGCACATCCAAGAGTTTATCTTGAGCCGATTTCAGACCTTTCTCAATCCCCTTGCGGGGATCTCGACCAGACCGGGACATAAAAGTAAGAACAGTCTGGTCGAAGTCCGGGGTCAGCGCTACCTTGTCTGGAAGAATGGGTCTAGGACACTCCGCCTTCAAACGACTCCGCACCTCACGATCAAGGGGATGCCTCAGCCAGAAGTGGACATAACGGGAAAGGTGGTCTGGAAGGTTCCATTCAGAGGACCGCGGATGACGAAGGAATCGAGGATCAAACAACCTGGCACCCTTGGCATCGAAAAAACCTTCCTCGTCTTGACCCGAAGAACCAGAAGCCTCTCTGGGTGGGAGCGGATCAAGGACCACCGACTCTTTAACATATTGGGAGTCCGAATCATGATGAGGAAACCAGCAATCGTCATCTTCAGATGCAGAACCTTTGGCTTGCCACTCATCGACCACCGCCAAAGGAGAAGGAGAAGGAGAGAGGGCAACGTCGTGGAAATTGGAAGACTGGAAATCTGCAAAATCTTCAGCAAGTCTCACTTTCTTCGCGGGAGACTTCCCCTTGGAGCCAACTGCTGAACCTTCAAGACGTCCCCGCTTAGTCAAACGGCCCTCGTCAGAGGCAGGTGAAGGCAGACGATCTTCTTCTGTACGCCTCTCCGAAGATGGAAGGTCCCCAGAGGAAACAGATGGGGAATGAGAGAGCACACGGGCCAATGCCTTTTCCACAGAAGCGGCCACCGCGGCATCAATCAAAGCCTGAAAGTCCGTAGACTCAGCCATCTGTGAAACAAACAAAGTGCCCAGTAAGCACCACTAAGAAAAACCGACAGAGGCTGACCCCCTGCTAACTCAACTGGGGCTCACCCAGACGTAGCACCAATTTTGGGTAAATGGCAATGCTATAATTTTAATTTTTTTTTTTTTGTTTTTTTTTTTTTGTTTTTTGCGTTTAAAAATAATACATAAGACCCAGCCGAAGTAGAAAAAGGGGGATCACCCCTGGCAGCAACGTTGAAGGGCCAAACCTAGGCAACATAGGTGCCCAGAAAAAAACCACTGCACCAAGGCAGCAACGTGAGGCTTATGATAAAGCCAAAGGGGCTCACCCAAGCCAACCAGTAGGGGCTCACCCTAACAGAAACCTGGCACAGACTTTATTTTTTTTTTTTTTTTATTGTGCTAGTGTGAAAGGCACACACCAGAAGAATAGCAGGGGCTCACCCAAAGGACATCAGCATAAATAACAATTACAAATGTAATGAAAATCAGTCATACATATATAGCACTTATGGTTACACTGAAAACAGTATCCGTTTATTATGCCCTTGGGCCATGTAAAGTGCCTTGAACAGGGAAACCCAGTCCCTAGAAGGGGGAAAACTGAAGAAGGATACTCCGGAAGGTTAAGAAGAACCAGGAAGGGGTAGGGGCTCACCCTACTAACTCGCACCATGCACCCCGTGCTTAACTCCGTGACCGGAGCCACCCGGACACGGAGGAGCACTAGCAATATGGCCGGCGAGAATCTCGTCTGAAACGAGATTCAAGATGGCCGCCGCACCAGGGCAAACGGTCCGCTGACCGCAACTACCTCTCACCCACGCCCTGAGAGCCGAAATGCAGAGCAAGTCCGCATACAGCCAACGGACACCTCAGCAATCCTCCACACCGCCCCAGAACCCCAGAGCAGCGGGCGGAAAGCACACACACCACCCCCAGCCCCGATAGTAACTAACAGCCAGGGGATTCACCAGGGAGCAGGTTAAGGCAATGAGAAGGGTAACAAAATCCCGTTATGGAGCAACTGCCAAGACCCAGGAAAACTACCAGGGTACAAACACTGAGGAGGACAATAGAGAATACCCCCCAAGGTAAGCAAACAGACAGTACAGTTTACCACAGCAAATGAAGGATAAAAAATACTCTGTTAAACAGACTGAATACACTGACCTGTGCAGTCTTTGGAGCAGCAAAGAAAGAGGAGTGGCTTATCTGCTCCAGGGTTTATATGGGTTGACATTTCTTGTTTTTCATTGGTTGTTGTATCCTGTGCTGCTATTGGAGTTTAAAGTAAAGGAAGTAAAGCAAAATATGAAGCCTCCTGTCATGTAGTAAAATTAACTCCTCCACTAGACACAAATCTCTAACCTGTTATGGAAACAATCTAATTATCCTTATTGCATTTCGTAAATTGTTTATTTGACTTCACATTTAAGTACATAGATTTACAATATAAGTCAAATGATAAATCTCTATTAAAATGTAGATAATCTGTTACAAAGCAGACTGCAAAGATGTTCTACCACTAAATTCTAAGAATACAAGAAACTCATTTCATACATAATTAACTCTTTCACTGCCATCTGTTGATATCTATCTATCTATCTATCTATCTATCTATCTATCTATCTCAAAACTTTCTATTATCTATCTATCTATCTATCTATCTATCTATCTCAAAACTATCTATCTATCTATCTATCTATCTATCTATCTATCTATCTATCTCATATCTATCTATCTATCTATCTTGCGCTTACCGAATAATTTCTTGAAAGTATACCATGTATGATAGTGACCTGCTGTACCCTAATCTGTCCTCTCCTCTGCTTGTTCAGATCCATTAGATACTTTGATATATGAAGCTCCTTCAGTTCTCTTTCTTTCTTCTTTGGAGATCCACCACACTTCCTCCGATACAATAGGGGTTATGCACTAAAGAGTGATAAAGAGGTGATAAAGTGGAGATGACTTCCCCAGTAATATCACTTCTCCACTTACTATGTTATTCCATGGAGCCAATGCAATAAGATTTCTTCAACTTTCGATAGGCTCCATAGAATAACATAGGAACTGGTGAAGTGATATCACTGGAGAAGTCATCTCTGCTTTATCACCTCTTTATCACGCCTTAGTGCATAACCCTCAATGTATCCATTGCCACTTAGTGTAGCAACATTACCAGCGTGATTGTAAGCCTGTCTGGAGGACTAGTATGTGTGTGGTCACAGAACCACTAAGAAATATTTTCAAATATCATATTTTTAGTGGCACAAAGACTATAAAATCAACTTAAAGGGATAGTAATGTTTCATAATAAAAGCAGCTCTAATTAATCATCATAGTATTTGGACTTTGGAGAGTGTTATATCAATACTGTCAGAGTTGTAGTTCAAGAGTAATTCAATGACAAAGTATCCCCCTCCCGTCCCTTTTACTGATGTAACACTGCTCAGCCAGAGCAGAAGGGAGGTGCCCAGGTAGACTGCAGAGAAGGACAATCTTCAATTAAGATAAGGGAAAAACCTGAAAAACTTGTCAAGGGGGGCAGGGCTTTCATTGTTCTCATAGGAAGAAGATTGTCCCCTGCTGTTATCTGTCTGGTCTATGGACTGCATTCCACATCTGAGAAGAGATGGCTTACACTAGGTAAAAGGGGCGGGAGGGGAAACTTTGCTTGTGAATATCTCTCAAACCATAAAGGTTTGAGAGATAAGACTTATATCGTTCTTCATGTTTTTTAATGCCTACAAAATAAAATAAAGATAAAATGAAGTATTACTATCCCTTTAA
Organism: Rhinophrynus dorsalis; assembly: GCA_037306005.1. NCBI lineage: Eukaryota > Metazoa > Chordata > Amphibia > Anura > Rhinophrynidae > Rhinophrynus > Rhinophrynus dorsalis. Next base: position 245,088,203 of record CM074725.1, read on the forward strand.
GGAAAGAAAATAAGCACTATTGAATACACTAGTTCCATCCACTTTGAGCACCAATATAGCATGTTCTTAGGGCCTATCACTAGTGTTCATTAAATTATATTTACGTGCATTTACATTTTTGGCTGCTACATTTAGATCTTCTTCTCCTGTGAGGTGTTCTTCTGTTTTCCTATAAGCAGAACTGGAGTAATTCTGGGGCACACCAACTACACCATAGGCCAAAGGCATTTTAATATAGTAATTAGAATAGGCAGTTGCTACTTAGATCCTCCAAATAGACACAAACTCCATAATGCATAATCATATATATGTAAAGGTATAGCCAGACTCACCCGTTATAGTATGATCGGCGGACCCGGAGCAACCCCCATCAATCTCAGTGAAGATTTCAACAGACAAGAAGACACAGGAGGGAGGCGCTCCACGGGACCCGCCACACGCATCAGACCCAGCCAAATATCCACATAAAAAGTTTTTTAATTTATTAGACAATGGATAAAATCATGGATGAGACAACTTCGGACTTTTGAACAGAACAAGGACAACGCCTAACGCGTTTCGTACGCAAAAGCGCACTTAATCATAGGCATAACAAACCATTTAGAATTTCGCTGTTAAATACCTCATCGTAATTCAAAAGGACCAATCAAATGTATCAGATTCGGCCCGTTTCACCGAACCAAAACACTCAAGACCTAAGCTATCAGTACCAGAGTGTTTAATCCATAGATCCGGTCAAACAAAAACAACAGAGGTAAATAATATATATACCTAAGCGATTATATAAATGGTATGTAAACCAGACACGGCACATAACATATATCATAATTTATATACATAAATTGTACAAAAAAATCACAGAAAAGAAAGACAAAAAACAAAATATATATATATAAATCAAGATGTGATACAAACATACAATAAACCAATAAAATCAATACAAGATCACTACAAAGATACAAACTAACGATGATGTATAAACAGAGTTACATCGTGATCTGAATTCATTCCTCCTGATAAGCGTGTCTTGAGATATAGGATCCACTTAACTTCACATCTGTCAAGCAGGATTCTAATATCCCCTCCTCGTTCTGGGGCTACTACCCTCTCAATTCCCTGAAAAGAGAACTTCCTCAAATCTCCACCATTACAGGTGAGAAAATGTCGTGCCACCGGTTTAGTCACATCTTTATTATTAATGTGCAGAATGTGTTCCCGCATCCGTTCCTTTAAAGCTCGGGTAGTCCTGCCCACATACTGTGAACCACACTCTGCACATGTCACAAGATAAACTACATTGGTGGTACGACAATTAATATATTGTCTAACTTTAAACACCTTCTTGGTAACTGAACTGGTAAATTCTATACCAACCTTCACATATAAACATGAGAGACACCTTCTCGCCCCACACTTAAACATTCCTTTAGTGTTCAACCAAGTAGGTGTTAACCTAGGTTTAGAGTGAAAAAGACTCGGGGACAGCTTGTTACCTAGTGTGGGCGCCTTCCTTGCCACATACTTAATCCCACCTTCCACAACTGGTCTCAATCTACTATCCCCCAAAAGAATGGGTAAATGTTTATTAACTATGCCCTTAATAGCATTAAACTCCCTACTGAAGTCAGAAACAAATACAGGTAAAGGATTACTATTCAATCCATCTTCCTTAAGTCCCTTACCCATCAATAAGGAGGATCGTTCAGTGTTATATGCTCTCCTATAGGCACTATGAATCATGTTACGGGGATAACCACGATCAAGAAAATGTTGAGTTAATAACTCTGCTTGTCGTAAGAAATTTTGATCATTTGAACAGTTCCTACGAATACGCAGGAACTGTCCAATTGGAATACCCCTAATAAGTATTGATTTAAGTATCATACAAAGTTATGAATGCAACTCATGACGGCACTTAAAGGGATAGTAATACTTAATAATTACTAGTCCCTATGTTGTAGTCATATTAAAAAGAAATGTATTGCCCCCAGTGTCATCTCTCAGACCTTTATGGTTTGAGAGATAATCGCTCCTAAAGTTGCCCTCTCCCTCCCCCTTCCCCATAGTCAGAGTTGTAGCTGACTGAAGGGAAATCCGTTCTTACAATCATCAGGCGGCTCTGCAGCAGAGCCGCGATTGCATTAATAAAAAAAAAATATTTCACTAAAACGGTCTTCTACGTGTGCTTGCTAACCAAACACAAACCAAGCACACGTAGAAGACCAATTCAGTGAAAGTTTTCTTTTTTATTAACGCGATTGCAGCTGTGCTGCAGAGCCACCTGATGGTCGTACAGCAGGCTTCCCTGCAGTCAGCTAGAACGCTGACTTCGGGGAAGGGGGAGGGAGAGGGCAACTTTAGGAGACATTATCTCCCAAACCATAAAGGTTTGAGAGATGACACCCGGGGCAATACATTTATTTTTAATAGGACTTTAATATAAGGGTCAGTAATTATTAAGTATTACTATCCCTTTAAGAAACGTTATTACGCTATTTCCATGATTACCATGATACTAACAATTAATTGGAGATGACTTTTGTGTACATGATAGTTCAGCTTCAAAGTTACAGCTGACCATAAGAGGATCCTCAATGTTCTCCTATATTTATAGGTCTCCATTCAAAATTTAATTGGGAGCTTTGGGGTTCTTGAAACTGTCCTGCCATAGGGGACAGATACAAATTCTTATTTCATTAAAGGAATAACTGAAAACCTTGACAACCTCAGCCCCCAGGGGGAGTTGCACTAAGGCGTGATAAACAGGTGATAAAGAGGAGATGACTTCTCTAATGATATCACTTATCCAGTTTCTATGTTATTCTATGGAACCTTTTCACTAAGGCCTCTCCCACTTGAGAAATCTTAGTGCAAAGGCTCCATAGAATAGCATAGGAGCTGAAGAAGTGATATTACTGTTGAGGTTATCTCCACTTCATCAGCTCTGTATCATGTCTTAGTGCATCACTCTGTTAGAGTAACAACTGGAAGTGGGGGTGCAGGGGTGGATTGTAGGGGAATACCAGCCTGGGCATTTTTTTTTTTTAACGCAGCCCACTAGCTGCACTGACATCCCTATCGACGCCCCCTTGTGGTCCCTGTGCGGCATGGGAGAGCAGGCGCCAGGATATTATGTCATATCCTGGCGCTCTGCATTAAAAAGGAACGCGAAGGCTGTCACAGAGAGTGCCGGTGGCAACACAGACCTCTCCTTCAGAATAACGTGGGACAGTGAGGTGAGATCCTCTCATCTCCCCCACCGGCCCATGATCTAGCGGCCCACTGGTGGATGGCCGATCCCCCGATAGGACAATCCGCCCATGTGGGGGTGGTAGTGACCAAATGTGGAGATTCACATCATAATGTGTGCAGGGTTTAATTGGAGTGGGTGCGACTGGATTGAGTAAAGGCAGGCTAGGTGGAATGAAGCAGGTAGTTGATGGAATGGGTGGGGCATTGGGCGGGGTTGCCACTTGCCCAGAGAATAACCCCTGTCCCGGAGACATGGGAATTAACTCAGAAAAACAGAGTCTCCAGGGCAGATCTGGAGAGTTCTCAGGTATGATTAAATGGCAATTATAACTCCTTTTTTTTTTTTTTCCAAAAAATATTTCATTGATGTCTGATAGAGTATTACAATGAAACAAAGAGACTCAAGCAGGAGTCTACATTAAAGGAGCAGTAAACTTTTTTTATGAAAAAATATATATTGTAGGGATTTTCCTATTGAGTAAAATAAGGGTACTCCCACTGCAAAGAGATTTATATTTCCAGAGTTATTACAGTTTAAACCCATATTTTTTTTACAATAGCAGTGCCCTCTAGTGGTCAAATTCTAATTAGATTTCCTGTTAGATTCTAATGGAGAGGAAAGTCAGAAAAGTCAGAGACATACAGTTCTCCACAGAATGTGATAGAAACTGCTGAGTCACTTCCTGTCAGTTAGAACTATCAGGAAGTAAACACAGTAAATTCACTTCCTGATTATTTAAACTGCTATAAATTTTGAATAAAACATCTGACAGCGATGGGAGTGACCTTGTTTTATTCAGCAGGAAATGCTCTATAAAATATGTCTTTTCATAAAAAAAAAGTTTACTGCTCCTTTAAGACCAAAGCGTACAACTATAAGTGGGTTTACAGCGGTCCAACCTGGACCAAATAGTACATTACAACATATGAAGTAAAACTTCATTCCATCATGCGGGAAGAAGCACCAAGTAAATACAAAGGATTTGAGGTGTGGATGCTTCATTCTAGCACGCGGGAATCAGCACAGGGTATAGGTATGAGGACGTGAGAAGCACAAGAAAACCATAAAATATGAAACGAAAGAATAAGAAGAGAACAGAAATCTAGCTGTACCACATAGAATATACTGGTGGGCCAAGGCCCTCAGTAATCGCCTAATGCAGAGAATCTGTGAGGCATGGGGGGGGGGAAATTAAAATATTATCAGCAGACACAGGGAACAAGTCGGAAGGCCATCCAATAAAACATGCAATAGGGTGTAAACAATATTAGAGATCTAAACTTCACGGGAGCAGAGGGAAAGGTAGTATAGATAATGTAACCATATCAGGTATGAGCGGAGCCTATACGAGGAGACCCAAAGCTCACTGAATAACAATAGGGACTATAATGGGAGATGGAGACGGTAATGTATGGTATGGAAGGACACGGAAGTGTAACTGCCAAAAAACAAGTTTAAACTGGTCTGGTGAGATAAAGGAACACCGATCAACCAGGACACCAGAAAAGCCTAGAAAGAATAAGTCAAAGCGATCAGCAACATAAAAGTTAAACATATTGTGCCTACTGGTCAATAAAAACACGGTACACCCATAATATCTCTACAGGTCCGGGAGTCCCTGGTCCCAGCCCGCGCACAGTATCGGAAGCAGTACCGGCAAGCCACAAAACCCAAAACATACAGCAAATACATGATTAACGCTTAGAGTGCAAAATACAGAGACATATCATAACCCCCTGAGACATAAAAGCACATCACTGTAAAAGGTAGCGATAATCTGGGTCTACCCTCCCCGGGCCTAAGGAAGGGCACCGATTAAGCAAACGAGATAAGGCCAGAAGCATATAATAGCGTGGGCGTCTCATGGAAGGGGATAGAAGCCAAAGTCCCAATAAATATACTGTGAATACAACCCCAGAAAACATCCAAACATCGAGGAAAGAGTCTGCAGGAAACCTGCATGACCCCCCAAACAGGTAAGAAGAGGTGAAGGAGTCAATCTCGGAGAAGACTGGTCTCTACAACGAAGTAACAAAGACTAAGTGTCACGGTTTGTTACGACTCTCAGACACAAGTTTTAGGTAAAAACACAACTTTATTGAAATGTTTAAGATTATCACTTACAATGGCAATTACATACATATATACCAAGAGTGAATGGCAATGACAATATACAGACTCTACCGGTCCTGTCAATATACCGGACAGGACAGTCTGGGACAATGGAATAATAGGCTCTACCAGCCTTGCCAATACCAGGTAAGGCAACCTGCAGATGGAATAGCGTCAAGGTTCTACCGGCCTTACCTAAATACCGGGCAAGGCAGCCCCAGTTAATACACGGTGTAGGCTCTACCGGCCTTGCCAATACCGGGTAAGGCAACCTCAGATGGAATGCGGTGCAAGGTTCTACCGGCCTTACCAATACCGGGCAAGGCAGCCCAGTAACATACGGTGTAGGCTCTACCGGCCTTGCCAATACCAGGTAAGGCAACCTCAGGAGGAATGCGATGCAAGATTCTACCGGCCTTACCAATACCGGGCAAGGCAGCCCAATGGTACCAATAGCTGTCGGATGATAATGACAGTAGTGACTAAGACCTTAAGAGCAAACCAGTGTCCGCACACTGGAACCAACAAGGGAATCGGATGACCACTATGCTCTGGAGCAAACCAGAGTCCTTATACTGGGACCAACAACTGAATTGTGTAGCCGCTAGGCTTAGGAGCAAACCAGTGTCCACACACTGGACCAACAAGGGAATCGTATAGCCGCTAGGCTTAGGAGCAAACCAGCGTCCGCACACTGGGACCAACAACTGAATCGTGTAGCCGCAAGGCTTTGGAGCAAACCAGCGTCCGCACGCTGGGACCAACAACTGAATCGTATAGCCGCTAGGCTTTGGAGCAAACCAGTGTCCACACACTGGACCAACAACTGAATCGTGTAGCCGCAAGGCTTTGGAGCAAACCAGCGTCCGCACGCTGGGACCAACAACTGAATTGTGTAGCCGCAAGGCTTTGGAGCAAACCAGCGTCCACACGCTGGGACCAACAACTGAATCGTGTAGCCGCAAGGCTTTGGAGCAAACCAGTGTCTGCACACTGGACCAACAAGTGAATCGTATAGCCGCTAGGCTTTCGAGCAAACCAGTGTCCGCACACTGGACCAACAAGGAATCGTATAGCCGCAAGGCTTTGGAGCAAACCAGCGTCCGTATGCTGGGACTGACAAGCAATGTCTCCGACGCGACCAAGCAGAAGGTCGCCAGGATCACAGGAGACAGGCCAGGAGATGACAGGAACCAGCAGAACGATCAGTCAGGGCAGGAAACAGCAGTGAAGATGGTCATCAGGAACTGCAACCCCAGAGGACTAGGCCGGAACCAGGACTGGAACAACTCAGCATACAGGAGGTACTGGAACAGCTGCAATCAGGAACTCAGGAACACAGGAAAAGAGGCCCAACTATCACTGGACATAGTGATAGCGAATAAGGTCAGAAACAACACGAAAGGGCCAATCCAGGTTTAAATAGGCAATATGAGGCGGGCTAAAGGCAGGCAGCAAATGGAAGCCCCCTACTGGTGACAGACAAGGAAATGCAGCAATCACGGGCACCGTGATACTAAGGAACTGCCAACAGATGCTGGCAATCAAAGCAGGATAGCGTCCAACTGATAAAGGAAGGTGCGGAGATGGATTGATACACCACCTAGGTTATTGCAAGTCCCATCCTCCGATTTCGTCATGAATTGCCGGGTATCCCTTCTGGCAAAGAGTGTTGTCAGGAAAAAGTCACTGATACCTGGATTCCAAGGCAAGGTATCCCAAACACACCCCCTACAGTGAGGTGGAAAGGGAAGTGTAGCTTGATCGGCGTGTTCGGCAATAAGACCAGATATCGGTCCCGTATCTGTCAGTAGCTGCCTCCAAAGGAGTGGTAAAGATGATTCCCAGCCGGGGGTATCACTCTTCCACACCATATTTCCAGACATCTTCTGGTAGAGCAGCAGATGTGGTTCCAGCTCAGCCGGTCCAAGGTAAGTAGCAAGCGTGCATGCCCTGTGTGCAACCTCCTCCAGTCGTTCCCCCAATGTCTCAAGATATGTTATAGATTCGGTCGCCGTATGTAAATCAGCAAACACCTCTTGTATTGCGGTCCGGAGCTCTGCTCGAAAGGCTTGAAACACGCTACTCTCCTGTGGGGGCGGGAGGACCTGTGAAGCTAGGCGTGGCAGAGAAAGAGGAAGAGGAGATGAGCACAGGGGCACCTCAGGAGTTAGAGGCTCAAGATCAGCATGCAGACTGGGCAAACTGTTGAGGTCCGCCGCTTTCCAAATAACCAGATCCGCCATCCACATGTTTGCATCAGTACCCTCCGGTCGCAGAGGCATGTAAAAAAGCAACTCCTCCTCACCCGCCGAACGGGTGCAATACAGCGGGACATGAGGTATTAAAATGTTCACAATCAGACAGTGAAGACCTTACTGAAGAGTGGCAGCAGGACGGGCCCAGCTAGAGCAAGAAGATCAGGTAAAGTTAACTACGATAGCAAGAGCTCTAGTGAAGCACGTCCATCTTAGTACGCGGTTGCTCCTCCCCCCAATTATAACTCCTTTAATACTAGAATTCATTGAGTTTAAAGCCCCAGTGAATTGACTATGACTTTATATTTCTCTGCTATGTTGCAGTCGGTTTGACGTGAAATTTTTCTTCTTATTTTAGTCATTTTGTCCTGCATACGACTGTGGTGTAGGTCTGGGGGCTTTTTTGTTGCCTGGGTTCCAGTTCTCTCTAAGTTCAGTGGAGCTTTTGCATGAGGCCAAATTGACCAAAAGGCAGAGTAGGTAACTGCCTAGAGAAGTGGTGCTCAATCTTTTTTTGTTCAGGGCAGCCCTAACACGTAATCTAGAACATTCGGGGCACCCCTAACATATTTAATGTACTTTATCAAGGGCCTAATGAAGGTTCCATATATAAATAAACATGTATTATTATGTCTTATAATCATAATAACACAATTAAACATAATGTGCATAACAATTTCTGTCAATCTTCATTTAAAAATCCATTTTTGTCAGTCTTCATAGAAAACATGGGACACCCTAAGTTGATATCCGTGGCACACCAAAGTGCCAGAGCACCCTGGTTGAGAATTACTGGCCTAGAGCTTCAAAGTCTGAGGGGCAGCACTTGTGCTTCTAAATTGTGGGTGTGGTCAGAGAATATCAATGTTCCTGTACCAGTTTTATACCCCTTACCAGACAATTATTTAACCCTGTTGGATGCTAGAGACTGAGAGATCAACTCATTCCATAAGAATATGTTGGTGATCTCTCTCTCTCTCTAGCAATCAAGTTAGTAAAGGGTGTAGGAGAAGGAGTGGGAGGAACAGGGTGGGAAGGAGGAGACGTAGGTGGGAAGTGGGAGGAACAGGATGGGAAGGAGGATATGTAGGAGGTAGTGTTGAGCGAGCATGCTCGGCCGAAGCTCGGTTCGGCTCGAGCATCGCTCTGCTCGGCACATAGGCGGTACTCGTACGAGTACCGCATGTGCTCGCCCGCCATGTTCGGGTCTCCTCCCCGCACGTTTCGCGGCTGCTGCGCAGCCAATAAACGTGCAGGGAGGCTCTGACATCAGTGTAATGCCAGCAGCCATGTTGGCTGCTGGCATTACACTGATTGGCTGGCCAGAACCCGTGATCGGGTGCTGTATAGCACCTGACCAGCGAGTTCGGCTCAGTCTTAGCCAGGGAGAGATGAGGATAGGAAGGGAAAGTCAGTGTAGGGAGAAGAAAAGCGAGTTTGTTAAAAAAAAGACCCAAAAGTCCTTTTTAGGACTACTGTGTGTGGGGGCAGCAGTTTATTTTGTTTGGGGGGGCAGAGATATAAAAAAAAAAATCTTCATATATTCTGTTCACTGTGCCTAGCCGCAGATTAGCAGCACATTCTGTTTAGTGTGCAAAGTTGCAGATTAGAGCACATTCTGTTCAGTGTGCAAAGTTGCAGATTAGCAGCACATTCTTTTTAGTGTGCAAAGTTGCAGATTAGAGCACATTCTGTTTAGTGTGCAAAGTTGCAGATTAGCAGCACATTCTGTTTACTGTGCAAAGTTTCAGAATAGGAGAACATTCTGTTAAGTGTTCAAACTGTAAAATATCAAAGTCACATATTCCATTCACTGTGCGTAGCCGCAGTTAAGAAGCAAATTCTGTTTACTGTGCAAAGTTTCAGAATAGGAGAACATTCTGTTAAGTGTTCAAACTGTAAAATATCAAAGTCACATATTCCATTCACTGTGCGTAGCCGCAGTTAAGAAGCAAATTCTGTTTACTGTGCAAAGTTTCAGAATAGGAGAACATTCTGTTAAGTGTTCAAACTGTAAAATATCAAAGTCACATATTCCATTCACTGTGCGTAGCCGCAGTTAAGAAGCAAATTCTGTTTACTGTGCAAAGTTTCAGAATAGGAGAACATTCTGTTAAGTGTTCAAACTGTAAAATATCAAAGTCACATATTCCATTCACTGTGCGTAGCCGCAGTTAAGAAGCACATTCTGTTTACTGTGCAAAGTTTCAGAATAGGAGAACATTCTGTTAAGTGTTCAAACTGTAAAATATCAAAGTCACATATTCCATTCACTGTGCGTAGCCGCAGTTAAGAAGCAAATTCTGTTTACTGTGCAAAGTTTCAGAATAGGAGAACATTCTGTTAAGTGTTCAAACTGTAAAATATCAAAGTCACATATTCCATTCACTGTGCGTAGCCGCAGTTAAGAAGCACATTCTGTTTACTGTGCAAAGTTTCAGAATAGGAGAACATTCTGTTAAGTGTTCAAACTGTAAAATATCAAAGTCACATATTCCATTCACTGTGCGTAGCCGCAGTTAAGAAGCAAATTCTGTTTACTGTGCAAAGTTTCAGAATAGGAGAACATTCTGTTAAGTGTTCAAACTGTAAAATATCAAAGTCACATATTCCATTCACTGTGCGTAGCCGCAGTTAAGAAGCAAATTCTGTTTACTGTGCAAAGTTTCAGAATAGGAGAACATTCTGTTAAGTGTTCAAACTAAAATATCAAAGTCACATATTCCATTCACTGTGCGTAGCCGCAGTTAAGAAGCAAATTCTGTTTACTGTGCAAAGTTTCAGAATAGGAGAACATTCTGTTAAGTGTTCAAACTGTAAAATATCAAAGTCACATATTCCATTCACTGTGCGTAGCCGCAGTTAAGAAGCAAATTCTGTTTACTGTGCAAAGTTTCAGAATAGGAGAACATTCTGTTAAGTGTTCAAACTGTAAAATATCAAAGTCACATATTCCATTCACTGTGCGTAGCCGCAGTTAAGAAGCACATTCTGTTTACTGTGCAAAGTTGCAGATTTGCAGCACATATTCCGTGTAATATGAAGAAGGCGGGTAAAAAGGGACGGGGAAGTGGACGTGATCCTGATAGTTCAGGGGGCGGGTCAGGACGCGTAGAAACTGCGCCTGGTGCCAGAGCACAAGACAGAAAGACATCCACCATACCTAGCTTCATGTCTCAGTTTACAGGGTGTCGCAGGACATCACTCTCGAGGTCCGACCACTGCGAACAGGTGGTCGGTTGGATGTCAGCTGATACTGCTTCCAGTCGGTTAAGCACCACCCTGTCTTCCACCAAGTCCACTCTCAGTAGCCAAGAGTCTGGTCAACATAATCCTCACCCTGATCATCCTTCCTCCCACCATAGAGGATCTGGTCAAAGAAGTGATCCCACACTGGGATATAGTGAGGAGCTCGTCTCATCACCAATCCTTAATTTGAACCTCTCTCCAAGCACGCTTGCAGAGGAACATGACATCTTGTGCCCTGATTCACAACCTCTAGAGGGTACCCAATCACAAGAAGATGACAGAGGTGAACGGCATTTAAGGTCAAAGGAAGTGGATGATGATGATGATGAGACACAGTTGCCATTAAATCAACCACTATTACTGTCTCAAGACCTTGATGAGGAGGATGATATACAGTTGTCAATGACTATGTGGTGGGATCAAGACATGAGGAGGATGATCAGAGTGAGGAAGTGGAGGAGGACTTGGTGGACGATGAGGTGACTGACCCCACCTGGGAAGGTGTAGAGCCGAGCGATGACAGCAGTCCTGAGGGTGAGCCATCTGCAGCACCGCAACAGGCTGGAAGAGGCAGTGGTGTGGCTACAGAAAGAAGGCGGACCGCACCAAACCGGCCCGCAAATGTTCCACGGAGCACCCCCTTGCGTAAATCTCCCTTGCCAAGGGGTTGGTGTTCCGCGGTATGGCGTTTTTTTAAGGAAAGTGCGGACGACAAAAGAATTGTAGTTTGCAACCTGTGCAACACCAGAATGAGCCGAGGCATGAACACTAGAAACCTCACCACCACCAGCATGATCCGACACATGGCATCCAAGCACCGTAATAAGTGGGAGGAACGCCCGGATCGCCAATCTGTGTCTGCAGGCCACACCACTGCCTCCTCTTCCCCTGTTTTCGGTGCCGGCCAATCGCCTGTCGAAGGCGCAGGCCCGCATACCTCCCGCCCTGCACCTGTACCATCTGAAGCACCATCAGCGACCACATCCACTTCCCTGTCCCAGCACAGCGTCCAAATGTCGTTACCCCAGGCATTTGAGCGCAAGCGAAAATACCCAGCCACCCACCCACAGGCCATAGCACTAACCTCACACCTTTCCAAATTACTGGCCATCGAAATGCTGCCATTTAGGCTTGTGGAGACTGAGTCCTTCCGCAGCCTGATGGCAGCAGTTGTCCCTCGGTACGCAGTCCCCAGCCGCCACTACTTTTCCCGGTGTGCCGTCCCCGCCTTACACCACCATGTGTCCCGTAACATCACCCGTGCCCTGACCAACGCAGTTACTGGGAAGGTCCACTTAACGACTGACACATGGACAAGTGCTTGTGGCCAGGGACGCTACATTTCCCTGATGGCACACTCGGTGAATGTCGTGGAGGCTGGGAGCGACTCGGACCCTGGGATGGCACAGGTGCTACCCACGCCGAGGATTGCGGGCCCTACCTCCATCAGGGTTTCCGCCAGCACCTACGTTATTGGCTCCTCCTCCTCCGTTTCCACCTCCGAATTCTCTGCGCGCAGCGCCACTCACCCATCAGCCGGTAGCTGGAAGCAGTGTAGCACTGCAGTGGGGAAGCGTCAACAGGCCGTGCTGAAGCTGATCTGCCTTGGGGACAAACAGCACACGGCCTCAGAGCTGTTGCAGGGGATTAGTCACCAGACCGAGCAATGGCTCTCGCCACTCAACCTGCAACCAGGCATGGTTGTGTGTGATAATGGGCGTAACTTGGTGGCGGCTTTGGAGCTCGGCAAGCTCACACACGTACCATGCCTAGCGCATGTATTTAATTTAGTGGTTCAGCGATTTCTAAAAACCTACCCCAATTTGCATGATCTCTTGACAAAGGTGCGCCGCGTGTGTGCACATTTCCGTAAGTCATCTACAGCTTCAGCCGGCCTGTTGAAGCTGCAGCAGCGCTTACAATTGCCAGCTCACCGGCTGCTGTGTGACGTGAGCACGCGCTGGAACTCCACCTTCCACATGTTGGCCCAGCTTTGTGAGCAGCAGAGGGCAGTAGTGGAGTACCAGCTGTTACACGGTCGTCGCCTCTCCGTTCAACTTCCTGTAATCAGAAGTGAGGAGTGGGAATGGATGTCAGACCTCTGTGAGGTTTTATGCAATTTTGAGGAATCGACACAGATGGTGAGCGGCGATAACGCTATTATCAGTGTAACCATCCCACTTCTGTGTCTACTGAAACGCTCGCTGCTCACAATTAAAACTGACGCTTTGCATGTGGAAGAGGTGGAAATGCGGGAGGAAGAGCTTACACCAGGTGATAGCCAGAGCACCCTCACTTCGTCTTCTCAGCGACAATTGGAGGAGGCGGAGGAGGAGGAGGAGGAGGAGGAGGAGGAAGACACGGTTTCCTCCGCTACAGAGGGTAGCCATGGAACTTTAGTTCCATCTCTTCAGCGTGGGTGGGCAGAAGAGGAGGAAGAGGATGAGGAGATTGAGAGTCATCCTCCTGGTGAGGACAGCGAAATCTTGCCTGTTGGTACTCTGGCACACATGGCTGACTTTATGTTAGGCTGCCTTTCCCGTGACCCACGCGTTATACGCATTTTAGACAACACGGATTACTGGGTGTTCACCCTTCTGGACCCCCGCTACAAAGAGAATTTCTCATCTCTCATTCCTCCGGTGGAGAGGACAAGCAAAATGGTGCAATACCAGAAGGTTCTTGTTGAAAAATTGCTCCAAAATTTTCCATCTGACAACGCTGGCGGCAGAGTACGTGCTACCTTGGCCAACCGAGAAGGGGAGAAAAGGGGAGCACACAGCAGTTCCGACAAAGGCAGGGCAACACTCTCCAAGGCGTGGGACACCTTCATGACACCCCGCCAGCACCCTCACCCTGATGCGCAGCCTAGTGTCACAAGGAGGGAAAAGTTTTGGAAGATGGTGAAGGAGTACGTAGCAGACCGTGTCAGCGTCCTCAATGATCCCTCTGTGCCTTACAACTACTGGGTGTCCAAGCTGGACACGTGGTATGAACTGGCACTCTACGCCTTGGAGGTGCTGGCCTGCCCTGCCGCCAGCGTTCTGTCTGAGCGGGTATTTAGTGCTGCTGGTGGCATCATAACAGATAAGCGTATCCGCCTTTCCACCGAAAATGCTGATAGGTTGACACTTATAAAAATGAACAAGGCCTGGATTTCCCCTGACTTCTCCACTCCACTGGAGGAAAGCCGCGGGGGAACATAAACTCACTTTATATATGTTATTTACAATGATGGGAATACTCTGTATTCCCATTCACCCCTTCCACCCAAAAAACGGGTATATGGTTGACTCTCTTCCATATGCCCAGTGATATAATTTTTATATAGGGCCAGCTCACCAGCGGGCCCAGTGATATAATTTTTATATAGGGCCAGCTCACCAGCGGGCGCAGTTTGACAATTTTTGTATAGGTCAGCTCACCAGCGGGCCTTCTCATATAATGTTTTATTGGGTCAGCTCTCTAGCGGGCCCTCTCATGTAATGTTTTATAGCGTCAGCTCACTAGCGGGCCTTCGCATATAATGTTTAGGATGGTCAGCTCCGCAGCAGACCCTCACCCATAATGTTTTAGATGGTCGGCTCAGAGCACGTTTCCCTCTTAATCATGGCCCCAGTTCAGAAAAATCGAGGAAATTTTTGGGAGAATTTGCCTTTGCGCACGTTTCCCTCTTAATCATGGCCTCAGTTTAGAAAAATCAAGGAAATTTTTGGGAGAATTTGCCTCTGCGCACGTTTCCCTCTTAATCATGGCCTCAGTTCAGAAAAATCAAGGAAATTTTTGGGAGAATTTGCCTCTGCGCACGTTTCCCTCTTAATCATGGCCTCAGTTCAGAAAAATCAAGGAAATTTTTGGGAGAATTTGCCTCTGCGCACGTTTCCCTCTTAATCATGGCCTCAGTTCCGAAAAATCGATGAAATTTTTTGCAGAATTTGCAGATGATATACAAGTAAATATACAGCAAATACTGTTTGGTAACAATTTTTCGCCTAAAGTCGTTTTTATCTGCCTTTTTGTGTGTTTTACGGTCAGTCTGTAAAAATGGCGTACTACGGGCGAAAGATCGTTCCCAGCAGCGATGTTGGAGTCCAAGATGCATCCAGACATCCTCCCTATGCTGTCCCTGAACCATTTCTGTGGTGTTTCCATCCTTTTCTGCCCTTTTCCTATGGACCAGGCACCCTCCCCTCATCAGAGCAGGGGGTGCCTGGTGTAATGCTCGAGTCCTCCCATTGACTTCAATGGGGCTCGGGTGCTCGGCCGAGCACTCGAGCCTCCGGGGGCGCTCGGTCAGAGCACCCGAACACCCGAGCATTGGGGTGCTCGCTCATCACTAGTAGGAGGGAATTGGGAGGAACAGGGTGGGAAGGAGTAGAAGTGGGTGGGAAGTGGGGGGAAAAGGGTGGGAAGGAGGAGAAATGGTAGGGAAGTGGGCAGAACATGGTGGGAAGGAGGAGAAGTGGGAGAGAAGTGGGAGGTAGAGGATAGCATGAGAAGTGTGAGGGAAGTGGGCAGAACAGGGTTGGAAGGAGGAGAAGTGGGTGTGAAGTGGGAGGAACAGGGTGGGAAGGAGGAGAAAGTGGGTGAGAAATAAGAGGATCAGGACTGGAAGGAGGATAAGTGGGTGGGAAGTGGGAGGAACCGGATGGGATGGAGTAAAAGTGGGTGGGAAGGAGGAGAAGTGGTAGGGAAGTGGGCAGAACATGGTGGGAAGAAGGAGAAATGGGAAGGAAGTGGGATGTAGAGGATAGCATGAGAAGTGGAAGGGAAGTGGGCAGAACAGGGTTGGAAGGAGAAGAAGTGGGTGTGAAGTGGGAGGAACAGGGTAAGGAGGAGAAGTGGTTGGGAAGTAGGAGGAACAGGGTGAGGAGGAGAAGTGGACAGAAAAGGGTGGGAAGGAGGAGAAGTGGATAGGAAGTGGAAGGAACAGGATGGGAAAGAGAAGTAGGTTGGAAGTGGGCAGAACATGGTGGGATGGAGAAGTGGAAGGGAACTGGGAGGTAGATGGTAGGAGGAGAAGTGGGAGTGAAATAAGCAGAACAGGGTGGGAAGGAGGAGAAAGTAGTTGGGAAGTAGGAAGATTAGGATTGGATGGAGGAGAAGTGGGTGGGAAGTGGGAGGAACAGGGTGGCGAGGAGAAACGGGCAGGGAATGGGAGAAACAGGGCGCGAAGGAGAAGTGGACAGAACTGGGTGGAAAGGAAGGGAAGTGAATGGGAAGTGGGAGGAACAGGGCAAGGAGGAGAAGTGGACAGAACAGGGTGGGAAGGAGGAAAAGTGGATGGGAAATAGGAGGAACAGAATGGGAAAGAGAAGTGGGAGGTAAGTGGGAGGAACAGGTGAGGAGGGGGAGAAGTGGGCAGGAAGTGGGTAGAACAGGGTGGGAGGGGGAAAAGCAGGAGGGAAGTGGGCAGCACAGGGTTGGAAGGAAGAGAAATGGGTGGGAAGTGGGAGGTACAGGGTAGGAGGAGATGTGGGAGGGAAGTTGGAGGAGCAGGGTGGGAAGGAGAAAAAGCAGAAGGCAAGTAGGCAGAACAGGATTGGAAGAAGGAGAAGTGGATAGGAAGTCGGAGGAACAGAGTGAGGAGGAGAAGTGGGTGGGAAGTGGAAGGAACAGGGTGGGAAGGAGGAAAAGTGGACAGAGTTTCATAAGAAACTCCCCACTGCCGGATAATCAGTGTCTATCACCGGAGACAAGGTAATTCACTATAAAAACCATAGTCTGTGGGGCAGGAAGGAGGAGAAGTGGGAAGTAAGTGGGAGGAACATAATGGGAAGGAGGAGATGTGGGTGGGAAGTGGGAGGAACAGGTGGGGAAGGAGGAGAAGCGGAAGGAACAGGGTGAGAAGGAGGAGACGTGGGCAGTAAAGGGAGGAACAGGGTGGGAAGGAGAAGTGGACAAAACAGGATGGAAGGAGGAGAAGTGGATGGGAAGTGGGAGGAACAGGGTGAGGAGGAGAAGTGGACAGAACAGGGTGGGAAGGCGGAGAAGTGGATGGGAAGTGGGAGGAACAGGATGGGAAAGAGAAGTGGGTTGGAAGTGGGAGGAACGGTGTGGTAAGGAGGAGAAGTGATAGGGAAGTGGGCAGAAAATGGTGGGAAGGAGGAGAAGTGGGAGAGAAGTGGGAGGTAGAGGATAGCAGGAGAAGTGGGAGGGAAGTGGGCAGAACAGGGCTGGAAAGAGTAGAAGTGGGTGTGAAGTGAGAGGAACAGGGTGAGAAGTAGAAGAAATGGGCAGAAAATGGGAGGAACAGGGTAGGAAGAAGAAGTGGACTAAAACAGGGTGGGAAGGAAGAGAAGTGGATGGGAAGTGAGAGGAACAGGGTGAGGAGGGGAAGTGGACAGAACAGGGTGGGAAGAAGGAGAAGTAGATGGGAAGTGGAAGGAACAGGGAGAGAAGGAGGAGACATGGGCAGTAAAGGGAGGAACAGGGTGGGAAGGAGAAGTGGACAAAACAGGATGGAAGGAGGAGAAGTGGATGGGAAGTGGGAGGGACAGAGTGAGGAGAAGTGTACAGAACAGGGTGAGAAGGTGGAGAAGTGGGTGGGAAGTGGGAGGAACAGGATGGGAAAGAGAAGTGGGTGGGAAGTGGGAGGGACAGGATGGGAAAGAGAAGTGGGTGGGAAGTGGGAGGAGCAGGGTGGGAAGGAGGAGAAGCGGGAGGGAAGTGGGCAGAACATGGTGGGAAGGAGGTGAAGTGGGACGTAGTGGGTAGGAGAAGAAGAGGGAGGGAAGTGGGCAGAACAGTGTTGGAAGGAGGAGAAGTGGGTGTGAAGTAGGAGGAACAGGATAGGAAGGAGGAGATAATGGGTGGGAAGTGGGAGGATTGGGATTGGAAGTGGGAGGAACAGGGTGAGAACTAGGAGAAGTGGGAGGGAAGTGGGAGGAAAAAGATGGGAAGGAGGATAAATGGGTGGGAAGTGGGCAAAACAGGTTAGGAATAAGGAGAAGTGGGAAGGAAGTGGGAGGAACATGATGGGAAGGAGAAGTGGGAAGGAAATGGGAGGAACATGATGGGAAGGAGGAGAAGTGGGTGGGAAGTGGAAGGAACAAGGTAGGAAAGAGGAAAAGTGGGCAGAGTTTCATAAGAAACTCCCCACCACCGGAAAATCAGTGTCTGTCCCCAGAGACAAGGTAATTCACTATAAAAACCATTGTCTGTGGGGTAGGAAGGAGGAGAAGTGGGAAGTAAGTGGGAGGAACATAATGGGAAGGATTAGAGGTGGGTGGGAAGTGGAAGAAACAGGGTGGGAATGAGGAGAAGTGGGTGTGAAGTGGGAGGAACAGGGTGAGGAGGAGAAGTGGGTAGGAAGTAGGAGGAACAGGGTGAGAAGGAGGAGAAATAGGCAGGAAATGGGAGGAACAGGGTGGGAAGGAGGAGAAGTGGATGGGAAGTGGGAGGAACAGGGTGGGAAGGAGGAGAAGTTGATGGGAAGCGGGAGGAACAGGGTGGAAAGGTGGAAAAGTGGGCAGAGTTTCATAAGAAATTCCCCACCACCGGAAAATCAGTGTCTGTCCCCGGAGACAAGGTAATTCACTATAAAAACCATAGTCTGTGGGGTAGGAAGGAGGAGAAGTGGGAAGTAAGTGGGAGGAACATAATGGGAAGGAGTAGAGGTGGGTGGGAAGTGGGAGGAACAGGGTGAGGAGGAGAAGTGGATGGGAAGTGGGAGGAACAGGACGAGAAGGAGGAGAAATAGGAAGGATATGGGAGGAACAGGGTGGGAAGAAGAAGTGGACAGAACAGGGTGGGAAGGAGGAGAAGTGGATGGGAAGTGGGAGGAACAGAGTGGGAAGGAGGAAAAGTAGGCAGAGTTTCATAAGAAACTTCCCACTGCTGTAGAATCAGTGTCTGTCCCCGGAGGCAAGGTAATTCACTATAAGAACCATAGTCTGTGGGGCAGGTCCGGACAGTTCCCAGATAGGCTTATGCAGTGAGGTCCAGTGAACATGCCAACATTCTGGAATATAACAACTTCCCCATAGAGGAGAAATACTTCTCAAATGTCCCATTGTTTTAGAAGGGGTGTCTATCCAGTTGAATGCTTGAGAGGTTTGCAATGCAATGGAGACCTCTCAAGCATTCAAGTGGTAAAAAGCCCCGTTTAGATCAATGGAAAATTTTATATTTCCCGTACGGTGCACTTATTTTACTCCTCAGCTGCACCCTGCAATAGGCCGCTGTTTGCTCAGAGTATATCTGTGTCCCACATTTAATATTGTTTCAATAAAGAACACTCTGTAGCTCGACTGAGTGCATGAGAAATTTATGGCCCATATAAGATTTCATTTTTTTTTATATGTCTTTGCCCCACACTTTCATTTATTCAATTTATTGCCTTTTGCAGAAATTGGGATTCAAGTTATTGCCTTTGTGGACCGCAGAGCAGTATATCACTAATTTGTTTCTTCTTCTGCTGACTTACAAAAACAGAATTCTTAGAAGGCATGGCCGCGAGAGCTGACTGTAGGGACTATCCCTCAGCTAGAGTAAATATTTATTAGTGGTGCTATTTATGTAAATGGGGCCAGAGGAATTGGAATGGAATTATCTAGATCTTGGTAGATTCCCACAGTCATGTCAGTTCACTGCAAAATCTTCTGCATATTCAGAAATACCCAACCAACTACAAGTCCTACGTACGTTAACAATCTCCTCCTATATTTGTGATGATAAATACATTTGTTGAAAGATCAACAACGTGATAAAATTATTTTTACAAAATCTGCTATATCTCAGACTTTTATAGTAAATTTCTGCTATCCCCACCTCTTGCAGCAGCAGCAGCAAACAGATTTACAGCCTTTAGTTTACAGATCCCCACTGGGCTTCTCTTTCCCTGAGCTGATGCTGTGGATTCCAGAGGATTTCTAGGAATGAGGCTTCCAATGGCATCTTTAACTCTTGAAGGAGGTGTTAAACCTGTACATTTAGGACTACAAGATTATAAATTTGCTACTTCCATAGGCGAGAGTAGAAGAAATTAACTAATAAAATCATTTTACTACAGGACCAAAACATTGATATTTACAATAAAGCCTTTGGATGCTTATATCTCATACTCACGAGACAAAAGCATCCAAAGGCTTTAACTGTAAATCAATGTTTTAGTTCTGTAATAAAATTATTTATATAGCTGTTACGCAAAAGTTTGGGCACCTCAAATTACACATTTTGTTGATTTTCTAAGTGAAAAGAAGTTAACACAACCTCTGAGCAAACAAAATTAAACTTGACATATTTATGCAAATTGTAATGCACAGTTACTATTTATTTGCTGAATGTAAGAGATTTAAAACATAAAATTAACAATGTAGCATGTGTAAAATGTATTTTATTTATGTACTTATATATATACGTTTATACTAGCGATATTGGCACGGCTTTGCCCATGCAGTTAATATAATAAATAACCCCCCCCCAAAAAAAAAAAGTCGATGCTTGATAAAGTACACATAGAATGTGATACGTGTCTGGTAGTGATACTTGTAGGGCTATTTTCCACTGATATCCAGGTAGATCAAAAAAAGGAGACAATGTTCATATTGACTGGATTGTTGAATTTGCATGTGTGTGTTGTGTGTGTGTTTGTGTATTGCGTGTGTGTGTTGTGCATGT
Organism: Rhinophrynus dorsalis; assembly: GCA_037306005.1. NCBI lineage: Eukaryota > Metazoa > Chordata > Amphibia > Anura > Rhinophrynidae > Rhinophrynus > Rhinophrynus dorsalis. The sequence continues at coordinate 245,108,696 of CM074725.1, forward strand.
GTGTGTATATTTTGTAATTTGTGAGTGTGTGTTGTGCGTGTGTATCTGTTGTGCATGTGTGTATTGTATGTGTGTATTACGTGTGTGTTGTGCATCTGTTGTACATGTGTGTGTTTTGTGTGTGTTGTGCATGTGCGTGTATTGCATATGTATGTGTGTGTGTTTTGCGTGTGTTTATTGCATGTCAGTGTTTATTGTGCATGTGTGTATTGTTTGTGTGTTTTGTGTGTGTGTGTTGTAGTGTGTTGCATGTGTGTTTGTGTGTGTTTCTTTGTGCATGTGTGTAATGCATGTCTGTTCGTGTTTTGAGCATGTGTGTGTATTGCATGTGTATTGTGTATTGTGGGCATGCATGTTGTGTGTGTGAGTGTGTATATTGTCTGTGTGTGTTGTGCATCTTGTGGTGTGTGTGTTTTGTGTGTTTATTGTGTGTGTGTATGTTGTGGGCATGTGTTGTGGGCATGTGTGTTGTGTGTGTGCTGTGTTGTGCATATGTCTTGAGTATATGTATTGTGCTTGTGTGTTTTATGTATGTTTATTGTGAGTGTGTGTATTGTCTGTGTGTGTGTGTTGTCTGTGTTGTGCATATGTATTGCATGTGTGTATTGTGTCTACTGTGTGCATGTTTTATGCGTGTGTATGAATTGTGTGTGTATTCATTGTGTTGTATGTGTATTGTGCATGTGTATTGCATGTGTGTATTGTTTTGTGTTGTGTGTGTGTGTGTTTTTCACTGGTGTGTTGCATGTGTGTATTGTGTGTGTGTTGTGGTGTATTGTGTGTGTTAGGTATTGTGTGTCTATGTATATTGCTTGTATGTGTGTGTGTATTGCGTGTGTTGTGCATGTTTTTTGTGCATATGTGTATTGTGTGTGTGCTGTGGGCATGTATGTTGATGCATATGTGTGTGTTATGTGTGTTTTGAGAGTTGAGTGTGTGGGTGTTTATTGTGTGTGTTGTGTGTGTGTATTGTCTATTTGTGTTTTGTATGTGTATTGCATGTATATATTGTGTGTGTGGTGTGTGTGTGTGTGTGTAGTGCATGTGTGGTTCATGTGTGTGTGTGTATGTGTATTGTGCATGTGTGTATTGTTTGTGTGTATGTTGTGTGTGTTGCCTGTGTGTGTTGTGCATATGTATTGCATGTGTGTATTGTGTGTGTGCTGTGGGCGTGTATTTTGATGCATATGTGTGTGTTATGTGTGTTTTGAGAGTTGAGTGTGTGGGTGTTTATTGTGTGTGTTGTGTGTGTGTATTGTCTATTTGTGTTTTGTATGTGTATTGCATGTATATATTGTGTGTGTGGTGTGTGTGTGTGTGTGTAGTGCATGTGTGGTTCATGTGTGTGTATTGTGTGTGTATGTGTATTGTGCATGTGTGTATTGTTTGTGTGTGTGTTGTGTGTGTTGCCTGTGTGTGTTGTGCATATGTATTGCATGTGTTGTGCATGTGTATGTATTGTGGTGTGTGTATCTATATTGTGTTTGTGTGTGTTTGTGTGTATTGAAGGACCCTGCAATTCCTTAAAGAGATTGTCACAGTAGTAGGAGGGGGTGGAAAGCGCATGTGTGTTTTTGGAAGAAGAGATAGCGGGGGAGGGCCAACTCCTTGCAGAGAAAATCTCTCCTTCCTGTATGTCCTGGACAGGCAGTATAGAAGAGATTTGAATATCTCCTCCTTACTGCCACCCCTTATTGTGTATATGCCAGGCACGCAGGTTTCTTCTTAGATAGATAGATAGATAGATAGATAGATAGATAGATAGATAGAATATTGGCAGTGGCAGACATAATAATCTCCGCTCAGTTATCCAAGAAGGGGCAACACACAATAGCAGGATAAAGATGCAAATACTTTATTCCATCTCTGGCTAAGTTTTCAGTTCATTTATTTTAATTTAATGTTTTGTTTTTACTGGAAAATAAGTTACTGGCGCTATATGGTGTGCATCTTTATTTTTCTTTATTTCTTATCTATCTATCTATCTATCTATCTATCTATCTATCTATCTATCTCACATATCTATCTATCTATCTATCTATCTATCTATCTATCTATCTATCTATCTATCTATCTATTTATCTATCTATCTCACATTCTATCTATCTATCTATCTATCTATCTATCTATCTATCTATCTATCTCACATATCTATCTATCTATCTATCTATCTATCTATCTATCTATCTATCTATCTATCTATCTATCTATCTCACATATCTATCTATCTATCTATCTATCTATCTATCTATCTATCTATCTATCTATCTATCTATCTATCTATCTCACATATCTATCTATCTATCTATCTATCTATCTATCTATCTATCTATCTATCTATCTATCTATCTATCTATCTATCTCACATATCTATCTATCTATCTATCTATCTATCTATCTATCTATCTATCTATCTATCTATCTCACATATCTCTCTATCTATCTATCTATCTATCTATCTATCTATCTATCTATCTATCTATCTATCTATCTAATATTATCTATCTATCATCTATCTATCTATCTATCTCATATCTATCTATCTATCTATCTATCTATCTATCTATCTACCTATCTATCTCATATCTATCTATCTATCTATCTATCTATCTATCTATCTATCTCATATCTATCTATCTCATATCTATCTATCTATCTATCTATCTATCTATCTATCTATCTATCTCATATCTATCTATCTATCTATTTATCTATCTATCTATCTATCTATCTATCTATCTATCTATCTCATATCTATATATCTCATATCTATCTATCTATCTATCTATCTATCTATCTATCTATCTATCTCATATCTATCTATCTCATATCTATCTATCTATCTATCTATCTATCTATCTATCTATCTCATATCTATCTATCTCATATCTATGTATCTATGTATCTATCTATCTATCTATCTATCTATCTATCTATCTATCTATCTATTTATCTCATATCTATCTATCTATCATTCTATCTATATATCTATCTATCTATCTATCATTCTATCTATATATCTATCTAATAGTATCTATCTATTTATCTATCTTCCTAATGGGAGGAAAGTCTAAAGTTCCCCTCTTTAGAACTATTCCCAGAGTCCTTGAGAATTTTGTGGCAGCACTACTATCTGCTGGTGCTGGGCTTCCAATATTACTACTGCTGCTTGTGTGTATACTTTCATCTGTGGACTTCTCTACTTCAGCAATCAACAGAAGTAGTAGTATTGCAGTGGCAATTTTTGCCACCATGGAAAGCACTGGTAGAAATTGCCAAGTTCTCATGGGTATTTATTGGCAGTAGCAAAATGGCAGAAATCTTAATGGAAGACAAAAAGGCAAACTTGTGCTTCTCTATACAAGGTGCAAATGTGTGCCCTGTTTTGGGCATATATAATACTACTGTGTTAATTAATATGAGGATTTTGTTCCAAAATTTGGCCAAACATTGTTAAGCTTGGCCAAATTTTGCAATTAAATCCTCATATTTATTAAAATAGTAGTATTACATATACCCAATACAGGGAACACATTTGCACCTTGTATAGAGAAGTACAGGTCTATCTTTTTGTCTTGTGTTTGTGTTTGCACTTTAGGTTTGGGCCTAATACTTGGAGGACTTGGGAACCCTTTCACTCTCTGCTTCTATCTATACATTCATGATTACGTTCTTACATACACTTTATTAATTATAGTTTGTGATGAATAAAGATGGCACTAGCAGGAACTTTTGATCAGTGTGAAAACAGGTAACATTTATTGTATCAACGTTTCGGCTGACCAGGCAGCCTTTCTCAAGATCTTGAGAAAGGCTGCCTGGTCAGCCGAAACGTTGATACAATAAATGTTACCTGTTTTCACACTGATCAAAAGTTCCTGCTAGTGCCATCTTTATTCATCACAAACTGTATGTACATTTTTTGACTTGAGCACCCAAACCCCTACAAGACTTTATTAATTATATGTATGTATTTTGGCGAGTTAGCGCAGCAAGCTATTCTTTTCTTCATGCGTTTGGAAATCTTAATGGATTTTCTAACCATAATAATTTAAATGAAATGTTGAACAAATATTTTTTTCTGCAAACATTTCCATAAAAAGAAAATATGACTTCTTTCCTATCCCTGGTACAGATCAGGGTCTTTTTAAAGGAACACTAATGTCCAATAATAATTTTATGTTGCGTTGTAGATTTAAAAAAAAAAAAAAATTATGTGGAGCAAATCCCATCTCTCAAACCTTTATGGTTTGAGAGATATTTTCCGCTAAAGTTCCCCCCTCCCTGTGTAGTCTTGGTTAAAAGCAATTCCACCCTCCCTCATGTCAGCTGTAAAGCTAACAGAAAGAGATCCGTGTTGGGCGTCATGAAGCGGCTCTTCAGCAGAGCCGAAATAGAGATATTTGAAAATAATTAATTCATTGGAACAGTCTACAAAGTGTGCCTGGTTTGCAAGTGCACTTTGTAGACCTTTCCAATTAAGTATTTCTTTTTAAATATCACTATTTCTGCTCTGCTGAAGAGCAACTTCGTGTCGGCCGACACGGATCTCCTTCCATACCTCTCAATTGTCCCTCTTTAGGAGGGACAGTCCCTCTTTGAGACCCAAATCCATCTGTCCCTCTTTTCAACCCTTTTGTCCCTCTTTTCAGGAGATCAGAACGGGAAGTGTGTTGCTCCACAGCAATAAAAGTCACATAAATGTATAGTTATTCTTTAATATATGTTTATAAATGATTATGTGTAAATAAAATACTTCAATCTTGCTCTAAATAATTTATTCAGTTACACAGAGAGGTGTCAATAGGTCATGAAATAGCCTAAAAATTCTTGGTCATGCCCCGCCCACCAGCCACACCCCCATAAACACCACCTAAAACTACAGTGTCTCTCTTTGGCCATTTGAAATGTTGGGAGGTATGTCCTTCTGTTAACGTTACAGCTGACATGAGGGAGGAGGGAGATTGCTTTTAACCAAGGCTACATGGTTAAGGTCACAATTTGTAACATTTATTGCTATGTATTGTTTTTGCTTGCACATACACACAGACAGTCAGACAAACAGCCAGACAGACATTAGATAGATAGATAGATAGAGAGATAGATAGATAGATAGATAGATAGATAGATAGATAGATACATAGATATGAGATAGATAGATAGATAGATAGATAGATAGATAGATAGATATGAGAGAGATAGATAGATATGATATAGATAGATAGATAGATATGAGATAGATAGATAGATAGATAGATAGATAGATAGATAGATAGATATGAGATAGATAGATAGATAGATAGATAGATAGATAGGAGATAGATAGATAGATAGATAGATAGATAGATAGATAGATAGATAGATAGATGTGAGATAGATAGATATGAAATAGATAGATATAAGATAGACAGACAGACAGACAAATAGATAGATAGATAGATAGATAGATAGATAGATAGATAGATAGATATGAGATAGATAGATAGATAGATAGATAGATAGATAGATAGATAGATGGATAGATAGATAAAAATAATACATTTTAATAACTCTTTCAAATCCCGGAATGACATCTGTGGACATGAGTCTGTTTTGCAACTAATTGCTATTAACCCTCTGAGTTCCATTGAGCACTCAGAGGGCTAACTTTGAACAACTCACATTTTTCGGTGCTGGTCGTGTTGAAACATGACATTCCCTGGCACTTATTTCAAAAGTTAATTTAATTCTCTGTGGGTGGTGGCAGGAGTAAGCAGTAATATGTTGCAGAAGAAAGGATCAGTAAATAACTTGCTTTGGTGTGTGTGTATTTTCGGGACTATTTTTAAAGTGCGGACAATCGGGAGTCTGTTTCGTTTTTTGTAACTAGTTGAAGAGCCTGTTACACGGGCCACAGTGCCACTGCCAGCCGGTCCTAAAATAACATCAGAACCGGAGAAGTGATATCACTGGAGAAGTCAGCTCCACATTATCACCTCTTTATCACACCTTAGTGTATAACCCCCAACTTCTCCAGTGATATTCGGTGTTGATAATCAACTTACAATCTGTCTTGGTGCTCAGCTCACTGACTAACATTCAGTGTTGATACTCAGTTAATTTACTTGCACCATTGCCACTCAACAGCCACTCACCTTCTATAAAGTCTCCCTCCAATAATTAAGCATATGGGGCCTAGCTTCATAATACGTCTATTACCTCTCAGAAGTACCCGATTCCTTAATCTTTGGAGATCTGAAGCCAGGCATCAGCGCAGACATCTTGTCTTACAGACGTCTGCGTGCCTGCGCTGTCAGTCTCAGTCTCCACTAGGAGGCATTGCACTGTGCCGAAAGGCATCTGAAGGGACAGATGGCGCAGGAGCACAGACGGCACTAACCTGGCCGGCAGACTCCGAAGATTAAGGATTACTTCAAAATCTGGCACTTCTGAGATCTAATAGAAGTATTATGAAGCTAGTCGCCATCTGCTTAATTATTGGAGGTCAACTTTATAGCAGATGAAAGTTCTGCTTTAAAGGGGTAGTAATGTTTCACAAAAACAGCAGCTCCAATTAATCTTCATAGTATTTGGGCCATGGAGAGTGTTATTTCAATACTATCAGAGCTGTGGTTCAAGAGTAATTGAATGATAAAGTATCCCCCTCCTGCCCCTTTTACCTAGTGAAACCATCTCTTCTCAGATGTGGAATGCAGTCCATAGACCAGACAGATAACAGAAGGGGACAATCTTCTTCTTATGAGAACAATGAAAGCCCTGCCCCCCTAGACAAGTTTTTCAGGTTTTTCCCTTATCTTAATTGAAGATTGTCCCTCTCTGCAGTCTACCTGGGCACCTCCCTTCTGATCTGGCTGAACAGTGTTACATCAGTAAAAGGGGCGGGAGGGGGATACTTTGTCATTGAATTACTCTTGAACTACAACTCTGACAGTATTGAAATAACTAAAAACCAGAAAACACTTGCGCAAAATAGTGAAAAAGTGTCACCTTGAAAATATAAATATAGATAAATATATACAGTCAGTGGCTGGAAAGCACCAGTTAAGCTTCAGAGTACCAGAAATGGAGGATGGATGATGAAGATGAAGAATGAGATAATGATGGATGGTGATGAAAATGAAATGGGTAATGCAAAGTCTCCAAGATGAAATTGCTGCTACAGATGACCAGTGGCCTTGTTCACCAGAAAGAGTCAAATGAATTTCATGAAATCTGAGCGCAAAAACATAAGAGAGAAGCAAAATACAGTAATATCTAAGCATAGTGAGTTTATTGAGACAGATAATAAAAACAATAATATGATGCACTCACATGATGCCCATCTTGGGCTTGATGCATATCAGGGCTCCCGCCCCTCTAACCAACGTACTGTGTCCGTCTGTTCTCCCGCTACGACCGGTGACACGGTGGTATAGTGTTTACTATTTCGCTCCCCTTAATGCAGGCAGATCAAGTTCCTTCGTGATCCTATGCCTCATTAGAATAGTCCAAGTTCGTAGATAGACTGCCAAAAGTAAAGCACCAAGGTGCACGTGTGTAGGTCGACGCTGTCGGCTAGGTGTTGGGACCGAGAACCGGGAGCGGGAGGCGGGTTCTCACAGGGGGCGTGGATGGGATCCAACTACGTCTGAGTTCTATCAGTACCCAACGCGTATCGTGGAGATACAACTCCACTTCATCAGGGGTGTTAGAGCTCCCGGTTCTCGGTCCCAACACCTAGCCGACAGCATCGGCCTACACACGTGCACCTTGGTGCTTTACTTTTGGCAGTCTATCTACGAACTTGGACTATTCTAATGAGGCATAGGATCACGAAGGAACTTGACCTGCCTGCATTAAGGGGACCGAAATAGTAAACACTATACCACCGTGTCACCGGTCGTAGCGGGAGAACAGACGGACACAGTACGTTGGTTAGAGGGGCGGGAGCCCTGATATGCATCAAGCCCAAGATGGGCATCATGTGAGTGCATCATATTATTGTTTTTATTATCTGTCTCAATAAACTCACTACGCTTAGATATTACTGTATTTTGCTTCTCTCTTATGTTTTTGAGCTCAGATTTCATGAAATAGTATTGAAATAACACTCTCCAAAGTCCAAATACTATAATGATTAATTAAAGCTGCTTTTATTGTGAAACATTACTATCCCTTGAAGTAACATTTTCAGTAACGGCCTTGTTCTCCAATCTAAAGACTGCAATTCTAGAGCAAACCATCAACACCGTAGGGGAGGAGATGAAAATTACGACTGATTTAAATGGATTTAATCCATTAAATTCTGGAGAGGTCTCAGAAGCATTGCTTCGCATGGAAGAAATTTCCATTTCAACCCAAAGCAGCATGTAGTTTCACCTCTTTATCTCTTTGAATGCCATAGGGGTACACAAAGCATTGCTTTGGGCACTCAAAGGGTTAACTTGATGACTAAATCCCTAAATGAGAATGTTACTTAGTAGGAACATTCTGTTTTGAGAAATGTTCTTTCCAGAGGCAAAGTAAAAATGACAAAAAGGAACAGCCGCCGAAGAATCATTAGCTAAAATACAAAACTGCACCCACCTTAGGCTACACGTGCAAACCTGCGCTCATTACTCTAATCTTATGGTTTTCTTGTTCACAGCCCCGGAATAATAACCGAAATGCATTTCCTGCTTCAGCAATAAGGCAATCAGGATTTTAATAGCTGTCTACAGGAGTCCTTTCTTTGTGGGGATAAACAGTGCAAGTCATGTATCAAGTGTATTGTTTTCCAATTGTAGAACCTCACCAGAGCCCGGCAATCGTACGCTGTTCCTGCCGTTAGCATGTGCATCAGCTGGGACAATTGTTTTGTTTGGATACATCTGATGCACATTCTGAAGTAAACAACGAATAAAACATAAAAACACTGTAATATACTGAAGATGTTGGGCACTTAGCTCACAAAATAAGGACATTCTGGGGACAATTTAGGAAAGTAACATACTTAAACAAACAGCACCTCTGAATCTTTGTATCTTACAGTACTGGGGGGTTATGTACTAAAGCGTGATAAAGAGGAGATAACGAGGAGACAACTGGGGAGTGATAAATAAGTGATAACGTGGAGATGACTTCTCCAGTGATATCACTTCTCCAGTTTCTATTTTATTCTATGGGGCCACTGCACTAATTAAAAATATGGTAACACTGCATAAAATCTTAAAGGGATAGTAATGTTTCATAATAAAAGCAGCTCTAATTAATCGTCATAGTATTTGGGCTTTGGAGAGTGTTATTTCAATTCTGTCAGAGTTGTAGTACAAGAGTAATTGAATGACAAAGTGTCCCCCTCCCGCCCCTTTTACTGATGTCACACTGTTCAGCCAGATCAGAAGGGAGGTGTCCAGGTAGATTGCAGAGAGGGACAATCTTCAATTAAGATAAGGGAAAAACCTGAAACACTTGTCAAGGGGGGCAGGGCTTTCATTGTTCTCATAGGAAGAAGATTGTCCCCTGCTGTTATCTGTCTGGTCTATGGACTGGATTCCGCATCTGAGAAGAGATGGCTTACACTAGGTAAAAGGGGCGGGAGGGGAAACTTTATCATTTGATTACTCTTGAACTACAACTCTGATATTACTGAAATAACACTCTCCATGGCCCAAATGCATACTCATATACACACACATCATCATACACACACATACATTATCATCACTGACAGACATATCATCCCACACACACATCATCATAGACACACATACATCATCATCACTTACAGACATATCATCCCACACATACATCATCATACACACACACGCGCACACATCATCATCATCATCACACACACACACACACACACATGTATCATCATACACATACATCATTATATACACACATACATGATCACACACACATACATCCTCATATACACACACATCATCATACACATACATCTTTATATACACACATACATCATTATATACACATACATCATCATCACTTACAGACATATCATCCTACACATACATCATCAAACACATACATCATACGCACACACACACATCATTATATACACACATACATCATCATCACCACACACACACACACACACACATACATCCTCATATACACACATACATCATCATACACACACATCATTATATACACACACACATCATCATCACTTACAGACATATCATCCTACACATACATCATCAAACACACACATACATCATCACACACACATCATTATATACACACATACATCATCATACACACATACATCATCCCACACACATCATCATACACACACATACATCATCACACACACATCATCATATACACACATACATCATCATACACACATACATCATCCCACACACATCATCATACACACATCATCATATACACACATACATGATCATCACCACACACACACATACATCCTCATATACACACACATCATCATACACATCCATCATCATATACACACATACATCATCATATACACACATACATCATCACACACATCATCATCACACACACACACACACACACACATACATCCTCATATACAAACACACATCATCATACACATCCATCATCATATACACACATACATCATCATACACACATACATCATCCCACACACATTATCATACACACAAATCCTCATATACACACATACATGATCATCACTTCTCATATCATCATATACACACATACATCATCACACACATCATCATCACTCACACACACACACACACACACACACACACTTACATCCTCATATACAAACACACATCATCATACACATCCATCATCATATACACACATACATCATCATACACACATACATCATCCCACACACATCATCATACACACAAATCCTCATATACACACATACATGATCATCACTTACAGACATATCATCCCACACATACATCATCATACACACACATGATCATATACACTCATACATGATCATCACTTACAGACATATCATCCAACACATACATCATCATACACATACATGATCATAAATACACATACATGATCATACATATACATCATTATATACACACATACATCATCATACACACACACATCATCACAAGCAGACATGTCATCACACATATACATCATCATATATACATAGATCATCATACACATACATCATACACACATCATCATCACATGCAGACATCTCATCACACACATGTATATCACACATCATATACACACATATCATCACACACACATACATCATCATACACACACATGCACACACACAACATTATCACATGCAGACATGTCATCATACACACACATCATCATATACACACATATCATCACACACATACATCATCATATACACACATGCACACACATCATTATGCAGACACATCACACACACATACATAATCACATACAGACACATCACACACACAGATACATGATCACACACACACATACATAATCACACACATACATCATCACATGCAGATACATACAGACACATCACACAAACATACATAATCACATACAGACACATCACACACAGATACATAATCACATACATATACATCATCCCATACTGACACATCATCAAACACACATTCATAATCACATACAGACACATCACACACACACGCACATCATACACACATACACACACACACATGATCACACACACACACATACATTGTTATCTGTGTGTGAAGCAATGCATCGGGCACCTGTCTGGCACTCGGGGACTTAAGTGGCGCTTTTAACTCCTTAAATGCTAAAGTGGTTTTCATCGCATTGAGAAGTGGGTGCGTCTAAGACCTCTCGCTAGCATTCAAGGGGTGAAAATTCCCTATTTTACCGTTTGAGTGGCAAAGGGGTGCTCTGAAATGCGTTGCATACACTCAAAGGGTTAAATCAGTGGGAAGTGTTATTTTTTTCCATATGGTACAGTTCATTTGTCCAGATTTGCTATCTTTTAGTAATCTTTACATTGTGTTTGCAGATCTGTAAGCGTTTTATTGTCTGCCAGTAACACAATACATAAATATGAACACGACGGATTTCCCACGCAGCCGTGCATCTGAAAGATGGGAAAAAACAGCATTGCTGGCTGTCACGAGGAGATCTCAGTGTGCGGCCCTTGTTCATTTTACCGTCCCATCCTATATAATAATTCACTAAGGATGTTTGTCAGAAGCCGTCATGCACAGTAGAGACTGGACAAATGCACAGAATGCTGGGAGCACAGAAACAATGTTGGGAGCACAGAATGCTGGGAGCACAGAATGTTGGGAGGTGTCGGAATGCTGGGAGTTTTATACTGGGAGCACGGAATGCTGGGAGTTCTGTGCTGGGAGCATTCTTTGTGGAATGCTGGGAGTTCTGTGCTGGGAGCATTCTGTGCTTTCGGGCAGTTTCTACAGTGCATGACTGCATCGGCGGGGATGCAGAGCAGGATCGGCCTCTTAACCCTTTGAGTGCCAGAGGGCAAAGCGTTGCGTACCTCTCTGGCACTTAATGGGTTAACCTCACCCAGACTTTGGCCTGTGTACACGGGCTTTTACACTAGTTGTTTATAAAGAACTGAGCAGTTCTGGTTGGAAAGCTGAGCTTCTGAGGGTGGCGGGAGGTAGATTGTGTGGGCGCGTGCCAGGAAGTTAACATGCAGGTGCGCTGTGTAACTCTGCCCTCTCTCTTATTTACATATCAACATTAAGCCACCGACAGGCAGCTGGCTGGTACCTTACATATTCTTATAGCTGGTATTCACATCAAACATTTAGCAGCACTGAGTGCCAGACAATGCATTGCTTCACAATTCTCCAGCAATGAGTTACTCACCCCTTTGGTATTCAAGGGGTTAAAACAGAGGTAGGCAAAGCAAAACACAGTGTGTGGGCTGATTTACTCTGGTCCTTGAGTCTGGCTGGCTGTACACATACGGCATTGCTGCTGTATCAAGTAATTATCCTTTCTGTCTTTCTCTGCAGGGGAAGACTGATACATTTTATTGCAAAGAACATTTGACTGAATGTATCAGTGTCAAAGTCTGAATTGATACAGTGTCTGGGCAGTAGCTGTTAGGGTATGTTCATAGCAGAGACTTGGCTTTGCTCTATTTAACATATGCCAACCCGTCCATGCCTACATATCTCTGATGTCCTCCTACATGCCACTCTTGATTCTCGTACATGCGGGACATGGCATTGAAGTGTCACAAGGGCAGACCCTATGGTCAAAGGCCATATATGATTGGACTATGTGAACGTGGGTTGACCAGTCACTGAAAGATACGCATGCCATTGCATCCTTCAGAACTGCAGTGTAAAAACTGCTTGCAATCCAAGGCCACCATGCAGGTCAGCGTGCTGTCAATTAGATGTGCCAAATGCATGACAGTATCCAAGGTGCAGCATTCTGCTTTTGGGAAGTGTCCTGCGGGTGGAGATCACAGTGTAAACAACACCATTGGAGGAAAGTTGCTTCACAAGAGTGTGTGTTTAACGCTGAACATGTGGACGCAGTGTTACTGTTGTGTGTGTGATCAGCAAAACAAGGGCATACAGGCATAATTCTGTCATTTCCATTCACATCTCAGTCTGGAGGGGACAGGATTACTAATGGGGACCCAAGCAATGTGCTGTCTCCTGTCTGGGGATACAGTGCAAGTATGGCCCTCGAAACCTAATGCTAAGATACAGAACTGCACTTATATGTCATGTATTGAGAGAAATTAACCATTTGCATACCAGAAGGGTATCCAGTGAGGTATTGCAATGCATTGGATACCTGTCCAGCACTCAAATTATTAAAGTGTACCTGTCACCCTAAGACAAAGTTACACACACAATCACACACACTTATACTGTACAAAAAGATACACACACACACACACACACACACACATACACACATTTATACTGTATAGAGAGATACATACACACACACACATTTATACTGTACAAAAAGATACATACACACACATATTTATATATACACACACACACACATTTATACTGTACAGAAAGATACACACACACACACATTTATACTGTACAAAAAGATACATACACAAACATACACACACATTTATATACACACACACACACACACAGACACACACACACATACATTCATACACACACATTTATACTGTACAGAAAGATACACAAACACATTTATATACACACACACACACACACACATTTATACTGTACAGAAAGATACACACACACACATTTATACACACACACACACACACACACATTTATAATGTACAGAAAGATACACACACACATTTATACACACACACAAATTTATACTGTACAGAAAGATACACACACACATATATTTATACTGTACAGAAAGAAACACACAATATATTGTATGCATACACAAGCAAACATATTGTATACACACATACAAATACACACACATACTGTATATACCTATTCATACATACACACGCATACTATATACACATATACATACATACAGACAGACACAAACACATACATCTAATACAAAATAAACACTAAAATAGCGCTCCTAGAAATTCTGTCAAAATCAAGTAGATAAATAAAAAATGTATATAAATATATGATAAGTATCCTAAGTACAGGACTTACATTTAGGCTGCTCAAATCAAGGTGTTCTTGGTACCACCTACCGTGTATAACATACAGCAGAACAAAGAAGAGAAAAGATTGAGCGCCAATTAGCCTATGACAGAGGAAAATAATCAATCAAGTTTCTGATGGTTATAGACAATGTTTCAGGTGAATTATAGGCATGAAAAGGAGTCTTGTAATAACTTGACAGTGGTATGGGTCTTGATATGAATACTGGACGGTTTCCCAATATAATTCTTGACTGTAGGGACACACAGAAAAGATCAAATCTAAGAGCAAATCTGCATACAGGTGAGTGTCCAACTTAGGCCCCCATATAGATAAAACTCACCAAATGCATAAGTAAAATGTGTATTGGGAAGCCCGGCCTGGCTTGTGTCAATATCCTCCAATGTTTCAAAAAGTAGCGTGAAGTAGGATCAAATGGTGGGTACTCTGGGTCTCTTTAAAACAAAGAACACACAGTGCGGTACATCTGAGAGTAAATCTATATGGAAAAGAATTCGCCTTAACCGATGTCCCCAACAGGACCAAACTCACCAGATGGATGCAGTGTGTGTATGTAGAAGACCCGACCCGGTCACAGCCCGCAACGAATTCAACAAGGTCAATCCACGTGGAATAATAAAAATTATAAATATTGTATTTATTTGTTTAATTTCCCTACGCGTTTCGTGGCTCTATTGTCCACTTCATCAGGGGATTGAAAATAAAATCATGAGCACACACATATATATATACATATTCATTTCTTAGTGAATTACTCACATGTGTAGAGGCACCGGCTATGGGAGAAGATGTCCGGTCCGCAACGGTGCCAAGCGCGGCATCTGGTGACCCGCATGTGTTCTCAAAGGACTTCACGCCTCGCTCTCAGTGCCAGCGCGACGGGCCGTTGACATGGTGATCGGACGCTCTATCTCCGATAATACATAAACAACTTCTCAGCTCATCAGCCGGTGGGGAAGAGCATCCGTATCATCGTATCACATACATTTGTTCGATATGGCTCGCCATTGAAAAAGACCTGAAAAAGGAATCGGATGCCCTTTCCCAATTCGGTCAGAATCACCTGTATTAAACTGTAGTTTAAATATAAGACCATCGTATGTGTACAAGATCAAATAAAAATAATAGTATACAATATACATATACCTCCACACATGGAGAGGAAGAATAAAAAACAAGCTATGATTAAAAACTATTATTACAATATGTTACAACATAATGTAAACGGAAAAATAAAGAAATAAAGAATAAAGAAAAAAATATATATGACAAAACAAAATAAATGTAATTGTTCAACCACCTCATGTTATTAGAAATTCTATAAACAAATATATATTAAAGGGGGACTTTCATCCCGCAATAACTTAACGTTGACTTATTGCTCACCTGGCGACTAGCTGCTTACTAGCGCTAGTCGCCAACAATATTACCCGGTTCTTCAGATATCGGCTTTTTGCCGATGGTGACAGGAGCAGTAAGCACGGACGTCTCTTCACAGTGACGTCCGTGCGCCTGCGCTGTCAGTCCCTTTTGCACCGCGTGGTAATTGGATTTATAGGCTATCTACATTAATACCCTGTGGTTTGAATGAAACATGGGAATCTACGTATGAGTAGACTATTAATAACACTAATACATGATGTGACTAGTAGTGATGAGCGAGCACCCCAATGCTCGGGTGTTCGGGTGCTCTGACCGAGCATCCCCGGAGGCTCGAGTGCTCGGCCGAGCACCCGAGCCCCATTGAAGTCAATGGGAGGACTCGAGCATTACACCAGGCACCCCCTGCTCTGATGAGGGGAGGGTGCCTGGTCCACAGGAAAAGGGCAGAAAAGGATGGAAACACCACAGAAATGGTTCAGGGACAGCATAGGGAGGATGTCTGGATGCATCTTGGACTCCAACATCGCTGCTGGGAACGATCTTTCGCCCGTAGTACGCCATTTTTACAGACTGACCGTAAAACACACAAAAAGGCAGATAAAAACGACTTTAGGCGAAAAATTGTTACCAAACAGTATTTGCTGTATATTTACTTGTATATCATCTGCAAATTCTGCAAAAAATTTCATCGATTTTTCAGAACTGGGGCCATGATTAAGAGGGAAACGTGCGCAGAGGCAAATTCTGCAAAAAATTTCCTCGATTTTTCAGAACTGGGGCCATGATTAAGAGGGAAACGTGCGCAGAGGCAAATTCTCCCAAAAATTTCCTTGATTTTTCTGAACTGAGGCCATGATTAAGAGGGAAACGTGCGCTGAGCCGACCATCTAAAACATTATGGGTGAGGGTCTGCTGCGGAGCTGACCATCCTAAACATTATATGCGAAGGCCCGCTAGTGAGCTGACGCTATAAAACATTATATGAGAGGGCCCGCTAGAGAGCTGACCCAATAAAACATTATATGAGAAGGCCCGCTGGTGAGCTGACCTATATAAAAATTGTCAAACAGGGCCCGCTGGTGAGCTGGCCCTATATAAAAATTATATCACAGGGCATATGGAAGAGGAGGAGGAGGATGAGAAGATTAAGAGTCAACCATATACCCGTTTTTTGGGTGGAAGGGGTGAATGGGAATACAGAGTATTCCCATCATTGTAAATAACATATATAAAGTGACTTTATGTTCCCCCGGGGCTTTCCTCCAGTGGAGTGGAGAAGTCAGGGGAAATCCAGGCCTTGTTCATTTTTATAAGTGTCAACCTATCAGCATTGTCGGTGGAAAGGCGGATACGCTTATCTGTTATGATGCCACCAGCAGCACTAAATACACGCTCAGACAGAACGCTGGCGGCAGGGCAGGCCAGCACCTCCAAGGCGTAGAGTGCCAGTTCATACCACGTGTCCAGCTTGGACACCCAGTAGTTGTAAGGCACAGAGGGATCATTGAGGACGCTAACACGGTCTGCTATGTACTCCTTCACCATCTTCCAAAACTTTTCCCTCCTTGTGACACTAGGCTGCGCATCAGGGTGAGGGTGCTGGCGGGGTGTCATGAAGGTGTCCCACACCTTGGAGAGTGTTGCCCTGCCTTTGTCGGAACTGCTGTGTGCTCCCCTTTTCTCCCCTTCTCGGTTGGCCAAGGTAGCACGTACTCTGCCGCCAGCGTTGTCAGATGGAAAATTTTGGAGCAATTTTTCAACAAGAACCTTCTGGTATTGCACCATTTTGCTTGTCCTCTCCACCGGAGGAATGAGAGATGAGAAATTCTCTTTGTAGCGGGGGTCCAGAAGGGTGAACACCCAGTAATCCGTGTTGTCTAAAATGCGTGTAACGCGTGGGTCACGGGAAAGGCAGCCTAACATAAAGTCAGCCATGTGTGCCAGAGTACCAACAGGCAAGATTTCGCTGTCCTCACCAGGAGGATGACTCTCAATCTCCTCATCCTCTTCCTCCTCTTCTGCCCACCCACGCTGAAGAGATGGAACTAAAGTTCCATGGCTACCCTCTGTAGCGGAGGCAACCGTGTCTTCCTCCTCATCCTCCTCCTCCTCCGCCTCCTCCAATTGTCGCTGAGAAGACGAAGTGAGGGTGCTCTGGCTATCACCTTGTGTAAGCTCTTCCTCCCGCATTTCCACCTCTTCCACATGCAAAGCGTCAGTTTTAATTGTGAGCAGCGAGCGTTTCAGTAGACACAGAAGTGGGATGGTTACACTGATAATAGCGTTATCGCCGCTCACCATCTGTGTCGATTCCTCAAAATTGCGTAAAACCTCACAGAGGTCTGACATCCATTCCCACTCCTCACTTCTGATTACAGGAAGTTGAACGGAGAGGCGACGACCGTGTAACAGCTGGTACTCCACTACTGCCCTCTGCTGCTCACAAAGCCGGGCCAACATGTGGAAGGTGGAGTTCCAGCGCGTGCTCACGTCACACAGCAGCCGGTGAGATGGCAATTGTAAGCGCTGCTGCAGCTTCAACAGGCCGGCCGAAGCTGTAGATGACTTACGGAAATGTGCACACACGCGGCGCACCTTGGTCAAGAGATCATGCACATTGGGGTAGGTTTTTAGAAATCGCTGAACCACTAAATTAAATACATGCGCTAGGCATGGTACGTGTGTGAGCTTGCCGAGCTCCAAAGCCGCCACCAAGTTACGCCCATTATCACACACAACCATGCCTGGTTGCAGGTTGAGTGGCGAGAGCCACTGCTCGGTCTGGTGACTAATCCCCTGCAACAGCTCTGAGGCCGTGTGCTGTTTGTCCCCAAGGCAGATCAGCTTCAGCACGGCCTGTTGACGCTTCCCCACTGCAGTGCTACACTGCTTCCAGCTACCGGCTGATGGGGGAGTGGCGCTGCGTGTAGAGAATTCGGAGGTGGAAACGGAGGAGGAGGAGCCAATAACGTAGGTGTTGGCGGAAACCCTGATGGAGGTAGGGCCCGCAATCCTCGGCGTGGGTAGCACCCGTGCCATCCCAGGGTCCGAGTCGCTCCCAGCCTCCACGACATTCACCCAGTGTGCCGTCAGGGAAATGTAGCGTCCCTGGCCACAAGCACTTGTCCATGTGTCAGTCGTTAAGTGGACCTTCCCAGTAACTGCGTTGGTCAGGGCACGGGTGATGTTACGGGACACATGGTGGTGTAATGCGGGGATGGCACACCGGGAAAAGTAGTGGCGGCTGGGGACCGCGTACCGAGGGACAGCTGCTGCCATCAGGCTGCGGAAGGACTCAGTGTCCACAAGCCTAAATGGCAGCATTTCGATGGCCAGTAATTTGGAAAGGTGTGAGGTTAGTGCTATGGCCTGTGGGTGGGTGGCTGGGTATTTTCGCTTGCGCTCAAATGCCTGGGGTAACGACATTTGGACGCTGTGCTGGGACAGGGAAGTGGATGTGGTCGCTGATGGTGCTTCAGATGGTACAGGTGCAGGGCGGGAGGTATGCGGGCCTGCGCCTTCGACAGGCGATTTGCCGGCACCGAAAACAGGGGAAGAGGAGGCAGTGGTGTGGCCTGCAGACACAGATGGGCGATCCAGGCGTTCCTCCCACTTATTACGGTGCTTGGATGCCATGTGTCGGATCATGCTGGTGGTGGTGAGGTTTCTAGTGTTCATGCCTCGGCTCATTCTGGTGTGGCACAGGTTGCAAACTACAATTCTTTTGTCGTCCGCACTTTCCTTAAAAAAACGCCATACCGCGGAACACCTACCCCTTGGTAAGGGAGATTTACGCAAGGGGGTGCTCCGTGGAACATTTGCGGGCCGGTTTGGTGCGGTCCGCCTTCTTTCTGTAGCCACACCACTGTCTCTTCCAGTCTGTTGCGGTGCTGCAGATGACTCACCCTCAGGACTGCTGTCATCGCTCGGCTCTACACCTTCCCAGGTGGGGTCAGTCACCTCATCGTCCACCAAGTCCTCCTCCACTTCCTCACTCTGATCATCCTCCTCATGTCTTGATCCCACCACATACTCAGTCATTGACAACTGTATAACATCCTCCTCAACAAGGTCTTGAGACAGTAATAGTGGTTGATTTAATGGCAACTGTGTCTCATCATCATCATCATCCACTACTTCCTTTGACCTTAAATGCCGTTCACATCTGTCATCTTCTTGTGATTGGGTACCCTCTAGAGGTTGTGAATCAGGGCATAAGATGTCATGTTCCTCTGCAAGCGTGCTTGGAGAGAGGGTCAAATGAAGGATTGGTGATGAGACGAGCTCCTCACTATATCCCAGTGTGGGATCACTTCTTTGACCAGACCGTGTATGGTGGGAGGAAGGATGATCAGAGTGAGGATTATGTTGACCAGACTCTTGGCTACTGAGAGTGGACATGGTGGAAGACAGGGTGGTGCTTAACCGACTGGAAGCAGTATCAGCTGACATCCAACCGACCACCTGTTCGCAGTGGTCGGACCTCGAGAGTGATGTCCTGCGACGCCCTGTAAAATGAGACATGAAGCTAGGTATGGTGGATGTCTTTCTTTCTTGTGCTCTGGCACCAGGCACAGTTTCTCCGCGTCCTGACCCGCGCCCTGAACTATCAGGATCACGTCCACTTCCCCGTCCCTTTTTACCCGCCTTCTTCATCTTACACGGAATATGTGACTTTGATATTTGAGTTTGAAGACTTAACAGTATTTCTTCCTATTCTGCAACTGTGCAGAGTACACAGAATATGCTGCTAAACTGCGGTGAAGCACACTGAATGGAATATGTGACTTTGATATTTGAGTTTGAAGACTTAACAGTATTTCTTCCTATTCTGCAACTCTGCAGAGTACACAGAATATGCTGCTAAACTGCGGCGAAGCACACTGAATGGAATATGTGACTTTGATATTTGAGTTTGAAGACTTAACAGTATTTCTTCCTATTCTGCAACTCTGCAGAGTACACAGAATATGCTGCTAAACTGCGGCGAAGCACACTGAATGGAATATGTGACTTTGATATTTGAGTTTGAAGACTTAACAGTATTTCTTCCTATTCTGCAACTGTGCAGAGTACACAGAATATGCTGCTAAACTGCGGTGACGCACACTGAATGGAATATGTGACTTTGATATTTGAGTTTGAAAACTTAACAGTATTTCTTCCTATTCTGCAACTCTGCAGAGTACACAGAATATGCTGCTAAACTGCGGCGAAGCACACTGAATGGAATATGTGACTTTGATATTTGAGTTTGAAGACTTAACAGTATTTCTTCCTATTCTGCAACTGTGCAGAGTACACAGAATATGCTGCTAAACTGCGGCGAAGCACACTGAATGGAATATGTGACTTTGATATTTGAGTTTGAAGACTTAACAGTATTTCTTCCTATTCTGCAACTGTGCAGAGTACACAGAATATGCTGCTAAACTGCGGTGACGCACACTGAGTGGAATATGTGACTTTGATATTTGAGTTTGAAGACTTAACAGTATTTCTTCCTATTCTGCAACTGTGCAGAGTACACAGAATATGCTGCTAAACTGCGGCGAAGCACACTGAATGGAATATGTGACTTTGATATTTGAGTTTGAAGACTTAACAGTATTTCTTCCTATTCTGCAACTGTGCAGAGTACACAGAATATGCTGCTAAACTGCGGTGACGCACACTGAATGGAATATGTGACTTTGATATTTGAGTTTGAAGACTTAACAGTATTTCTTCCTATTCTGCAACTGTGCAGAGTACACAGAATATGCTGCTAAACTGCGGCGAAGCACACTGAATGGAATATGTGACTTTGATATTTGAGTTTGAAGACTTAACAGTATTTCTTCCTATTCTGCAACTGTGCAGAGTACACAGAATATGCTGCTAAACTGCGGTGACGCACACTGAATGGAATATGTGACTTTGATATTTTAGTTTGAAGACTTAACAGTATTTCTTCCTATTCTGCAACTGTGCAGAGTACACAGAATATGCTGCTAAACTGCGGCGAAGCACACTGAATGGAATATGTGACTTTGATATTTGAGTTTGAAGACTTAACAGTATTTCTTCCTATTCTGCAACTCTGCAGAGTACACAGAATATGCTGCTAAACTGCGGTGACGCACACTGAATGGAATATGTGACTTTGATATTTGAGTTTGAAGACTTAACAGTATTTCTTCCTATTCTGCAACTCTGCAGAGTACACAGAATATGCTGCTAAAGTGCGGCGAAGCACACTGAATGGAATATGTGACTTTGATATTTGAGTTTGAAGACTTAACAGTATTTCTTCCTATTCTGCAACTGTGCAGAGTACACAGAATATGCTGCTAAACTGCGGTGACGCACACTGAATGGAATATGTGACTTTGATATTTGAGTTTGAAGACTTAACAGTATTTCTTCCTATTCTGCAACTCTGCAGAGTACACAGAATATGCTGCTAAACTGCGGCGAAGCACACTGAATGGAATATGTGACTTTGATATTTGAGTTTGAAGACTTAACAGTATTTCTTCCTATTCTGCAACTCTGCAGAGTACACAGAATATGCTGCTAAACTGCGGTGACGCACACTGAATGGAATATGTGACTTTGATATTTGAGTTTGAAGACTTAACAGTATTTCTTCCTATTCTGCAACTGTGCAGAGTACACAGAATATGCTGCTAAACTGCGGCGAAGCACACTGAATGGAATATGTGACTTTGATATTTGAGTTTGAAGACTTAACAGTATTTCTTCCTATTCTGCAACTGTGCAGAGTACACAGAATATGCTGCTAAACTGCGGTGACGCACACTGAATGGAATATGTGACTTTGATATTTGAGTTTGAAGACTTAACAGTATTTCTTCCTATTCTGCAACTCTGCAGAGTACACAGAATATGCTGCTAAACTGCGGCGAAGCACACTGAATGGAATATGTGACTTTGATATTTGAGTTTGAAGACTTAACAGTATTTCTTCCTATTCTGCAACTGTGCAGAGTACACAGAATATGCTGCTAAACTGCGGTGACGCACACTGAATGGAATATGTGACTTTGATATTTTAGTTTGAAGACTTAACAGTATTTCTTCCTATTCTGCAACTCTGCAGAGTACACAGAATATGCTGCTAAACTGCGGCGAAGCACACTGAATGGAATATGTGACTTTGATATTTGAGTTTGAAGACTTAACAGTATTTCTTCCTATTCTGCAACTGTGCAGAGTACACAGAATATGCTGCTAAACTGCGGTGACGCACACTGAATGGAATATGTGACTTTGATATTTTAGTTTGAAGACTTAACAGTATTTCTTCCTATTCTGCAACTGTGCAGAGTACACAGAATATGCTGCTAAACTGCGGCGAAGCACACTGAATGGAATATGTGACTTTGATATTTGAGTTTGAAGACTTAACAGTATTTCTTCCTATTCTGCAACTGTGCAGAGTACACAGAATATGCTGCTAAACTGCGGCGAAGCACACTGAATGGAATATGTGACTTTGATATTTGAGTTTGAAGACTTAACAGTATTTCTTCCTATTCTGCAACTCTGCAGAGTACACAGAATATGCTGCTAAACTGCGGCGAAGCACACTGAATGGAATATGTGACTTTGATATTTGAGTTTGAAGACTTAACAGTATTTCTTCCTATTCTGCAACTGTGCAGAGTACACAGAATATGCTGCTAAACTGCGGCGAAGCACACTAAATGGAATATGTGACTTTGATATTTGAGTTTGAAGACTTAACAGTATTTCTTCCTATTCTGCAACTGTGCAGAGTACACAGAATATGCTGCTAAACTGCGGTGACGCACACTGAATGGAATATGTGACTTTGATATTTGAGTTTGAAGACTTAACAGTATTTCTTCCTATTCTGCAACTCTGCAGAGTACACAGAATATGCTGCTAAACTGCGGCGAAGCACACTGAATGGAATATGTGACTTTGATATTTGAGTTTGAAGACTTAACAGTATTTCTTCCTATTCTGCAACTGTGCAGAGTACACAGAATATGCTGCTAAACTGCGGTGACGCACACTGAATGGAATATGTGACTTTGATATTTGAGTTTGAAGACTTAACAGTATTTCTTCCTATTCTGCAACTGTGCAGAGTACACAGAATATGCTGCTAAACTGCGGTGACGCACACTGAATGGAATATGTGACTTTGATATTTGAGTTTGAAGACTTAACAGTATTTCTTCCTATTCTGCAACTCTGCAGAGTACACAGAATATGCTGCTAAACTGCGATGACGCACACTGAATGGAATATGTGACTTTGATATTTTAGTTTGAAGACTTAACAGTATTTCTTCCTATTCTGCAACTGTGCAGAGTACACAGAATATGCTGCTAAACTGCGGTGACGCACACTGAATGGAATATGTGACTTTGATATTTGAGTTTGAAGACTTAACAGTATTTCTTCCTATTCTGCAACTGTGCAGAGTACACAGAATATGCTGCTAAACTGCGGTGACGCACACTGAATGGAATATGTGACTTTGATATTTTAGTTTGAAGACTTAACAGTATTTCTTCCTATTCTGCAACTGTGCAGAGTACATAGAATATGCTGCTAAACTGCGGCGAAGCACACTGAATGGAATATGTGACTTTGATATTTGAGTTTGAAGACTTAACAGTATTTCTTCCTATTCTGCAACTGTGCAGAGTACACAGAATATGCTGCTAAACTGCGGCGAAGCACACTGAATGGAATATGTGACTTTGATATTTGAGTTTGAAGACTTAACAGTATTTCTTCCTATTCTGCAACTGTGCAGAGTACACAGAATATGCTGCTAAACTGCGGCGAAGCACACTGAATGGAATATGTGACTTTGATATTTGAGTTTGAAGACTTAACAGTATTTCTTCCTATTCTGCAATTGTGCAGAGTACACAGAATATGCTGCTAAACTGCGGCGAAGCACACTGAATGGAATATGTGACTTTGATATTTTAGTTTGAAGACTTAACAGAATGTGCTCTAATCTGCAACTTTGCACACTAAACAGAATGTGCTCTAATCTGCAACTTTGCACACTAAACAGAATGTGCTCTAATCTGCAACTTTGCACACTAAACAGAATGTGCTCTAATCTGCAACTTTGCACACTAAACAGAATATATGAAATTTTTTTTTTTTTTTTTCCCCCCCCACACAAAATAAACTGCTGCCCCCACACACAGTAGTCCTAAAAAGGACTTTTGGTTCTTTTTTTTCACAAATTTGCTTTTTTTCTCCCTACACTGACTTTCCCTTCCTATCCTCATCTCTCCCTGGCTAAGACTGAGCCGAACTCGTTGGTCAGGTGCTATACAGCACCCGACCACGGGTTCTGGCCAGCCAATCAGTGTAATGCCAGCAGCCAACATGGCTGCTGGCATTACACTGATGTCAGAGCCTCCCTGCACGTTTATTGGCTGCGCAGCAGCCGCGAAACGTGCGGGGAGGAGACCCGAACATGGCGGGCGAGCACATGCGGTACTCGTACGAGTACCGCCATGTGCCGAGCAGAGCGATGCTCGAGCCGATCCGAGCATCGGCCGAGCATGCTCGCTCAACACTAGTGACTAGGAATAATAACTTTTTTTTTTTTTTTTTTTTTTTTTCTGTCTCAGGGTGTAGACCCATTGTAGGTACCCTGAGTTAGAGAAAATAGGGGAGATAATAGGTGGAGGGATTAGAATGGGTTAAATTTAGAAGAGTATAAGAGTAAATTTGAATAAGTCACAATAGTTATTCATTAATTAACACACACGCAGTTTAGCACACCATTATTCACACTATCACCATAGATTTGAGGATAATATTGATATATATAGGGCATAGTCAGGAGTATATGTTGAATACATTTTAACGGAGTTTAATGTGTTTTATTTTTTGAAATCATAACAATGAGGGGAGTTATTAATATTGAATATTTTGTGATAGGTCACATATATATATATTTTTTATTTTTTGGGAATATATTTACATCTTTAAGGGATCAAAGTATTTTTCTAATGATATCAGTGGTTATTAGTGAATATGATCTTTATATGTATTATATGATTCATGTGTATGGGAATGATATTGATGTCATTTATATAGATATAATGTTCTATATGGTCGTACTCACTTTGATATGATCATACAATCTGGGCTATAGGATGTTCGGTTGAGTACAACCGTGTTAAGATACATTTTTGTTTATCGTTTACCACATGTATATATATTGTGTACGTGACTGGTAGGATGGAGTGCGTTTTTCTTCTTTTATTTCAAGGATGTGAGTCATATTATATCATTGTGTTGAAGTGAACTTGATGTCTATCAGTCCACATATATATGCATGGTGTGAACGTTATTAGACATGACCAGTCATGTGATCGGAGGGATTATGTATTCCTTTTTTATATTTTAGGGCTATTGGCCATTCTCCTATGATCAGGGGAGTCCGATTCCTATATATACTGTTTTTTTTGGGATATCGTCGATGCTTTTGGTATATATTGTATCAATTATTTAGATCGCGACTCGCTTGATCAGAGGTGGATTATATTTTATATATCTACTTCCTTACGATCATAGGACTTGGGACACTGTGAGTATTTATTTGTTTAGTAGTATTGAGATATAACCTAGTTTTTGGTTATCGAAGGTTTATACATGGTTAAATGTCATTTGGGACTCCCGGTCATGTGATCGGAAGAGGTACACATTCAATTGGCTGATGGAGTCTTTACCCCCTCATGCGTCTGGGAGGCTCGTCTGTGTGAGTTTGCAGATTGGCTTAGAGGACGCTTTGACGTCGTCTCCCTGGACCTATGAGGTGGGTTTTGCTTCCATTTAAACTTGTGAAATTATCGGCTCCTTTTCTTATTATTGTTACAGGTCTTAAATTTATCTTTGATAAAGTGGCGTTTATAGCCACGAAACGCGTTGATCAGTACCATTGTTCTTATTAATATATATCTCTTTTTTGAGACTATTATTATATATCAATACGTATTTCTGATTTTTATTAAACTATTTTGATACATTTTATTGGAGCCGTGTTGAGTACTCATCATTGAAGGTTACCCGATTGGAGATGGGAATTTCTCCAAAAGCCAGATTGTCAGTTATCTAAGACTGACCAACACATATTGTGAGTACCCATTACTATTTGTGGATTTGACCGTTATCCTTGGAAACGTTAATAGACTATTGGGCGCCCTTCCATCTTTTGTGTTTGCTTTCTATGGTGGTACGCTTTGGGGAGAGCGAGTTTGGAAGGAGCAGACCAATTCGTTTAGAAGTTTGACGTGCTGTTTGTGGGGCAGCTTCATTAATCCCCTCAAGTGCGGTTGCTGTTATCCACATAAGTGTTCTAACAGCATATAATTTTGTGAGTATAACTCACTGGGTGTTTCGGTGAAGGTTCACGTTTTCCATCTGATTCAACACTAGGAGCGCCTCCTGCTTTTGTCTCCCCTTTCTGTTTTCTATAGATACGTCCGGTTTGTCCGTGAAGGAGTGCGATCCGAATCAAATACTTCTTTCAGTACTATTAAGGACTTACATATACATATATATATTTTTGTTGTGTTGTTATTGTTATTGTTATATGATGCAGCTATATAAGGATCTTACAGCTGGAAGAATTTCATTGAGTAGCCAATTTATGAATGAAAAAGTTACCCTTCAAAGCAATAATAATGTTGAGAGACTGGATGTGAGTAAATTGTTTTATGATCTTGAACATCTGTTAAAAATGGAATGTAATTATTGGTGGGATGCTGAGACATTACAGAAGTATCTGAGTATTAATATGATACCAAGGGGTCTAAGATTTAATCTTTCACCAACATTTAAAGATGACCCTATATTTGTTGAAAACTGGCATAGGATTTTGAATGCGAGTTCTTTTACTCTGATGCGTCTTCTCATTGACCAAAGGGAGAAGAAAATAAAGGAGATTAAAGTTAAAATAGAGTCCACAATAGGTCAATTGGAAAAAATGAGAGATCTTCCCACCTTTGGGCAATTAGAGGAAAGAACAACGAAAAATATAAATAGTCATCAAATATCAGTTATTGAACGAAAAAAGAAGAAATTGTTAAGAGATGAGGATGATTATAAGAGAAATATGATTTATAATTGGGAGAGAAAAACTTTGAAGAAATCTGTTATAGATCAAACTAAGATGAATCATTCTAACAATAAGAGGTATTTGCATAATACAACACATAAATTAAGACAAGATAATCATTCACATGAAAAGACTACTGATGTAGTTCAGAAAATACGGACAGAGGGTAGAGGTGAAACCATGACCCTAGAACATGGAGATAAAATCCCTATCACTTCCACAGATGTCAGACCCCTTATATCTAATGACTATACTAATATTGATTCCCCTGCGAGTTTTATTGAACAGAGTTTGGGTACTAATTCTGGTAATATAGCTTTAGATTGTGTACCATCTACATCAGCTTCTTCACCTTTTTTAGGAGGCAATATAGGAGGGGTTATACTCCCCCCAGATCTTATGTGGTGGAGAGAAACGAATCGTTTCTCCCCCCTGAGAATAGAAGAAACAAGCAAAAGATCAATTGCAGAGGATATAGAGGCAGAGGGAGCCATCCCCAAAAAAACAAGGGTAGATTGAAGACAGAAGTAAATAATGTTATCAACCTTTCTTCGTATACTTTAAGAGAAAATGAAAAATCCCTGTTGAGTAAGGGGCTTTCATTTTCCCCAACAGCTAATTGTGACCTTTTTCAAATATTTATAGACACCAATGAGTTTATACGTAAACTTTCTTTGCGCAGATATTTTGCGAATAAGATGTTGGGGAAGAGCCCTGATAAGATACCCATAGTTACCAATGAACCAAGTGTAGACCCTCAGGGAAGAGAACTGACATTATGGATGGATACAGAAGATCATACTGATTACATTATTAATGGAAGTGTACCCTCTGGTTTGCGACATAGATCGAAATTTTATCCTACACATTCAAAAGGGAACTTTGTAGAGACCTTTGGAGTTATGGTACTCAATGATCTTCGGAACATACATAATGTTAATAATAAAATTAGTAAGAAAGGTGAATATAGGAATAACCCATCAAATTTAACTAGAGAAGAAATGGAGGCCATACGATCATTAAAAAATAATGATACACTGATAATAAAACCAGCCGACAAAGGCGGAGCCATAGTGTTACAAGATAAAAAGGATTATCTGATAGAGGCTCATAGGATTTTAAAAGATCCTGAATATTATACCTTACTTAAAAGTGACCCTACTATTCAATATATGAAGAATCTTAGTCTTTTAATAGAACAAGCATATGGGGAAAGTATATTAGACAAGAGTGAAAGAGATTTTTTATATGTACATAATCCACGAGTAGCAATTTA
Source organism: Rhinophrynus dorsalis (assembly GCA_037306005.1). Taxonomy (NCBI): domain Eukaryota; kingdom Metazoa; phylum Chordata; class Amphibia; order Anura; family Rhinophrynidae; genus Rhinophrynus; species Rhinophrynus dorsalis. Next base: position 245,138,112 of record CM074725.1, read on the forward strand.
CTATCATTTACCAAAAGTACATAAGAGTTTAATATCCCCCCCAGGGAGACCAATAATTTCTGGAATTGATTCATTGACATCAAATCTATCAGCCTATGTGGATTTTTATCTACAGAGACTGGTGCTTAGTCTTCAATCATATTTACGAGATTCTTCCCATCTGAAGATTCTATTGAAGGATTTCATTTGGGATGAAGATTTTTATTGGCTCTCTTTGGATGTTACATCATTATACTCAAACATCCCGCATGCAGGGGGTTTAAATGCAGTTAAGCACTTTTTATTGTCTGATCTACTGATGCCCCTCAAACAGATTAGATTTCTTCTAGATGCGATTCAGTTTATACTTACACATAAATTTTTTTGAATTCAACGGACTATTCTATCTCCAGAAGAAAGGGACTGCTATGGGCACCAAGTTCGCGCCGAGTTATGCCAATTTATTTATGGGATTTCTTGAAGAATGTAAAATCTATGGCAACAATCCATTCGGTGCAAACTTGGTGCTCTATAAACGTTATATTGACGATATCATTATAATTTGGCGAGGAAATGAGGAAGATATCCATATGTTTGTAGACTATATGAATGACAATCAATGGAATATGCAATTTACATCAACTATACATAAGAATTGTATTAACTTTCTGGATCTAGAATTAAGTGGAAAATGTGGAGAAATGGTTACTACAAAAACATTCTTTAAAACAGTTGATAAGAATAGTTATCTAGATTTTCATAGCTGCCACCATTCCAAATGGCTTCGTAATATACCGTATAGTCAGTTCCTTCGTATTAGAAGGAACTGTACGAATATAGAGGATTTCAAAGAGCAGTCAGAAGTCCTTTTTCAAAGATTCCTGGAGAAATCTTATCCTTTAGATTTGATTCAGGATTCCTACAAAAGGGCTCTATTAATAAGTGAGAATGAACATCAATATTCCTCTTGTAAAAAAATGAATAATGATTTTTCAAAATTTCCTTTGTTTATTATTAAATATAATAGGAATATCAGGGAAATTCAAAATATCTATAAAAGGCATTGGCCAATTTTATTAAGTGATCCACTACTAAAAAATATACTTCCAAATCATCCTAAAATAATTTACAAGAGAGCAAATACATTAAAGAATATTTTAGCACCAAGTAGAATACGAGGAGATTTCAGAGAAATTAGGAATCAGAATGCAATACAGAGTAGTATAGGGGTTACATCTTCTACTTCAAACATCATGAAAATTAATAGAAAAACTGTGGTAGGAGCATATAGATGTCTAGGTTCCAAATGTCTTACCTGTTCATATTTGAGGGATAAGAGTACACAATTCTCTTCACAAGTTACAGGTGAAATTTTTGAAATTGGGAGTCTGATGAATTGTGCATCCAGATTCGTGATATATCTTCTGTGCTGCCCTTGCGGTCTACAATATGTGGGCCGCACTACACAACAACTTAGAATTAGGTTTGGACAACACAGAAAAAACATCATTAATGGCTTTCAGTTCCATAGTGTGTCAAGACACTTTTTGGAGAGACATAATAAAGATCCTAATGGTCTGACAATATTACCTATTGAGTCGATACCGACCTCTGTTCACTATGATAGACAACGGAGACTCAATAATAGAGAGTCTTATTGGATTTATAGGCTATCTACATTAATACCCTGTGGTTTGAATGAAACATGGGAATCTACGTATGAGTAGACTATTAATAACACTAATACATGATGTGACTAGGAATAATAACTTTTTTTTTTTTTTTTTTTTTTTTTCTGTCTCAGGGTGTAGACCCATTGTAGGTACCCTGAGTTAGAGAAAATAGGGGAGATAATAGGTGGAGGGATTAGAATGGGTTAAATTTAGAAGAGTATAAGAGTAAATTTGAATAAGTCACAATAGTTATTCATTAATTAACACACACGCAGTTTAGCACACCATTATTCACACTATCACCATAGATTTGAGGATAATATTGATATATATAGGGCATAGTCAGGAGTATATGTTGAATACATTTTAACGGAGTTTAATGTGTTTTATTTTTTGAAATCATAACAATGAGGGGAGTTATTAATATTGAATATTTTGTGATAGGTCACATATATATATTTTTTATTTTTTGGGAATATATTTACATCTTTAAGGGATCAAAGTATTTTTCTAATGATATCAGTGGTTATTAGTGAATATGATCTTTATATGTATTATATGATTCATGTGTATGGGAATGATATTGATGTCATTTATATAGATATAATGTTCTATATGGTCGTACTCACTTTGATATGATCATACAATCTGGGCTATAGGATGTTCGGTTGAGTACAACCGTGTTAAGATACATTTTTGTTTATCGTTTACCACATGTATATATATTGTGTACGTGACTGGTAGGATGGAGTGCGTTTTTCTTCTTTTATTTCAAGGATGTGAGTCATATTATATCATTGTGTTGAAGTGAACTTGATGTCTATCAGTCCACATATATATGCATGGTGTGAACGTTATTAGACATGACCAGTCATGTGATCGGAGGGATTATGTATTCCTTTTTTATATTTTAGGGCTATTGGCCATTCTCCTATGATCAGGGGAGTCCGATTCCTATATATACTGTTTTTTTTGGGATATCGTCAATGCTTTTGGTATATATTGTATCAATTATTTAGATCGCGACTCGCTTGATCAGAGGTGGATTATATTTTATATATCTACTTCCTTACGATCATAGGACTTGGGACACTGTGAGTATTTATTTGTTTAGTAGTATTGAGATATAACCTAGTTTTTGGTTATCGAAGGTTTATACATGGTTAAATGTCATTTGGGACTCCCGGTCATGTGATCGGAAGAGGTACACATTCAATTGGCTGATGGAGTCTTTACCCCCTCATGCGTCTGGGAGGCTCGTCTGTGTGAGTTTGCAGATTGGCTTAGAGGACGCTTTGACGTCGTCTCCCTGGACCTATGAGGTGGGTTTTGCTTCCATTTAAACTTGTGAAATTATCGGCTCCTTTTCTTATTATTGTTACAGGTCTTAAATTTATCTTTGATAAAGTGGCGTTTATAGCCACGAAACGCGTTGATCAGTACCATTGTTCTTATTAATATATATCTCTTTTTTGAGATTATTATTATATATCAATACGTATTTCTGATTCTTATTAAACTATTTTGATACATTTTATTGGAGCCGTGTTGAGTACTCATCATTGAAGGTTACCCGATTGGAGATGGGAATTTCTCCAAAAGCCAGATTGTCAGTTATCTAAGACTGACCAACACATATTGTGAGTACCCATTACTATTTGTGGATTTGACCGTTATCCTTGGAAACGTTAATAGACTATTGGGCGCCCTTCCATCTTTTGTGTTTGCTTTCTATGGTGGTACGCTTTGGGGAGAGCGAGTTTGGAAGGAGCAGACCAATTCGTTTAGAAGTTTGACGTGCTGTTTGTGGGGCAGCTTCATTAATCCCCTCAAGTGCGGTTGCTGTTATCCACATAAGTGTTCTAACAGCATATCATTTTGTGAGTATAACTCACTGGGTGTTTCGGTGAAGGTTCACTTTTTCCATCTGATTCAACACTAGGAGCTCCTCCTGCTTTTGTCTCCCCTTTCTGTTTTCTATCAATAGCTAAAAGCATTGGTTGATAAGTTTGTTAATTAAAACATCTAATCTTGTAAAAAGTTACTGACCTCCATTTCCTCATTCAACCCACTAGGGGCTAGAGTGTCTAATGTATAAATCCAATATGCCTCCCTTCGGCATAATGTAGAGAATCTATTGGATCTTGAGGCCGGAATGTGTTCAGTCCCAGTTATCTTAAAATTGTTTAGTCCCCCTTTTTCACAATTGTTGAAATGTTTGGGAATAGTATGTGTTTCCATCTTTCTACTGATAAGATATCGATGTTCCCTTGCGCGTTCTCGGAGAGGTCTTGTAGTTCTTCCTACATATTGGACTCCACATCCACATGTTATAACATATATTACAAAAGGTGTTTCGCATGATATTAAGTTTTTTATATGATATGTGTTATGATTGACAAAACTCTGTATGCTTGTCGCTTTATTGGTAAGGTACCTGCAATTAGTACATCTGCTATGTAGGCACCTATAGTTGCCCATTGGAGTTGTTGAGTTGAATATACCTCCTTTATCTTTACTACATTTTAGACTCTTAGGTTTACTAGCAGCCACATATCCTCGGAGATTTTTTGCTTTTTTACATGTAATTTTTGCTTTAGCTGGAAGAATGTTTTGCAAAAGAGTGTCTTGTTGGAGAATTCCCCAATATTTGTGGATAATAGAATGAGTCATTTCTGAGGCTCCACACACATACTGTATACACATATACATACAGACACACACACACATACTGTATACACATATACATACAAATATTTATATTGTACATACATACACACATACATAAATTTTTATATTGTATATACATATACACACACATACATTCAAACATATATTGTATACCAGGGCTGGTTTTAGGCGGGTGTCAAGAATGCAATGCACTCAGCCCAGTATCTTCTCCGGCCCACTCGACCTCCATGACATATCTCCTCTAACCGTGCCATAGAGATATGTGTACCGCCATCAGCACAGACCTCTACATGCTGCTTCCTCATGTGACATAATGCAGATCACCGGGATAAGATGTCATGTCCCTCAGCGCTATATTATTGTGCTGATTGGGTACCATGAGGGAGCTGGATATAGAGGCACAGACCTCTTGTATGAAATGCTGCTGGACAACCAGGGATCATCACAAGGCCTCAGGGCTGGATTTCCCAATAGGCAGACAAGGCAATGCCTAGAGCGCCAGATTTTGAGAGGAGTCTCAATTGTGCTGGCCACACCCATATTCTATTTTGTGGGTGTGGCCAAAGTAATCTCATTGTCCCTGCACCAGTTGTATACCCCTTTACAGGCTATTATTTAACCCCCTGTAGACTAGAGAGATCATGCATTGGAGATGTCTCTAGTAACTGAGGTGTTAAAGCTTTTTTGGTTGTTTCTTTTTATAGGCTAAGGGTATTTCCTGTGCCTAGAAACAGTAGGTGGGACAGGGGGCAGGTCATGTGAGGAGCGGGGGTGTGAACATGGGCACAGCTTAGGGTACCTAGAGTTTCTTGCCTAGAGGAGCCTGGGATGTAAGTCCCATCCTGTGAGGCCCCACTCTTGTGACAGCAAAGGTAGGCAAGTGAGAGGGGGCCTTGGGGGGGACACTGGGGAACTGAGAAAGGAGGATAATCGGGGGAAAAAGATGGGAGGATGGATGTGGGGGTGTTAAAGACTGGGGGAGCTTGAGGTCGAGAAAAGAGTGGGAGATTGATTGAGAGTTGAGAGATGGAAAGAAGAGACAGGTGACTACCAGTGGATAGCAGAACAAGGCTGGGTGTCAGTGTATGTGTGGGCCTGTGACTGTCAGTGGATAGCAGAAAAAGGCTGGGTGTCAGTGTATGTGTGGGCCTGTGACTATCAGTGGATAGCAGAACAAAGCTGGGTGTCAGTGTATGTGTGGGCCTGTGACTATCAGTGGATAGCAGAACAAGGCTGGGTGTCAGTGTATGTGTGGTCCTGTGACTACCAGTGGATAGCAGAACAAGGCTGGGTGTCAGTGTATGTGTGGGCCTGTGACTATCAGTGGATAGCAGAACAAGGCTGGGTGTCAGTGTATGTGTGGGCCTGTGACTATCAGTGGATAGCAGAACAAGGCTGGGTGTCAGTGTATGTGTGGGCCTGTGACTATCAGTGGATAGCAGAACAAGGCTGGGTGTCAGTGTATGTGTGCGCCTGTGACTATCAGTGGATAGCAGAACAAGGCTGGGTGTCAGTGTATGTGTGGTCCTGTGACTATCAGTGGATAGCAGAACAAGGCTGGGTGTCAGTGTATGTGTGGGCCTGTGACTATCAGTGGATAGCAGAACAAGGCTGGGTGTCAGTGTATGTGTGGGCCTGTGACTATCAGTGGATAGCAGAACAAAGCTGGGTGTCAGTGTATGTGTGGGCCTGTGACTATCAGTGGATAGCAGAAAAAGGCTGGGAGCAGTGTATGTGTGGGTCTGTGATACCAGTGAATAGTGGGACAGTGCTGAGACGTTAATGTATTTGTTGGTCTGTAACTACCAGTGGAAAGTAGAACAAGGCTGAGATATCAGTATATGTGTTGGTCTGATACTTCCAGTGGTCAGCAGAACAAGGCTGGGGTGTCACAGTGTTCACCAGGGGGATACTGGTGGAAGAAGAAGGAAGGGGACCAAGGGAGAGAGGGGATCAACAAAGACAACAGAAAAATGGGGCTGGGGAGAGAGGGAGGAGAAACTGGTGGAGGAGTATATAACTGAGTGAAACAGGGGAAAGAGTGGAGAAGAAAGAGAGGGGGAAAAGACTGGAGGACAGAGATAGGGGCTAAAAGACTGGAGTAGGGAAAGAGATGATGAAAGACAGGGAAAGTGAGATTAAAGACTGGGGAGAGAGGAAAAAGACTGGGGTTAAGGAGATAATGGTGTCACCTAATGTTGTATTATCCTGCTAGTTTCCTATAATGATAATTCACCTGCTGGTCTCCTGCAGTGGTTTAGAAATGTGTATGGTAGTGTGAGAGTGTGTGTGTGTGTATGGGAGAGTATGTGAATGGAAGTGAATGTGTGTGTGTGTGTGTGTGTGTGTGTGAATGGGTGTGTGTGTAAGAGTATGCATAATATGTATATATTTCTAATGAAATACATTGTAAAGGAGATGTTGAATATTTTAATTGCACTTGTTTTGCAAAAATCAAAAAACAAAAACCAGCCCACAAATTTTTTTAAAATAAATAGTGAAATAAAGAGGTGCCTATTTGCTAAAAAAAAAAAAAATAACACTACGTGGCATAAAAAATCAATAAAATAATATCATAATGAGAGCTGCTACTCTTCTAAATAGATACAATATCCATCGTTACAAATAATTGAAATGATAATCAAGAGGAGCTCTAAAAATGTCCAATATATAGATGTGTGAAAATTGTATACACTTGTGCACAATATATCAAATAATAGTAAAATAATAATAAATATTCAAATTCATATAGTAAACAATCTATCAGAGAAGATCTTTACTACAATACACTGACGTAGATTGTTTTCTAAGCACAAATAAAAATAACACAATATACACAAAAATGGTGACTAATACTCACCTCCCCCCCGATTGGGTGATCTCTATTGTGTGGAAGATCGCTCGGTGTATCAAATCATAGGTCACATATAAATTATACAAAATAAACATATAGGGCCATATGTTCAAAGAAGTAGCGAAACAGCTTTAGTCGTTTGTAACGACTTTTCAAAGTACAGTGTCGTTGGGATTATTAATATTTTCAGAGAGTGTTGGTTGTGATTGGAAATATGTTGTTTGTCCTGACTGAAATTGTCGTATGTAATGACAAAAAATGTCTTAACTAAAGACAAAAATGTCTTAAAAAATGTCTTAACAACAAAAATGTCTTTAAAATGTCTTAACTAACGACAAAAATGTCATAACTAAAGTAAAAAATTCTCACATTCAGAGCACTTTACCTCCACTTTTTTCTTAAAGGGATAGTAATACTTCCTTTTATCTTTATTTTATTTTGTAGGCATTAAAAAAACATGAAGAATGATATAAGTCTTATCTCTCAAACCTTTATGGTTTAAGAGATATTCACAAGCAAAGTATCCCCCCCTGTTCAACCAGAGCAGAAGGGAGGTGCCCAGGTAGACTGCAGAGAGGGACAATCTTCAATTAAGATAAGGGAAAAAGCTGAAAAACTTGTCAAGGGGGGAAGGGCTTTCATTGTTTTTATACAAAGAAGATTGTCCCCTTCTGTTATCTGTCTGGTCTTACAACCAGATTCACATCTGAGAAGAGATGGCTTACACTAGGTAAAAGGGACGGGAGGGGAAACTTTGTTTGTGAATATCTCTTAAACCATAAAGGTTTGAGAGATAAGACTTACATCGTTCTTCATGTTTTTTTCATGCCTACAAAATAAAATAAAGATAAAACGAAGCATTACTATCCCTTTAACGTACAAATTTTGTCTTTTGAAAGACATTTTTTTGTCATCAGTTACGACAAATTTTCTTTTCCTCTATACGACACTGGAGAATAGTTTAGCCACGCCCTAGCCACGCCCCTTTGCCCATCAGTTCTGGAGTTGTGTCGTACCCAACGGACATTACTAGATTTTTGTTGTATACTCTATAGAAAATATGTTGTTCATGCATTCAATTACTTATTTTTGTCTTTCATACGACAATTTTATGTCGTTATCTCTTTGAACATACGGCCCATAGTATGATCTGTATACAAATTCAAGTCCAAATACAATATATCAACCAATGTTTATCGTGGAGTCTAGGAAACAAGGATCACTGTAATCTCCATAGATGACTGACAATCACTTGTATATTCACCACCTCACTGACATCCAGTTCGGTCAAGCTAAAATCTCTCGTGAAGAAAATATATACTGTCCCCACTCAATCAACACCGGTAAATCCCAATGACGTAGTCACAGAATCCAGTCATATATTCTCCCACATATTGGATAATGGATCTAATAGAACAGGATACTCATGATTTGTTATTATCCCGAGGGGTATATCTCCTCATTCGAGTAGAGGCGTGTGGGGATAATTATCGCTACCATCCATCCCCACTCAGTCAGACAGCTTGATAGAGAATCCGATGGCTTCCTCAATGCGGCAGTAATGATTATCAAAAAATATAAAAACAATAATAATGATTATCCCCACGCACCTGTACCCGAGTGAGGAGATATACCCCTTGGATGATAACACATCGTGAGTATCCTGTTCTATTAGATCCATTATCCGATTGCGATTGGAAGACAGAAGAAAGAAGAAAGAACAGAGGAAGAAAGAAGATGGAGGGAAAGAAGAGAGAAGAAGAAAGTAGAGAGAAGAAGAAAGAAGAGAAAAGATGGACAGTAGGTGACCAGGGTGCTGAAGACTCCGCTGGACATCAGGAGATTACCCTGTGAGTGTCCATGGGGTAATTATATCTCACTGGTACTCAAAGGGTTATTTCTACTAACATTTCACACATTTTTTGAGTGCTTTAGATGCATTGATTTGGAGCTTAGGGCCCCATATCAATACATCCACTGGGACTTCAATTGTTTTAGTCTGTTTTTTAACTTTCAATTGATTAGTTGTCTGTTTTGAGTCCAGTCCTTGTTAGAAATGCACTAAGTACAAAAAATCACAGGAAAACTTATAAAATGCTGTTTTTTATTTTTATGTTATAATTAAACTGTACAATGGGTTATACTCATAAATATGGCATCAAAACAAAACACTACTTATGCGCCAAAAAAAAGTTAATAATTTGTGTGGCTGTACTAAAGGAATTAGAGGGGAATTATGGCTGAACAAACACATACTAAAAAGGTGGAAATTGCTCTGGTCCTCTAGAGTAAAAATCCCTTGTCTTCTTTGTTCCTTAAGGGGTTAATCATAGGCCTATCCTATATAATAATTCGCTAGGATGTTTGTCACGATGCAGTCATGCTCAGTAGAGACTGCCAGCGTTTGGGCAGTCTCTACTGTGCATGATTGCATTGCGTGAGTTAGGTGACGAAAGACTGCATCACGTGGAGCAGTGAGGTAGCAGCCTCTTAAGCCTTTGAGTTCCAGAGGGGCTATGCAACGCATTGCAAAGCAATGCGTTGCGTACCCCCTCTGGCACTCAAAGGGTTAACATTTCCCGGACCTTGGCCTGTGTACACAGGCTTATACACTAGTAGTTTTATACACCGGCTGGCATGTTGATTCAAGGGGTGTTCATTGAGCTTTCCCTTCCAGTCTTGTCTTGTCTATCGAAATCTTGCTGAGATTGTCAGGGGTTGCACTGACCCTGCTGTTACCAATAGGTGGCTGAGTCTGATACTATTTATTTTCAAGGGATAGCAATGTCTAAAAGTAGATTGCCGAGTCTTCATTATGGTAAGTATAACAGTTGCTCTATGTTTAAAGAGACAGTAATGACCCAAAAACAAAATTCCAGTTATGTGGAGTTTAAAATATTAACCAATACTTTCCAAACCCTATCTCTCAAACCGCTATGGTTTGAGAGCTATAGGGATTCAAAGTCCCCCCCCTCCCTCCCCTTCTCTTGATGTCAGCGTCTAGCTGACTGCAGGAGACGCTGGTCCGGGGGCCAGCAGTTGGCTCTGTAGCAGACCTGGAATCGCTTTACTTAAACAGAATTCATTCATTGGAAAGGTCTACAAACTGTGCTTGCAAACCAGGCACACTTTTTAGACCTTTCCAATGAATTATTTCTTTAGCAATAACACGATTTGGGCTCTGCTGCAGAGCCTCCTCGAGTCGTACGACTTGATTCTCCTGCTGTCAGCTTTACAGCTGACATCAGGAGAAGGGGAGGGAGGGGGGATTTTGAATCCCTATATCTCTCAAACCATAGCGGTTTGAGAGATAGGGTTTGGAGCATATTGGTTAATGTTTTAAACTCTACAAAAATAAAAAAATTTTTGGGACATTACTGTCCCTTTAATAACTTACTTTGCTATAGTTTTAAAGATATTCCATGTAAAAAATCTCCTCCTGTCCCTTCTGGCGCCTCCCCTTGGATGCAGCAAGGGACAAACATAAGACAGTAAGTATAAGGGAAACCCTGACCCCTTGATGAAGGAGGGCAGGATTTTCCTTTGCTTACTGCAGTTTGTCCCTCGCCGCTCTCCATCCAGACCACTCTTAGATGAGCGTGACCTGGCCAGAAAGGGCTGGAGGGCGATCCTTTTACATAGAATATCTTTAAAACTACATCAATGCAAGTTATTTAACATATCTCAAAGTGTTATGCTTACCGTAATGAAGCGATTTACTTTATTTTAGACATTACAATCCCTTTCATTATAGCAGAACAAGCATTCAATTATTACTTGTTCTTTCCATTGAAGTAAACATGATTTTCTTATTGCAGAGTTCAAGGACTTCAAATCCATACACTAATCTCCTGTAGGGTGACCACATTTCCATTCTGCCATTCCGGGACATCTGGTCACCCTAGTCCTGTGGCTGAGGCTCCCGCCAGCACTGACCATCTTTCTGAGGCTGACATAGTAAGAGGTCCCAGTGGGAACTCTTACTCTGTATCAGCCTCAGAAAGATGGTCAGCGCTGGCGGGAGCCTCAGCCACGGGTCTCACTTGCAGCACCAGCATACCTGCTCCACCCCAGCTGTTTCGCACGCACCAGTCCAGCCAGCCAATGAAATGTATTTGCTATTTGGTCTTCATTGGCTGACTCAGCCAGCCAATGAGGACCATATAGCAAATACATTTCATTGGCTGGCTGGTCTGGTGCATGTTGCTCCATTCCGGGGCTCTTTGTTGTCCCGGTGGGGGGGGTGACGCGGGACACAGGCCCCCAATAAGGAACAGTCCCGGGAATTCCGGGACGTGTGGTCACCTTAATCTCCTGTTGTCCTGCAGCAAAGAATCATGTTGGCCTTCATGAACGTGATATCCAGTACAAATTGATACAGAGTAACCACTGGCATTATCTGCCTGGAACGCACTCTGGCACTCAATTGGGTAAAGCAAATGGACTTTTTGCGTCGGTGTCTCTTTAACTAAAAAAATACTAAAAAGTTCCCCAGTGTTGTGTTACTGAGACTGAGAAGAAACATAGCAAAGTTCTGACACAAACCACTTGTGTCACCAACAGTTCCATTTGCCTCCTATTAATGTACAGTACACTTGACACAGACATGCTAACATTTGCTACAACAAAAGAGGCCTTAATGGATTGAAAATGTGATAATGATCACTGAATTCGTTACCACCCAATGCACTAAGTCATTACAACACCGTTATACACAGCTTTTCATCCATTTCGAGCACTCTGTTTAATGACAACTATTTTAATGGTATTTGTAAAGGAAAAAGAAACAAAAGCAGAAGTTTAAAGTAAGAAAATTAAGAACATTCAGCTGGTAAAATAAATGATTCTCTATTATAGCTACTGTGTATGCCGCCCCCCAACCTTCATATCCCTCCATCGCCGATAGGAGGAATAGATATTGTTTCTGCATCAGCAGCTTCTGATTTAAAACAAACGTTAACCCCTTAAGGACCAGGAAAATCTGGGGTGGCTTGCACTTAAAAGGATAGTAATACTTTGTTTTATCTTTATTTTATTTTGTAGCATTAAAAAAACAAGAAGAACGATATAAGTCTTATCTCTGAAAAATTTATGGTTGAGAGATATTCACAAGCAAAGTTTCCCCTCCCGCCCCTTTTACCTAGTGTAAGCCATCTCTTCTCAGATGTGGAATCCAGTCCATAGACCAGACAGATAACAGAAGGGGACAATCTTCTTCCTATGAGAACAATGAAAGCCCTGCCCCCCTTGACAAGTTTTTCAGGTTTTTCCCTTATCCTAATTGAAGATTGTCCCTCTCTGCAATCTACCTGGGCACCTCCCTTCTGATCTGGCTGAGCAGTGTTACATCAGTAAAAGGGGCGGGAGGGGGATACTTTATCATTGAATTACTCTTCAACTACAACTCTGACAGAATTGAAATAACACTCTCCAAAGTCCAAATACTATGATGATTAATTAGAGCTGATTTTATTATGAAACATTACTATTCCTTTAAGGACCAGGAAAATCTGTGGTGGCCTGCACTTAAAGTAACAGTAATGTTCCAATAAAAAAAAAAAAAATATGTGGCACAAATCCTATCTCTCAAACCTTTATGGTTTGAGAGATATTCAAATTTAAAGTCCCTCCCCTTCTCCTGATGTCAGCTGTAAAGTTGACAGCAGGAGATTCGAGTCTGCCGACTTGAGGAGGCTCTTCAGCAGAGCCGAAATCACGTTATTTAAAAAGAACTACTTCATTGGAATGGTCTACAAAGTGTGCTTGCAAACCAGGCACACTTTTGTAGACCTTTCTAATGAAGTAATTATTTTCCAATAACGTGATTTCAGCTCTGCTGCAGAGCCACTGGCTGGTCCGGACCGGGATCTCCTGCTGTCAGCACAGCGCTGATGTCAGGAGAAGGGAAGGGAGGGTGGGAACTTTACATACGAATATCTCTCAAACTGTAAAGGTTTGAGAGATAGGATTTATGACACATCATTTCTTTTTTTTTTTATACTCTACAAAACAACTTTTTTTTATGGGACATAAGTGTCCCTTTAAGGACCTTTTTGACTATGTCTTTGTTCAATGATGTTTTCCAAGTCTTTTATCTTAGCCACAGAAATTATACAACATTTTTTTCAAGCAGAAACAGGGCTTTCTTTTGAAATCACACCTGTATGGATAACACAGCATTTATTTAAAAAAAAAAAAATTACGAAAACGATAAAAAAGTAAAAAAAAACAACACAATTTTAATTAGTTTTCTTGTGATCATTTGTGCCCAAATTGTTAATTTTTTATGTAGACTGCATGATAGGTAGGAACACTCATTAATACCTAAGAAATGTGTAGTTTTAGGGGGGCACTGTCCCTCTGGGGTGAAAAACCTCATGTCCCTCTTTCCCTCCTGGCTTTTCATTTTTTTTTTTTAACATTAGTGTATTATTGTGCTCCACATTAATAAATCTCACATTAACCTTTACTTTAACTTCAGTATTTATGTTTTTAAATTATATTGTGATCTTGCTGAGTGGTGTCAGTAGGTCATAAAAGGGACCTACATTGTACTGCCCCCATCACCAGCACTGAAGGGTTTAATACCCCCAACTTTGGACTCTATTTGTGTCGTATTTACTCTATTCTCTGATTCTCTCTCCCCCTTACTCTCATGGAAAAGAAGGGAGAGGCAGAGAACAGTCACAAAGGCAATGTGTAAAACACATCGCCTTTACGAATGAAAACGCCGGTACATGTGATCGCTGTATGATCGATCACATGTACCGGCACAACGGTGAATGAATGAAACTGATTGCTCCAGTCCCGGTACGCTCAGTTTCATTCTCCTCAGCATGATAGCAGCGCACATCGAGTTGCGCTGCTATCATTTAATCCATGATGTGCCAGGACCGTTATGGGTCCTTAAGGGAAGTTTACCCATGATGGTGCTGGCACGTCATGGGTCCTTAAGGAGTTAAAGGAAAACTCTTACCTCCTTTAAAGTCCTCCTTATTGAATTGTGGCTTCCCAATAAATGTTAAATTTGTTTTTTATTTTTTTTTCAAATCGCTCTTTTCATGGAGAAATTAGCATTTGAAATGTTCCCTCCTGATGTCACTTCAGGGCAGACTGCGTTACAGCTCTGTACCGCAGCCTGTCAACCTTCGCCTCTTCCCCTCCCCAGCTGTCCCCCCCCTACTACCTCCTGGTATGTGAGCTGGAGCGCTCTCTTTGGCAAGATAATGTGCCAGGTCACATGCTGGATACCACCATCAAAGGAGGAGGTAGAAAAGGGGGGACAGCTGGGGAGGGGAAGAAGTGAAGATTGACAGGCTGCGGTACAGCTCTGTACCTCAGCCTGCCCTGAAGTGACATCAGGTGGGAACAGTTTAAATTCTAATTTCTCAGTGAAAAGAGTGATTTGAAAAAATAAATATGGATTTAAAATGTATTGGGAAGCCACAATCAAATCAGTAGGATTTTAAAGTAGGTGAGAGTTCCCCTTTAAAAAGCCTCTGCCCAGATTTATTCCAGATCAGGACTGGATTTGCATCCCATTCGCCCACAGGCAAGGCAATCTCGGTGCCCTTAGCTCCACCCATGGTCACACCCCCATTCCTCACATAGCCCCACCTCCAGTCCACTGTTTCTTGCGGTAGCACTGTAAGCACTAGCAGCGTCTGAAATTGAACACTGCACAACCAGAGTGGTCTCTCTCAGACCCCCCCATTCAATGCACCAGTACACGTCATAAGTTAAGTTTGCCGATGCGCCAACAAAGAATGAAGTAGTCCTGAAAGGAACGTCACTTCCCTGGAACACTCTTTGATAAGGGGTCAATAAGATGACCAAATCAGTGTATAAACTGAATATTACAGCAATATGTAAACTGGTATTAAACTGCCCTGTTTAGTACATAAACTGGACAGTATATAACTTTTATATGGGCTGCCCAAGATTGTATATTGGACATTACAACAATATATAAACTGTTATATCAACTGATGAAAAAGTATATAAACTGAACATTACAAATGACCAAATCAGTCTACTAAATGTACATTACATCAATGTGTAAAGTGTTAAATTACCGTAACTGGCCAACTTAGTATGTGAACTGGACATTTCAACAAATATAAAATGGGCAAATCAGTAAATAAAATGTACATTTATATAGTAAATAAACTGCTTTACTTAGCATACAGACTGGACATTAGAGCAATAAATAAACAGGCTAATATTCCAGGCATATTACTGTATAAGCTGGACATTACAGCCAATATATAAACTGCCAAGAAAACAGGCAAATTTAGTTTATACATCTTAAATTGGAGCAATATATAAGCTGGAAAATACATTTATGGAGATTGGTATACCAACAGGACATTTCAGCAAAATATAAAACTGGTAAAATTAGTAGTTAAACCATACCTCCCAAGTGTCCCTCTTTAGGAGATATTAGGATCCATATCTCCCAAGTGTCCCTCTTTAGGAGATATTAGGATCCATACCTCCCAAGTGTCCCTCTTTAGGAGATATTAGGGATCCATACCTCCCAAGTGTTCCTTTTTAGAAAATATTAGGGATCTGTACCACCCAAGTGTCCCTCTTTATGAGATATTAGGGATCCGTACCTCCCAAGTGTCCCTCTTGAGGAGATATTAGGGGTCTGTACCTCACACGTGTCCCTCTTTAGGAGATCTTAAGGGTCCATGACTCCCAAATGTCCCTCTTTAGAAGATATTAGTGGTACATACCTCTCAAGTGTCCCTCTTTAGGAGATATTAGGAATCCATACACCTCCAGGGTATCCCTCTTAAGGTGATATAAGGGGCCCATACCTCCCAAGTGTCCCTCTTTAGGAGGGACAGTCCTTCTTTTAGACATAAATCCCTCTGTCCCTCTTTCCCACCCTGGTGTCCCTCGTTTTAGGAGATCAGACTGATGAGGTGTGTATATAAGTGTATCATACTGCTCTACAGCAATAAATCTCACATTATTGTTTGTTTAAATGTCAGGATATGTGTTTATAAATTAATATGTGTAAATAAAATACTTTGGTCTTGTTATAAGTCATTTATTAGATCACACAAGAAGGTGTCAATAGGTCATGAAATAGCCTAAAAATTCTTGGTAACATCCCACCCACCAGCCACACCCCCGGCAACACCCCCTAAAACACAAGTGTCCCTCTTTGGCAATTTGAAATGTTGGGAGGTATGGTTAAACTGGACAACAAAGCAGTATAAACACTTGGAAATAAACTGCTCACACTAGTATATAAACTGGACATTTCAGTAATATATAAACTGCAAAGTAAACTTTCTAAATACTTATATAAACTGGACATCACAAGAATATATACACTGGTAAATAAACTGGTCAATTTAGTATGCAAACTGGATATTACATCAATATATAAACTTGTAAATAAACTGGGAAATTTAGTATATAAAGTGGACATTACAGCAATAAACTAGTATAAAACCTGAACATCACAGCATAGTATAAACTGGTAAAATTAGTAGTTAAAGGGATAGTATTGCTTGAAAATAATTTTATTTTATATTGTAGCCCTTAATAAAACATTAAAAATGATATAAGTATTATCTCCCAAACCTTTATGGTTTGGGAGATATTAGCAAGTAAAGTTTCCCCTGAAGTGACGTCACTGCTCAAGCCTTCAGATTTGGAATCCGGTCCGCAGACCAGCCACGGGTCTTCAGCAGTGCCGAGATCACTATCTTTAAAAGGAATTTCTTCAATGGAATGGTCTACAAAGTGTGCTTGCAAGCCCGGAACACTTTGTAGACGGTTCCAATGAAGTAGTTCTTTTTAAAGATCGTGATCTTTGCACTGCTAAAGAGCTGCCCGCTGATCTGTGGACCGGATTCCAAATCTGTCCACTAGATGGCAGACTTGGCTAAAACAGCCAGGAAAAGAGAAGTTAACTTTACTTAGTAATATCTCCCAAACCATAAAGGTTTGGGAGATAAGACTTATATCATTTGTAATGTTTTTAAGGGCTACAATATAAAATAAAATTATTTTCAAGCAATACTATCCCTTTAATCTGGACAACAAAACAATATATACAGTTGGAAAGACGTTTCAGTAGTATATTAGCTGTAAAACAAACATTCCAAATACGTATATAAACTGGACATCAGAAGAATATATAAACTGGTAAATAAACTGGGCGATTTAGTATATAAACTGGAAATCAGAAGAATATATAAACTGGTAAATAAATTGGGTGATTTAGTATATAAACTGGAAATCAGAAGAATATATAAACTGGTAAATAAACTGGGTGATTTAGTATATAAACTGGACATTACAGCATTTTTTAAACTGGTAAATGAATTGAGCAATCAAGTATATAAATTGGACATTACAGCAATAAATTAGAATCAAAACTGAACATCATAGCAAAGTATAAACTGGTAAATAAAATGTCTAATTAGTATATAAACTGCCCATCACAGAAATATATAAACTAGTAAATCAACTGGGCAAATTTGTACATTAAATGCAAATAACAGCAATAAACTGTCCAAAATAGTATATAAACTGGGCATTAAAGCAAAATATATCTGGAAATAAACTTCCCAAGTTAGCATATAAACTATATATATATATATCAGCAATTCCTAATTATTATAAACTACTAAATAAACTGCCCAGATTGTTATATTAATCGGACATTGCAATAATAATTACATTAGTCAGTAAACTGGCCACATCAATGTACAATCTAGATATTATGTCTACACATAAACTGGTAAATGAACCAGACAATGTGCTATATAAACTGAACATTATAGCAGTACATAACTTAATTATTGTAACAAAGTGACTAGTGGTGATGGTGGTGGTTGTGCTGCTGGGCCTGGTGGTGGGAGTGGGGTTGCTGTGGCTCTTGTTGCCTCCAACAAACTCAGTCATCCTCCTGCTCCATGCTTTGCATTAGCACAACACCAGCAGTAGTAGACATAAGTGTTACTGTTACTGAGGAAAATGTTGTCCCACTCCTTGAGACATCTAGAACAGAGGTTCTCAACCCGTGCCCTCAGTGGCCACTAACAGGCCAGATTTAGGAATTTCCCTGCTAGAACACAAGTGTGTTGATCAAAGGCTCGGTCATATTGATTAACTCACCTGTGCTTTTAAAAGGAAATTCTCAAATCCTGGCCTGTTAGTAGCCACTGAATGCACGGGTTGAGAACCACTGATCTAGAACACTACTGTTATGTGCCACTTGGCTTGTTGAAACTGCTGCTAGCGATTGCAACTCTGACATGCTGCAGGTGTGTCTCCCATTCAGGCTTGTGGCTGACCTACTGGAGGGATGTCAATGAGGATGTACACCTGCTCGCTTTTTAGAGGCAACAGACAGCAACATGTTTAGCTTTTGTGTTGTTCTTGAAATGTCTCCATTTTACAGATTACAGAGACTTAGGGGTTACTCAACTTCTTCTTCTTCATCATCAACTTCTTTACCTTTTTTGTCATCTTCTTCTTTGTCTTCATCTTTTTCATCTGTGATAAAACATTGCAACAGTTCTAGTATTAGGTGACAGTTTGGATATTCTTCAAACCAGTGGTGTAACTATAGCGGTCACACCTGCGACCCCTCCACCTGGTGCCCGCAATCTCCCTCCAGTGCGCTAGTAATGCAGAATGCTGGGAGATGACCTCATTTCCCAGCACTCTGCATTACTAAGAGGGCCATGCAGGAGCTCCAGGAAGGTAGGAGATGGGGGCATTGTGAAGATTGAGGGGCATTGTAGAGGGGGTCAATGTGGTCGAGGGGGGTCAATGTGGTGGTGGGGGCCCGTGGCACTTCTTGTACCAGGGCCCAGAGGCTTCTAGTTACTCCTTTACTTCAAACAGCAAAAGCACTCATTGCTAGACCTGTGCTTGTTGACCTATATTGCTGCTTAGTCAATAATAGTGAGTAGGGTCTGGGTTAGACATGGAAGCAGTGACAGTGGTGATGAGGATGACTTAGATGGACTCTTGCACGTAATGATGGTAGTCTTGATTTGTATTGTAAAGTTCACACCAGAACTGTTAGACTGTGGAGTTATGTTTTGGCTGTCTGAAAACAATATATGATGTAACTCTCAGTATTTGCTCGGGTGTAGGAATAGGATCTCCTACCTGTTCCTGTGTTCTATCAGTCAAAAGTATTTTATTTGTTTATTTTTTAACTGTCTCTGTCTACAAATCACACCCACAGTCCCTACAACCATCCAGGGAACTGGCTAACATCAACACTCATTAAATTGAGAAATTCCATCGCTCCCTCTTTACCTGACTCTACACAGTTGCTAATTTCAGAATGTAAGCAACTTTTCTTTGTCTCCCAGGGACTGCAGTGCTACATTTTAGAGTACGGTGCATACATGCTACCTTCAGAATCAGCAGCTTGCAAATAAGAGAAAAGTGCACAGCAGCTGGTGAAGCACCACCTCACTTCAGTATATGTCTGTCCCTTTTTTATTACCGATGTAAGAGTGTGTGTAAGCAACACACTATGTCAGGTCTGTCTCTTTGTCTTGAAAATAGAGGTATTTATGTCTGTGTGTATAGTATCTGTCAGTCTCAAAAGAAACTCAAGCTCAGTCAGCCATCTCAGGTAGGAAGGATCACTTCTCCTGCCTTATAGGATAAAAAGTTTGTTTTTCTTTTCTCTTTTTATTTTTATAACTCTCTTTTCTTTCTTCATACCAGAGAACATCCGACAGTAGATACCATCAGTTCACTATGAAAATGTAGCTGTGGTATTGTTGAGTCACAATGGAGACTTCAGACTGTCAGCTGCATCAAAATGTCAAACCGGTGGGGATTTGGTAAAAGGATACCCCCACAAGTTCCCTCTGTTGTTCCGCTATGGCCTGCCTTCACCCTCACAGAAACCAGCTAGGACAATGGAGGTGAGATTAATGCATGTTGGAGACCTCTCAAGTTCCATTCTCTCCTGGGCTTTGTTTCCCTCAAAACTGATTTCTGCTGATAGGAACTTCTGTCTGTGTGTTTATCTGTTCCTGTCCTGAGAGTTGTTGAGATCCAGCGGTCTTCAATTCTTGCAGCTCCCCAGACACTGTGGCAGTGCCCTTATTTCCATTCTCTGTAGCTGGTACCTGGAGTTTGGCACTGTCACCCCCAGCACACACCAGCTGCTTGCCTGTTGCCACATACTCAGAGCTGGGCACTGTCATTCTCAGGACATACCAGCTGCTCATTGGCTGGCAACTTCTCTGCTTTACAGTGCTCAGGCTTAAATTAGTGACACTTCTCTGCTTGAGCCACGTGAAACTCTTAGCATCACTTCTCTGCTTTGGACAGGTGAAACTCCACAGTGCTGGTTCTCCAGTTAGTGACGCACCTCTGCTTTGGACAGGTGAAACTCCACAGTGCTGGTTCTCCAGTTAATGACGCATCTCTGCTTTGGACAGGTGAAACTCCACAGTGCTGGTTCTCCAGTTAGTGACACATCACTGCTTTGGACAGGTGAAACTCCACAGTGCTGGTTCTCCAGTTAGTGACACATCTCTGCTTTGGACAGGTGAAACTCCACAGTGCTGGTTCTCCAGTTAGTGACACATCTCTGCTTTGGACAGGCGAGACTCCACAGTGCTGGTTCTCCAGTTAGTGACGCACCTCTGCTTTGGACAGGTGAAACTCCACAGTGCTGGAGCTCCAGTTAGTGACACATCTCTGCTTTGGACAGGTGAAACTCCACAGTGCTGGTTCTCCAGTTAGTGAGACATCTCTGCTTTGGACAGGTGAAACTCCACAGTGCTGGTTCTCCAGTTAGTGACACATCTCTGTTTTGCACAGGTGAAACTCCACAGTGCTGGTTCTCCAGTTAGTGACACATCTCTGCTTTGGACAGGTGAAACTCCACAGTGCTGGTTCTCCTGTTAGTGACACATCTCTGCTTTGGACAGGTGAAACTCCACAGTGCTGGTTCTCCAGTTAGTGACACATCTCTGTTTTGGAGAGGTGAAACTCCACAGTGCTGGTTCTCCAGTTAGTGACACATGACTGCTTTGGACAGGTGAGACTCCACAGTGCTGGTTCTCCAGTTAGTGACACATCTCTGCTTTGGACAGGTGAAACTACACAGTGCTGGTTCTCCAGTTAGTGACACATCTCTGATTTGGACAGGTGAACTCCACAGTGCTGGTTCTCCAGTTAGTGACACATCTCTGCTTTGGACAGGTGAAACTCCACAATGCTGGTTCTCCAGTTAGTGACATATCTCTGCTTTGGACAGGTGAAACTCCACAGTGCTGGTTCTCCTGTTAGTGACGCATCTCTGCTTTGGACAGGTGAAACTCCACAATGCTGGTTCTCCAGTTAGTGACACATCTCTGTTTTGGACAGGTGAAACTCCACAGTGCTGGTTCTCCAGTTAGTGACACATCTCTGCTTTGGACAGGTGAGACTCCACATTGCTGGTTCTCCAGTTAGTGACACATCTCTGTTTTGGACAGGTGAAACTCCACAGTGCTGGTTCTCCAGTTAGTGACACATCTCTGCTTTGGACAGGTGAAACTCCACAGTGCTGGTTCTCCAGTTAGTGACGCACCTCTGCTTTGGACAGGTGAAACTCCACAGTGCTGGTTCTCCAGTTAGTGACACATCTCTGCTTTGGACAGGTGAAACTCCACAGTGCTGGTTCTCCTGTTAGTGACACATCTCTGCTTTGGACAGGTGAAACTACACAGTGCTGGTTCTCCAGTTAGTGACGCACCTCTGCTTTGGACAGGTGAAACTCCACAGTGCTGGTTCTCCTGTTAGTGACACATCTCTGCTTTGGACAGGTGAAACTCCACAGTGCTGGTTCTCCAGTTAGTGACACATCACTGCTTTGGACAGTGAAACTCCACAGTGCTGGTTCTCCAGTTAGTGACATATCTCTGCTTTGGACAGGTGAAACTCCACAGTGCTGGTTCTACAGTTAGTGACACATCTCTGCTTTGGACAGGTGAAACTACACAGTGCTGGTTCTCCTGTTAGTGACGCACCTCTGCTTTGGACAGGTGAAACTCCACAGTGCTGGTTCTCCAGTTAGTGACACATCTCTGCTTTGGACAGGTGAAACTCCACAGTGCTGGTTCTCCTGTTAGTGACACATCTCTGCTTTGGACAGGTGAAACTCCACAGTGCTGGTTCTCCTGTTAGTGACACATCTCTGCTTTGGACAGGTAAAACTACACAGTGCTGGTTCTCCAGTTAGTGACACATCTCTGCTTTGGACAGGTGAAACTCCACAGTGCTGGTTCTCCAGTTAGTGACACATCTCTGCTTTGGACAGGTGAAACTACACAGTGCTGGTTCTCCAGTTAGTGACACATCTCTGCTTTGGACAGGTGAAACTCCACAGTGCTGGTTCTCCAGTTAGTGACACATCTCTGCTTTGGACAGGTAAAACTACACAGTGCTGTGGCTCCAGTTAGTAACACATCACTGCTTTGGACAGGTGAAACTCCACAGTGCTGGTTCTCCAGTTAGTGACACATCTCTGCTTTGGACAGGTGAAACTCCACAGTGCTGGTTCTTCAGTTAGTGACACATCTCTGCTTTGGACAGGTGAAACTCCACAGTGCTGGTTCTCCTGTTAGTGACACATCTCTGCTTTGGACAGGTGAAACTCCACAGTGCTGGTTCTACAGTTAGTGACACATCTCTGCTTTGGACAGGTGAAACTCCACAGTGCTGGTTCTCCAGTTAGTGACACATCTCTGCTTTGGACAGGTGAAACTCCACAGTGCTGGTTCTCCTGTTAGTGACACATCTCTGCTTTGGACAGGTGAAACTCCACAGTGCTGGTTCTACAGTTAGTGACACATCTCTGCTTTGGACAGGTGAAACTCCACAGTGCTGGTTCTCCAGTTAGTGACACATCTCTGCTTTGGACAGGTGAAACTACACAGTGCTGGTTCTCCAGTTAGTGACGCATCTCTGCTTTGGACAGGTGAAACTCCACAGTGCTGGTTCTCCAGTTAGTGACACATCTCTGCTTTGGACAGGTGAAACTCCACAGTGCTGGTTCTCCTGTTAGTGACACATCTCTGCTTTGGACAGGTGAAACTCCACAGTGCTGGTTCTCCAGTTAGTGACACATCTCTGCTTTGGACAGGTGAAACTCCGCAGTGCTGGTTCTCCAGTTAGTGACACATCTCTGCTTTGGACAGGTGAAACTCCACAGTGCTGGTTCTCCAGTTAGTGACACATCTCTGTTTTGGACAGGTGAAACTCCACAGTGCTGGTTCTCCAGTTAGTGACACATCTCTGTTTTGGACAGGTGAAACTCCACAGTGCTGGTTCTTCAGTTAGTGACACATCTCTGCTTTGGACAGGTGAAACTCCACAGTGCTGGTCCTCCAGTTAGTGACACATCTCTGCTTTGGACAGGTGAAACTCCACAGTGCTGGTTCTCCAGTTAGTGACACATCTCTGCTTTGGACAGGTGAAACTACACAGTGCTGGTTCTCCAGTTAGTGACACATCTCTGCTTTGGACAGGTGAAACTCCACAGTGCTGGTTCTCCAGTTAGTGACGCACCTCTGCTTTGGACAGGTGAAACTCCACAGTGCTGGTTCTCCTGTTAGTGACACATCTCTGCTTTGGACAGGTGAAACTCCACAGTGCTGGTTCTCCAGTTAGTGACACATCTCTGCTTTGGACAGGTGAAACTCCACAGTGCTGGTTCTCCAGTTAGTGATGCACCTCTGCTTTGGACAGGTGAAACTCCACAGTGCTGGTTCTCCAGTTAGTGACATATCTCTGCTTTGGACAAGTGAAACTCCACAGTGCTGGTTCTCCAGTTAGTGACACATCTCTGCTTTGGACAGGTGAAACTCCACAGTGCTGGTTCTCCAGTTAGTGACACATCTCTGCTTTGGACAGGTGAAACTCCACAGTGCTGGGTCTCCTGTTAGTGACACATCTCTGCTTTGGACAGGTGAAACTACACAGTGCTGGTTCTCCAGTTAGTGACACATCTCTGCTTTGGACAGGTGAAACTACACAGTGCTGGTTCTCCAGTTAATGACGCATCTCTGCTTTGGACAGGTGAAACTCCACAGTGCTGGTTCTCCAGTTAATGACGCATCTCTGCTTTGGACAGGTGAAACTCCACAGTGCTGGTTCTCCAGTTAATGACGCATCTCTGCTTTGGACAGGTGAAACTCCACAGTGCTGGTTCTCCAGTTAGTGACACTTCTCTGCTTTGGACAGGTGAAACTCCACAGTGCTGGTTCTCCAGTTAGTGACACTTCTCTGCTTTGGACAGGTGAAACTCCACAGTGCTGGTTCTCTAGTTAGTGACACATCTCTGCTTTGGACAGGTGAAACTCCACAGTGCTGGTTCTCCAGTTAGTGACGCATCTCTGCTTTGGACAGGTGAAACTCCACAGTGCTGGTTCTCCAGTTAGTGACACATCTCTGCTTTGGACAGGTGAAACTCTACAGTGCTGGGCTGAAATTAACTGCACACACATTAGCTCTGCTCCACCATAAAATTTTAAACAGCAACATTTTTATATCTCCATTTTGACACGGGAGGAATCTTGAATTTTGATGTTGCCCTTTTGATGGTCGCCAATAAACTGGAAAAATGAATATATAAAATGGTTATTACTGTATTATACAAACTGGTAAATAAACTGGAAAAATGAATATAAAAAATGGTTATTATTGTATTATACAAACTGGTGAATAAACTGGACACCATAAAAAAAGGAGGGATAGCTGGTGCAGGGGACTGAGCTTGTCCTGGACACACCCACATCTTTGACCAATGAGTGTGCCCTGAACTGCTGAGATGTCCCTCAAATTATGGTACATCTGGGTTGCAGCCCACTCTGCCTAATGGGTAATCCATCCCTGCTTGCTGTCTATTATTATACTGGTATAGAAAATGGTACCTAGAATGAGGGGCATTGATAGATACTGGACTATGAGGCTAAAGCTCCAGGTATAATTGTGAAAGCTTCAGGTCTCATTAGTAAGGCTCCAAGTCTTGTTGCTATGGCTCCAAGTTTTATTGCAATGGCTCCAAGTCTTGTTTCTATGGCTCCAAGTCTCAATGCAAGTCTCTGCTCCAGGCCTTGTTTCCATCTTGATGCCTTTACTGGTGTTAATCTCCCTACTAGTAGTTTAGCAACTAAAAAAAAAAATTTGGAAACACTAGTCATCTGTTTTATGCACAAAAGTGGATACATAGTAGCTCCAGCTAACGTCTGTGAACCCAAAAGTGTTATGTTATTATTACATTTCTTTGGAAATTAGTTTCGGAACCTGCATTTAATAAGAAGTCGCACAAAAGTGAAAGCTCCTTTGAAGGCTTAGTAAAATAGATGTTATTTCATGCAAACTGATGTCTATTGTAATCATCTATTGTTTTCTTTAACCAGACACCTGTCTGCTGACTGAATTAGGTTGAACCAATCTAGTGACCTGGTACCTCCCCTGCCTAAAATATAAAATAATCAACCACTCCTCATATATGAATTAACACAAGTAAATATCACAATTCAAGGTTAGAAGGTCTATTTACTTCTTGGAACACCTCACGCTGAATAATTGGGCGCACTCAGCACCTTTCTGATGTCCATGTGAATTATATATGAAGTCAGATCTAAGATCTGATGGTAAGTTTAATGGACGGCATCCATTGAGATGATTGAAAGGTGTATATGTTCTGTTGATCTATGTCTTATAATAAAGCAAAGGGATGTTGTTCTCTTTCTCCAGATTCCAGCAATGCCTGGTTTTAATGACTCAGCCTTGAAAGGCAAGCTACAGGTCAGCAGCAATGTGGAGAAGTATCAATAGGCTCCCAACAATATACCTCAAGGGCTCTGACCCTGACGTGATTGAGGCCGTATTTCATTTGTTAGCTATTGAAAGGACGTGTGAGGCCTCTGAGTTGTGCAGGTTGGAGAAAGTGTGTTTGTCCAGGTTATGAAGAGTTTAGCTTTTTTTAGGAGTCGATAACAACCAAGGGCCGTATGTTCAAAAGAAAAGTGGAGGTGATCTGGGGCAAACCATTTTGGGGATTTTAACCCCATGAATGCTAGAGAGGTCTGGAGACCTCTCTATCATTCCCTCTTATTCCTTTTGGGATAGTTTCTTGCAGATTATAAACATCATTACTGAAGAAAGACTTGCCGTACACTATATGATTATACATTATTTTAACTTTTGTCATGAAAAAAATGTATATTGTAGGGCTTTTCCTGTTGAGTAACACAAGGGTATTGCCATTGCTGAGAGATGCATATTTTCAGAGTTATTGCAGTTTAAACTTGTGCTTTTTACATCAGCAGTGCCCTCTAGTGGTCAGACTCCATTAGTTATTCTGTTACATTCTATTTGAGAGGAAAGTCACTGACAAACAGTTCTCTATAGAGTGTCATAGAAACTGCTGAGTCACTTCCTGTTTGTTAGAACTTCCAGGAAGTAACTGTGCTGTAATTCACTTCCTGATTATTTGAACTGTTATAACTTTTGAATAAAACAACTGACAGGAGTGGGTGTGCCCTTGCTTTATTCAGAAGGAAAAGCTCTATAACATACCGGCTTTCATAAAAAGTTTATTGCTCCTTTAATGACTCATTTCTGTAATGTAGCAATTCTTATATTATGACTGAGGAAATGATTTGAACAAAAACAATGTATGAATATGGAATAATGAATGTAAGGGAAGAGTGGACCTTTGCAGCCATATTGATCACTAGCAGGTGTGTGGTACAGCATCGCTTGTGCGGTGACCCTTGTGGGTTTTTTTTTTTTTTTTTTACTTTGCTAGGCACTGTATCTAATGCAATGCGGCACTGAAAGGGTTAAATTGTATTAAAAGCAGACCTCGTGATGGGGCATCAGGATACCAACTAATGCACCCCTCCCCCACAGCTACTGACCCAACCGATTCCGCTGGCTCCCGTGCTTCCATCCTGCCTGAACTATCGCATAGGAATGGGCAGGATCAGGAAACCCTTTCACGTCAGTGAGAGAGGCTGGGAGATCAGTAACTGGGGGCATCAGAAGGGGTCCTGCTACCTAAAAACAAGGACTGATTTTTTGTAAGGTAAATGCCAAAGGATCATGTTTGTATGACATATGTTCAGAAAAAATTGTTAACCTTCTGAAATTCAGTGTTGAACAATGTATTGTATACTCTTGTGGCATACAGTGGGTTAACCCTTTGACTGCTCTGGGGGTGGTGGTCTGCGTTGGACCCCTATGGCACGCAAAGTTGTAAAATCCTATATTGTAATTCACTAAGGATGTTTGTCAGAAGCCGTCATGTGCAGTAGAGACGGCTGCACACGCTGCAGTCATGTGCAGTACCGACCGGAGTCCTCTCTGCGCACCTTTCTGAGACCCAGGAGAGAGGACTACGGTCGGAATTCGGATGCGCCCCACTCTCTATCGGCCACGGGGTGGGCAGTCAGTACTGCGCATGACTGCATGGCCATCAGTGTTGGCCCGTGTACATGGGCTTTAACACGGTATATATTAAGTACACACTATGACGCTAAGGACAGAATCACATTTTTCATTTTATTGTACTGGGAATGTCCGTGATGGTGATGAGGGCGCTGGGGCAGAGAAAGAAAATAAAAATCACACACAGGAGACGTGTTGTTATAAAATATACCCATCAGGCAATTAATGCTATTATAACTTTCTCTCCAGACAGTAATTTAACAATTCTTGGAATATGAATGAGGAAGAGATTTTAACAAAGATTAAGTGAGCGTGAAGATGGGATAATAAATGAACATAAAGGAAGAGCAGAACTTTGGAGCCATATTGATCCAGTAGAAGAATGGATTCCTCGCTGTTTGTCTCGAGTCTCTCCTTTTGTAGACAGAAGAAAAAGGTAAAGTGACACCGTATTAGTCATTCTATGTAAACAATGATCGATTCATGCAAACAATAAATCATGGTGCTAATGTTTTACGGCTTCACTGTTTGAACGTTAATTAATGGATGCTCAATAACTTAACTCAATTGGTAAAATGTACCATATAATATATAATATAGATAGATAGATAGATAGATAAATAGATAGATAGATAGGTAGATAGATAGATAGATATGAGATAGATAGATAGATAGATAGATAGATAGATATGAGATAGATAGATAGATAGATAGATAGATAGATAGATAGATAGATAGATATGAGATAGATAGATATGAGATAGATAGATAGATAGATAGATAGATAGATAGATAGATAGATATGAGATAGATAGATATGAGATAGATAGATAGATAGATAGATAGATAGATAGATAGATAGATATGAGATAGATAGATAGATAGATAGATAGATAGATAGATAGATAGATATGAGATAGATAGATAGATAGATAGATAGATAGATAGATATGAGATAGATAGATAGATATATAGATAGATAGATATTAGATAGATAGATAGATAGATAGATAGATAGATAGATAGATATGAGATAGATAGATAGATAGATAGATAGATAGATATGAGATAGATAGATAGATATGAGATAGATAGAGATAGATAGATAGATAGATAGATAGATAGATAGATAGATAGATATGAGATAGATAGATAGATAGATAGATAGATAGATAGATATTAGATAGATAGATAGATAGATAGATAGATAGATAGATAGATAGATAGATATGATAGATAGATAGATAGATAGATAGATAGATAGATAGATAGATAGATATGAGATAGATAGATAGATAGATAGATAGATAGATAGATAGATATGAGATAGATAGATAGATATGAGATAGATAGATAGATAGATAGATATGAGATAGATAGATAGATAGATAGATAGATAGATAGATAGATAGATAGATATGAGATAGATAGATAGATAGATAGATATGAGATAGATAGATAGATAGATAGATAGATAGATAGATAGATAGATATGAGATAGATAGATAGATAGATAGATAGATAGATAGATATTAGATAGATAGATAGATAGATAGATAGATATGAGATAGATAGATAGATAGATAGATAGATAGATAGATAGATAGATATGAGATAGATAGATAGATATGAGATAGATAGATAGATAGATATGAGATAGATAGATAGATAGATAGATAGATAGATAGATAGATAGATATGAGATAGATAGATATGAGATAGATAGATAGATAGATAGATAGATATTAGATAGATAGATAGATAGATAGATAGATAGATAGATAGATAGATATGAGATAGATAGATAGATAGATAGATAGATAGATAGATAGATAGATATGAGATAGATAGATAGATAGATAGATAGATAGATAGATATGAGAGAGATAGATAGATAGATAGATAGATAGATAGATAGATAGATAGATATGATAGATAGATAGATAGATAGATAGATAGATAGATAGATAGATATGAGATAGATAGATAGATAGATAGATAGATAGATAGATAGATAGATAGAAAGATAGATATATATGAGATAGATAGATAGATATGAGATAGATAGATATGAGATAGATAGATAGATAGATATGAGATAGATAGATAGATAGATAGATAGATAGATAGATAGATAGATAGATATGAGATAGATATTAGATAGATAGATAGATAGATAGATAGATAGATATAGATAGATAGATATGAGATAGATAGATGGATAGATATCTATATATCTGTCTTTCTATATTTTTAAATCTGTATTTCTATATTTTAATCTGTCTGTCTGTCTGTGTCTATTTTTCCATTATTTCATAATAAAACATTTGTATACACTTTACTTTACATAACAACACACTGGTCAATCTGCCATCTCCTTCAGAGTGCAACATTCCTTTAATACCCTACCTGAAAAAAATCAGATATTCACCCAATCTAAAATCCCTAAAAATAACAGATTCTTGTATTTTAACCCCTTAAGGACCAGACATGCGACTGGCACTTAAAGTGGATTTATCACCTTAATTCAAGTTTGCATATTTGAAAACTGCATTAAAAACTGCCTATATGTCATGTTCACCAAAAGGGCATCAAACATACAGTTCAGGAAATATTCACACTTCTTTCATATGCTAATGTATTCTAATTGATGTATGACTGATGTTTTCATATGCTAATTAATCAAATAACTTATGTTGCATATGCCAATGAAACCTTTTCAGTGATGTGTCATTTGCTGATAGAGGTTTCAATGATGCTTCACATGATAATGAAGCTCCGTGCAGTACCAGGAAGTGTTTTCTTTCACTTTGTCAGGAAATAAAAGTGTGAATTTCTCCTAAACTGTACATCTGCTGGACTTTTGTTTAACATGACATATAGGCAGTTTTGAATGCAGTTTTCAAATATGCAAATTTGAATTAAGGTGATAGATCCATTTTAAGGACCGAGGAGCATTTTTTTTGTTGTATTGGAATCAGAGGTCCCCGAACGACGTGCAGCCATGCGTGGACCCCGGAATTCCATGATGTAATGTACGTCATGGGTCCTTTAGGCATGTTCACCCCATGACGCATATGTACGTACTTGGTCCTTAGTATATTAAATATAATGTGTTATTTTTATATATTAATTTACCACGTATGTACCATGTATACATATTTTTATTTCTCTATTTGTATAAATGTGTAAGCTCTCCAGGCCATATAAAAAAAAAAAAAAGCAAACAAAAACAAAACCTATGTATTCTTAACCCTTTGAATGCCAGAGGGGTACGCAACTCATTGCAGAGCAATGTGTTGCGTACCCCTCTGGCACTCAAAGGGTTAACTACAAATAAATAATCAAATAGATAAGTAATGTTCATATGTAGTTAGATTTATTTTAATCTTTTTTGCCATACCATAAAACTTGAGGTTTTCTGTAATTGGCTGGGATTAACAAAGCCGCAGACTCAGCCCGGAGGCTGATTTTGAGCTGCTTTGCCTTCAAACAGCAGCATAGAAAGGATTTAAAAAGGAAGATTTATGTGTTAGGTAAGCTTTATTATGCTGTTGTCAAAATATATGTAATGGGAAAGTCAAATTATTATTATGGATTTCTTAGGAGATACAAAGCCGCTGGGAGAGCACAATGTGCTGTATTCACAACTGATGGAACAAACTTTTCCATAAGGTAAAAATAACAACTCCCCAAATTTCTCTTGATTTAAATGGGACTTTTTCTCCTTTGAATGCTAGCTTTCAAGTGGTTACCCGAACCAATTAAATCAGTGGGGACTTTTGTTTGCACCCTATGGTTCAAATAGTTATTGAACGTTGCTGTTAAAGTGGAACTATCATGCTAAATAAAGATAATTAGGCATATAGCGATAAGCTTAGAAACAGTGCTATTATCGAGCATAAGTACATAGTAACATAGTAGTAACATAGTAGATAAGGCTGAAAAAAGACATGCGTCCATCAAGTCCAGCCCATGCCAATAACACCCCTGTTGATCCAGAGGAAGGCAACAAAAAAGCCCTCTGGAGCAATTTCCAATGTAGGTGTGTGTGTGTGAGTGTGTCAAATAGTTCCCCGGCTCAATATCCTATTTGCTTTGAAGCCATCTGTCATAACTGTCAATATTGTTCTGTGCTAGATAGGCATCCATTGCTTTTTTGAATGCAGTTACATTATCTGCAAGCACAGCATCCCGAGGCAAAGAATTCCATAGCCTTACCGCCCTTACTGTAAAGAATCCCTGCCTGTGTTTTAGTCGAAAGCGCCTTTCCTCAAGTCTTAATGGATGACCTCTTGTTCTTAGCTCAGCTCTTTGCATAAATAATTCATTGGATAGTTCTTTGTATTGGCCTTGAATGTATTTGTAAATGGTAATCATATCACCCCTTAGACGTCTCTTTTCTAATGTAAACAAACCCAGTGTGGCTAGTCTCTCTTTGTAACTCAAATCCTTCAATCCGTTTATCAGTTTTGTTGCACGTCTCTGCACCTTTTCCAGTTCAGTAATGTCTTTTTTTAGAACAGGCGCCCAAAATTGTACTCCATATTCTAGATGAGGCCTAACCAAGGATTTATACAGAGGTAGGATAATATTAGCATCCCTTGCTTCTACACCTCTTTTTATGCAGTCTAGTACTCTATTTGCTCTTGCAGCAGCTGAGTGACTCTGCACACTGCTGTGAAGACTATTGTCTATCAGTACACCTAAATCTTTCTCTAATGAGGATTTCCCAAGTTGTTTCCCATTTAGAGTATATGTAGCAAGTTTGTTTCTACAACCCAAATGCATAACCTTACATTTATCTACATTAAATGACATCTGCCACTTTTCTGCCCATTCACTTAGTTTATCTAAATCCTTCTGTAGGGAAAAAACATCGAGCTCTGTATGTATTTCCTTACATAGCTTAGTGTCATCAGCAAAGATTGAGATGCTACTTTCAATTCCCACTTCTAGATCATTAATAAACAAATTAAAAAGCATTGGGCCCAGGACTGAACCCTGCGGTACCCCACTTATAACCCTAGACCAATTTGAAAAAGTTCCATTTACAACAACTCTCTGCCATCTATCATTTAACCAGTTCTCAATCCATGTACAGATACCACCACCCAAACCGAAGCCTTTTAATTTATGCAGTAACCTGTTGTGAGGCACTGTGTCAAAGGCTTTTGCAAAATCCAAGTATACTACATCAACCGCAATTCCCCTGTCCAAATTACTACTCACTCTTTCATAAAATGCAAGTAAATTAGTCTGACATGATCTGTTCTTCATGAAACCATGCTGATTCCTACTAATGATATTGTTTGTCTTCACATAGTTCTGAATACTATCAGTTAATAACCCTTCTAGTATCTTACCCACTATGGAAGTCAAGCTCACAGGTCTATAATTTCCTGGTTTGGATCTTGCTCCCTTTTTAAACAATGGAACTACATCAGCTTTCCTCCAATCACAGGGCACTATGCCTGATGAAAGCGAATCAATAAATATTAAGTATAATGGTTTTGCTATTACTGAACTAAGTTCCTTAAGTACCCTTGGGTGTATACCGTCCGGTCCAGGCGCTTTATTCACTATAACCCTTTCCAGTCTCTTTTGGACCTTGTCCTCAGTAAGCCATGTAGATGTTGGAGGAAATTCCATGGTTTTGTCTGTTTGCCCATAGCTTGTCATTTCTGCTTCCTTTGTATATACTGAAGCAAAGAACGTATTTAGGGTCTCAGCCATAGCTTTATCCTCACTAATCAATTCACCTGTTTCAGTCCTAAGAGGACCAATATCAACCTTAACTTTTTTGTTGTTAATATACTTGTAGAATTGTTTAGGGTTTTTCTTGCTCTCGTTTGCAATGTTTCGCTCATTTTCTATTTTAGCTAGCTTAATTGCTTGTTTGCAGATTTTATTACATTCTTTATATTTTTTAAATGATGCATCTGACCCATTTGACTTAAACACCTTAAAAGCCTGCTTTTTATTTCTCATTTCCCTGCTAACCACATTATTAATCCACATTGGTTTTGCTTTACCTCTCTTGTGCTTATTCCCCAATGGTATATATTGACGTGTATATTTGCCCAAGAGCATTTTAAATACATTCCATGACTCTTGTGCATTTTTATCTTTGAAAATTACATCCCACTGGATATCCTTTAAAGCTTCTTTTAACTTTGTAAAATTAGCCTTTTTGAAATTGAATGTTTTGGTTAAACTCTTGCTATTGGGTTTCTCATAACAAACTTCAAAGGATACAATATTATGGTCACTGCTGCCCAAATGTTCCCTTACCTGCACACTGTTTACAATGTCAGAATCGTTTGAGAGCACTAGGTCAAGCAAGGCCTCTTTTCTAGTTGGCTCCTCTACTAGTTGGGACATAAAATTATCATTTATCATACTTAGAAAAATATTTCCCTTTGTTGTGCCTGAAGTCATATTGCTCCAGTCAATTTCAGGGTAGTTGAAATCTCCCATTATAATTACCTTTGCTGACCTAGCAGCCTTTTCCATTTGCAGTAAAGTACCTCGTTATTAAAGTGTTAGTAAGGTCCACAAAAAAGTTGTTTGCATTTATAAGAGCTTAAAAAGCTGAGCTAAATGCAAAAAAAATATCTCTCAAACCGCTATGGTTTAAGAGATACGGGCATTTAAAGTTCGCTATCGCCTACTGACAGCTGTAAAGCTGTCAGCAGGAGATCCGTGTGGGTCGACACGGAGGCGCTTGAGAAGTGCAGGGATCTCGTTATTTACCACAAATCCCTTCACTGGAATGGTCTAAAACGTGAGCTTGAAAACCAGACACACCTTTTAGACCATTCCAATGAAGGCATTCGTGGTAAATAATGAGATTGCGGCTCTGCTCAAGCGCCTCCCTGTTGGCCGACATGGATCTCCTGCTGACAGCTTTACAGCTGTCAGTAGGAGAGATCAAACTTTAAACGCCTGTATCTTTTAAACCATAGCGGTTTGAGAGATACGTTTTTTGCATTTAACTCAGCTTTTTAAGCTCTTATAAATGCAAAAAACTTTTTTGTGGACATTACTAACACTTTAAGTTATTATTAAAGTTGTTTAAGTATTCCTTCTTCTTCTGAGACTGATGACCAGGCTTATTGCTTTAGAGGCCTCTGCGCTCCTGCGCAGTCAGTCCCTTCCTGTTACCTTAAGGTACAATGAAGCAGACCGGGACGGACAGCGCAGGCATGCAGATTCCTCGAAGCCAGGATGTCTGACTGCCAGTCTCAGAAGAAGTAGTATTTCTTAATAATGGGGTACTTATGCTTGACAATAGCACTATTTCTAAGCTTACCACTATATACCTAATTATTGGGGGGCGACTTTATTTAGGGTGATAGTTCCGCTTTAAACATAAGGTCAACAGTTCTTTCCAAGGCATTTAAGTTATGGGTATTTATCAAAGTCCTAATTTCTTTATCAATGTAATTACACGGCCGTGCTGTACAAGAACATAGAGAGGAAATGACTGCCAGTATGAATTTCCACATGTAAAGTGCTAACATTGACACAATACGTAAGCTCATGAAGCTTACATGTGTCTATGTTTTGTCCTGTAGACCAGAGGTTCTCAGCCCATGCCCTCAGGACCCACTAACAGGCCAGGACTTAGGAATTTCCCTGCTAGAACACAAGTGTGTTGATCAGAGGCTCAGTCGTATTGATTAACTCACCTGTGCTCTTAAAAGGAAATTCTAAAATCCTGGCCTGTTAATAGCCACTGAGGGTACGGGTTGAGAACCACTTTGAGAACCACTACTATACAGTGCCAGACCACTGTAGAGAATTTTTAACCCTTTGAGTGCCAGGGGGTAAGCATTGCATTGCATCCCCTCTGACACTGAAATGGTTAAGTTACTCTTTCTGTAAGTGAATGATTTAGAAGAAGATGAAAGTATTTTTTACACAGACTAATTTAACAGATATATACAGAAGTTTATACCCACGTTACTGTGGGTTTTATTGATGTGGAGCAATCCGATACACTTGTATATACACCACACAGTGTGATCTCCTAAACAGAGGAGCAGAGGGATTTGGGTCTCAAACAGGGACTGTCCCTCCTATACTGTATAGTGCCAGTCCTTATACACAGATACATGCAGACTGTATACTATACAGCAGAGGTTCTCAACCCATACCCTTAGTGGCCACTAACAGGCCAGGACTTAGGAATTTCCCTGCTAGAACACAAGTGTGTTGATCAGAGGCTCAGTCGTATTGATTAACTCACCTGTGATCTTAAAAGAAAATTCTAAAATCCTGGCCTGTTAATAGCCACTGAGGGCATGGGTTGAGAACCACTGCTGTAGACCAACATTAGATATCAACGTTTGAGAGCTACAGTTTCCCGAGTTTGATCTTTCTGAAGTCACTCAACTGAATAAAAATATATATATTAGTAATAATGAAGATTTATGGTATAATGGTCATATGGATTACGTGAGAAGGGTATGGGACATGATAGTAATGTCATGCATGCTCCATAGAAAAATAGGCAAAAATCATAATAACAATCAAGAATGTAAGTGAAGCCAGGTATTAATAAGATGGGAATAATATTTTTTTTTATACATAACAGTTAGGGATGTTAATAAATATGAATGATTTTGTAAGAATACGAGTGATATAGATATAATGTGATTCACACTTGTTGATGGAAACTATCAAATCATGTGATGACAATGCCATGACGTTATCACGTGTGAATATTAGAATATAGAGAAGGTTATGCTTTCCTTTGGGGAAGGAATACTCAGATCATCTGACATGCGGTATTGCCATGGCGTGATGAGGATTATGTCGAAGAAAATCTAGTGAGCTAATAACTACTATGTTAATTGTGGAGAAGTTTTTATACGTAGAGGGTTATCAGACAAAATAAGTTGTGTAGGGCTTCTGAAGAAGTGACTTAAGGTCACAAAACGTTTAAAAGCCTTTGCAAGTGCTGCTACCACCCCAACACATCCATGTGACTAAAACACTTCAGAGTCCACCAGCAGAATATACTGCTGCCACCACTCCACCACATGCCAGTGACTGAGATACTCCTGAGACCACCAGCAGCAGAAACTACTGCTACCATCCCACCACATCCCAGTGACTGAGAGACTCTAGAGTCCATCAGCAGCAGATAGTGTTGCTACCACCCCACTATATCCCTGTGACTGAGGGACTCTGGAGTCCACCATCAGCAGATAGTCCTGCTACCACCCCACCACATCCCTGTGACCGAGAGACTCTCAAGTCCACCAGCAGCAGATAGTGCTGCTATCACCCCGCCACATACCTGTGACTGAGAGACTACAGAGTTCACCAGCATCAAATTGTACTGCTACCACGCCACTACATCCCTGTGACTGAGACACACCAGAGTCCACTGGCAGCATATAGTGCTGCTACCTAGTACCACCCACTACATCCCTGTGACTGAGAGACTACGGAGTCCACCAGCAGCAAATTGTACTGCTACCACCCACTACAACACTGTGACTGAGACACCCCAGAGTCCACTAGCAGCAAATAGTGCTGCTACCAACCTACCACATCCCTGTGACTGACAGACTCTGGAGTCCACCAGCAGCAGATAGTGCTGCTACCACTCCATCATATGCCAGTTACTGAGAAACTCCAGAGTTCAACAGCAGCAGACTGTACTGGTACCACCCCACAACATTCCTGTGACTGAGACACTACAGAGTCCACCAGCAGCAGATAGTGCTGCTAACACCCCACCATGTCCCTGTGACTGAGAGACTCTGGAGTCCACCAGCAGCAGATAGTACTGCTACCACCTCATCACATCACTGTGACTGAGACACTCCAGAGTCCACCAGCATCAGATTGTACTGCTACCACCCCACCAAATCCCTGTGACTGAGAGACTCCAGAGTCCACCAGCAGCAGATAGTACTGCTACCACCTCATCACATCACTGTGACTGAGACACTCCAGAGTCCACCAGCATCAGTTTGTACTGCTACCACCGCGCCACATCTCTGTGACTGACAGTTCTTTCCTCAGAGCAGAAAGCCGGTCCTGACAGATTGCGACGAGGGACAATGTTGTATCAGCATAAGGAAAAACCTTCCCTACTTCATCAAGGAGATCAGGGATTTCCTTTTACTGATGGACACAATATTGTCCCTTGTTGTAATCAGTCTGGTCAAGCGACCAGATTTCAGATCTGAGGGAAGAAGACTATTACAAAGTATAGGAATGGTAAAATAGTAACACAGTAACATAGTTGACAAGACAAGTCCATCCCATGCCTAAACGCCCCTGTTGATCCAGAGGAAGGCAAAAAAAACAAACAAACACTGAAGCCATTTCCAATTAAGCCCCAAGTGGGTAAAAAAATTCCTTCCTGACTCCAAATGGCAGTCAGATATTTCCCTGGATTAACATCATATCTGCATTGAAGCCAACTGTCATAATTCTCAATATTGTTCTGTGCTAGATAGGTATCCATTGCTTCTTTGAAAGCAGCTGCATTTACCTCAAGTACAGCTTCCCGAGGCAAAGAATTCCATAGCTTTACCGCCCTTACTGTAAAAAATCCCCGCTGATCAAATCTTATTTTTAATAAGACATTTCTATCTCTTTAACATAGCTCTATAAATATATTGTAGGGCGATAGCAGGAGGAAGAGTTAATGTTTATGTCACCATCTTCTAATGATTAGTTAAGGACCATTTATCTCACTGTTTTCTATGTGAATTCCAGAGGCAAAAGAGGAGTGTTGGCACCGTGTTAGCAGTAGAAATACAGGAGGCAGTTATAGTCAAGCTGATACCTATATTGGCTAACTAAGCAGATTTAAGATGAAGGCTTTCAAGACCATAACAAGTCTAAAGAAGAGACCTAATAGGTCTTGAAAGATGACGATTTAAGACCATAACATGCCTGAAGAAGGGACCTAATAGGTTTTGAGAGCTGATGATTTCCGTAACTGAGGACTGTTTTATTCCGGGGTTCTGAACCAACTCTGGAGCTGGCAAAACAAATTAGGAAAGGAGGATAAGTGGTAGAGAAGTGGGAGGAACAGGTTGGAAGGTGGAGAAATGGGTGGGATGTGGGAGGGACAGGGTGGAAAGGAGGAGAAGTGGGGGAGAAGTGTAAGGAACAGAGTGGGAAGGAGGAGAAGTGGGAGTGAAGGTTATGAACAGAATGTGAAGGAGGAGAATTGGGAAGAAGTGGGAGGAACAGAGTGGGAAGGAGCAGAAGTGGGAGTGAAAGGGAGGAGCAGGTGAGAAGGAGGAGAAGTGGGCAGAGTTTCATAAGAAACTCACCACCATCGGAGAAACAGCCTCTGTCCCTGGAGACCCGGAATTAACTCTAAAAACTGGACTCTCTGGTGCAGGAGAAATCCCGGGTATGGGTAAAGATGTTATTA
The DNA here is from genome assembly GCA_037306005.1 of Rhinophrynus dorsalis. Classification (NCBI taxonomy): domain Eukaryota; kingdom Metazoa; phylum Chordata; class Amphibia; order Anura; family Rhinophrynidae; genus Rhinophrynus; species Rhinophrynus dorsalis. The sequence continues at coordinate 245,177,182 of CM074725.1, forward strand.
TTAACCAGTTCAATGATTCTTATTTTATCTACCTTGGAAGGCTAAAAGGCTGAGATGGGCCAGAACCTGCAACCCCGCTACAGATTCTAAAGCTGGTGCATTAACCCACTGAGCTACCTAATCAGAATTCATCCATTGTTTTATACATTGTATAACTCTGGAGTAACAAACAAAAAACACAATTAATGAAATTATTGTACAGAAGTGGGATGCATGATGTACATGCAGAGTCCTCACCTAGGCTGCCTACAGTGATAAAATGGCTGCCCCCAGCATTGAAGCTTTCACTTCATCAAGTAATATAGAAAGAAGAGGATGGGGCCGTGGCCTACCGTTGCTACTGAATGGACGCTTAACTCACTAGCTCTGGCCCAGAGAGGATTGAAACCACGGATACAGCCTACTTCTCGTGATCAAAATCAACTTTACACCACTTTCAAGCTATGGACAATGTCCAGATATAAGCATTATAAGAAAGAAAAAAGGTGTAAAGGACTATTTTCCTAAAAGATCGGACGCCATGGTCTCTCTTGCAGAACCCAAGATGGCAGCTGCACTTGATATGGCAAAGGCCAAAGGAGAAATGGATAGAAGACCTTCACGCTAACTTTTTGCTCCTCCATCGAGCCATGAGGGCTCAGATGAAGACTCTGATACATGAGATATGGACACCCCTTCTACCAAAAAAGATCTACACAATCTACTTGTGAATTTGAAACTCTTTAGCCGGAATGAGTTGTCGGATATAAAAAATGATGTCATGCATCTTGGTACGCGAGTAGAAGCCTTAGAGGATGATCGTGATGCACTATCTACCTTTAAAACTGAAATGATTACCAAAACTCAGAACCTTTATGATCGCCAAAATGATCTGATTCTAAAAATTGACAACCTGGAAAACAGGCAGAGAAGAAACAATCTCCGCCTTTGCGGCATTTCTGAAGATATTGGGCCTGACCAACTGCTGGATTTTCTACAGTGGCTATTCCACTTTATCACAAATACCTTGGAGCCCACACACTTTGCTGTTGACCGAGCTCACAGGGCACTCCACCCGAAATCACCGAATGATGACTCACCAAGAGATGTTATACTTCGTCTACAATCTTTTCCAGACAAAGAGGAAGATATCAAAATGTGCTAGGAATATGGCGACAATTTCCTTTGAAAACCAAACTACTGCAATATATGGAGATCTTTCTCCTATGACGGTGAAATGGAGACATGACTTGAAACCCATTACTCAAGCCCTTCGTCAACAAAACATCAGATACAGATGGGGTTTCCCTCTAATGCCTGTGGCTTCAAGAGATGGGCGAAACTATACGCTGCGTTATAAAGGGAACTACAAGGAATTTATCGCTAATCTGAATTTGCACCTAGCAGAATATTCAGCCCACCTAGCACCAGAACAACCCTCTTGGAGAGTGTCATGGATTTCCAATCAGCCTGGAACATGGTCAAAAAGAAAAGGAGAGTCCCTAACCCCCCCTATCTCCCCTGGCAGCGGCAAAATGTGCTAGGCAACCTGATGGATGACGTTTCTTCTTTGTAACGCTTTCTCTCTCACTGAGACCGTAAGGGCTCAATTGTGGGCCTGATTCTCACTTGATCCAGTTCCTATTGCTCTGCACCTGTTCCCGACGATGACTTTGTGAAATCGTCTTGTTTTGTGGCGGCAGAGACTTGCGAGGCAACAGAGTCTTGTGAGGTCCTTGATGCAATTATTATATTTCTATCTGTACTGAACTGGTTTATGCATAATTCCTTGTGCTTTCCCACTAATACCTGCATACCGCAATAGTGTTAATTAGAAATGTAGGATGTACTTTTCATATACGCTGCCTTATGAATCCAATATAATTATCCCAAGTTTTTTTTCTAGTCTGAACAATTGTCCTACGATTTATTACTATATTACTTTATATTAGATTGCTCAGTTTCATGTTCTGCTGCACGTGTAAGCCTTCTCCAGAAGGTATTTGTTATATTCATGTATTATTAAGTACACTTTTATGTGATCTCCCCAAATACCACCAATTTGTAATTGCCACTTTTTGTGCTATTGGTCTCACATTTAGTTATAGTTGAACACCAAACATTCAAATCACCCCATTCGACACGCCATCCGGCATGTTTTCCTTTCTAGCATTATTTCTGCATTACGTTAATTATACCCCATAGTCTGGTATACACTTTGACTCTCTACATGCAGCTGAACTATTGAACCTGATCCTGATAACACTTGTTTGCCTTATGCTGCCCTAATGCTATTAATTATGTTTGATGAATCTTGATAGATTATAAATGTACTATACCAATTCATGGTCTCTTACTCGCTTATATATTCTGGGTAGATATTTTCACTCTAAACCATCAACATTGTTACTCTCATTTTGTAACAATTTTTTTTTTCTAACGTACTCCACGTATAGTATAACTATTACTGTTTCTTCGTTAGTCCTATATTGTTAAACCCTATACAGATCCCATACTTGCCATCTCAAGTGTTGTGGAGTAAAACAGGGATGAGTGGTCTTTAAATCATTGTGTACCCCGACTCCTTATTTGTTGTTAGTGATTACCTTTGAGGACCTATATCACAAGTATTTGCATCTCTACGTCCCCATACTGCCAGGATCTTTTATACTCTTTACAGAACTGACACTCATATTAATTTGGTATCGACGCTTCATATATAGCAATGTACTATCCTTACAGATTCGTCTTACCCTTCCACCCAGAATACCTTGTCTGTAATCATATAACACCAATATAGCGTGTACCCTCCATAAGATCCTGCCTCCTGTTCACTTCTGGCATCCAATAGACTGGGTCTGAGTTCTCCTTTACTTCATATATTAATCTGTTTCTGTGGTTATTTAATAAACTGACTTCTTGCTAAACATTCCTTTTGGGGCCTGGGACTCCTATTCTTATCTCTCACATGGTACGACAAACAGGGATAGGGATACGAGTACTCTCAGACTCCCATCTGATGTATAGTTCTATCTAGACAGTGGATCAACTTTTACCCCCCTGTCTAGTCAGATCCCATTTTGGTTTCTTCTACTCTTTTTCCTCTTTCTCCTTCTCCCCGTGGCTCTTTCCCCCAACTTTTTCTTTTTCCCCAAGAGCGGCTATTCACATACTTTAACTGGGAAATCACTCTTTTGGGCTCTGGTGGGACATTTTTGGGTCCCCTCCCATGGCTGCAGCTGGGCTACTACTATTTGGACTTCCTCACCCTATGCAGTTCTACTACGGTCTCTAAACCGTCACCATGTCTAGCTTTACCAATACTAAACCCCTTCGAGTTATATCGCAAAATGCGAAAGGTCTCAATTCCCCTAAGAAAAGGTCTGTAGCACTCAACGACTTCCACCGCATGCATGGTGATATCATTTTGCTCCAGGAGACACACTTCAAACGGAGTCAGGAAATGCGTTTAACCAATAGATTTTTCTCTGTAGCGTATACAAGTTCAGCTCTTGTTAAGAAAAGGGGTGTTGCTATTATTATTAGGAAAGGAATCCCCTTTGTTCTCTCAGCTATACAGAAGGATCCTATAGGGAGATTTCTCTTCTTTTAAGGCCTTATTTACTCCCAGACCTTCACATTCGCCTCTATTTATGCACCCAACACACAGCAAATCAACTTCCTCTCCAATACTTTAGGAAAGTTAGAAACTTTTAAGGAAGGATCCTTGGTGATCAGAGGTTACTTACTCATTCCCGTAGTAGACTGTTCTTCAGGTACCTCTTCTCATTCTGAATCAGTCCTTCAAAATTTTTGTAACCTGCTTCACTTTTTCAGATTAGTAGATATTTGGAGGATATTACATCCGGACGCTAGGGACTACACCTTCTACTCTAATCCTCATTCTTTATATTCTAGAACTGACTATATTATAATACCACACTCTTCTATTTCAATGGCTAGTTCAGCGGATACTGGCAGCATTACACGGTCAGACCATGCTCCGGTAGCACTTTCTTTACATCACCCCCTTTTCCCAAAACAGTGTAACAACTGGCGGCTGAATGAACACCTCCTGACTGATAAATCTGTTGCCGATCAGATTCGTAAATCCATAGAATTGTATATTGTTGTAAATGTCATTGATATCTGTCTGGGAGGCCCGTAAGTGTGTGATTCGAGGTGAACTCCTTAAGCAAGCTTCACATTTGAAGAAGATATGTCTCAGACGTGCAGATGAATTACTTCAAGAAATAGCCAGGTTAGAATTCTCCCACAAGTCCACATCAGATCAGTCTGTCTTACCTCGCTTGACTCAACTACGTAAAGAACTAAATCCCTTCTTTTCATCAAAGTGGAACAAGCTTTTTTTATTTCACGTCAACAATTCTTTGAACAGGGGAACAAATCAGGGGCACTCTTAGCATGGCAGCTCAAATCACAGTCTCAACACACATATGTCCCTTCTATTAAGGACCCTCTAGGAGCTCTTAAACATTCATCTACTGACATTGCAGAAGTTTTCCATTCCTACTATGAGCGTCTCTATAATCTGTGCACATTTTCTGCACATCCCCCTCCTGATATATCTGACATTCATGAATGTCTTAAGAAAGCCAACCTTCTCCACCTAGACCCAGAAGTGGAACACTCGCTAGAGCTTCCGATCTCAGAAGAAGAGGTTTTTCAGGTAATAAAAGCTCTCCCTGTAGGCTGTAGTCCGGTTGTATTTTCTACTATACTACTTATTCCGACCTACTGACCCCACTTTTGACTAATTGCTTTAGAGCCTTGCCCGAGGGTATTTCTGCCCACCCTAACATGACTGGTGCCCACATAACAGTGGTACCAAAACCGTGGAAAGATCATACTTTATGTCCTAATTATAGGCCTATCTCCCTTCTAAATTTAGACATCAAACTTTATGCAAAAATACTAGCAAGTAAACTTCATCTTGCCCTCCCATCCCTCCTGCACTTATATCAAACTGGATTCACCCCCAAGAGCGAGACAAGAGACAACACGAGGAAAATCTTGTCCTTACTTCATCATGTAAATGTGCTTCAGATACCGACTGTCTTTTTAACCACGATGCCGAAAAGGCTTTTGATCGAGTAAACTGGTCTTTCATGCTTTCAACTCTACGACACTTTTGGTTTGGACCCTCATTTTATCTCTCAAGTTCAAAGTTTATATACTAATCCGAGCACCAAAATTATAGCAAACGGTCACCTTTCTTCTTCTTTTCCCATCACAAATGGGACTAAGCAAGGATGCCCCTTTTCCCCTCTCCTATTTGTTCTTGTGATGGAATCATTGGCCCAGCATGTGCGAAATAACCCCCTGATCCACGATATTAAAATACCGGGCTCCACGTATAAACATTCTATTTTCTCTGAAGATGTCTACTGCTCACGACCCACCCCCGTCAGTCTGTCCCAGAATTTCTATCTGAACTTCACCTTTTTTCCAAAGTCTCTGATTTCAAAATTAATCTTCAGAAATCTGAAGCGCTTCCATTGTTTTTAATCTCAGAAACTTCTTCATTCTTACTCTCCACCCTTCCCCTAAAATGGTCCTCATCCTCAATCTCTCTTCTCTTGGAATGCAAATAACCCCTAATGTGGCCTCTCTATACCACACAAACTACTTACCATTTCTAAATAAGATCCAAAGAGACCTATCAAAATGGTCTTCCTTGTATATTTCTTGACTAGGTAGAATGCATGTAATCAAAATGATGATTCTCCCTCGCTTCCTATACTTGTTTCAGACCCTTCCGATTCACATCCCATCTACATTCTTCAAAAAGGCTTCCAAGATGCTCTTCTCCTTTAAATGGGGGGAGGGAAGCAAGACTAAACCATCAGATTACCTGCACGCACAAATCTAGAGGGAGATTTGCAGTCCCAGATTTACGTAGGTATTATCATGCGGTTATTTTGGCCGCTATACCTAACTGGCAACACAATACACTTCACAAACTCCTGGGGCCAAGGAGTTCTGATAGCAAAAGTCGTGTCAACCTTCATGGACTTAAAGGGATAGTAATACTTCATTTTAACTTTATTTTATTTTGTTGGCATTAAAAAAACATGAAGAATGATATAAGTCTTATCTCTGAAACCTTTATGGTTTAAGAGATATTCACAAACAAAGTATCCCCCCCCTGTTCAACCAGATCAGAAGGGAGATGCCCAGGTAGACTGCAGAGAGGGACAATCTTCAATTAAGATAATGGAAAAAGCTGAAAAACTTGTCAAGGGGGGAAGGGCTTTCATTGTTTTCATACAAAGAAAATTGTCCCCTTCTGTTATCTGTACTGTCATACAACCAGACTCACATCTGAGAAGAGATTGCTTACACTAGGTAAAAGGGGCGGGAGGGGAAACTTTGCTTGTGAATATCTCATAAACCATAAAGGTTGGAGAGATAAGACTTATATCATTCCTCATGTTTTTTTAATGCCTACAAAATAAAATAAAGTTAAAACGAAGTGTTACTATCCCTTTAACATCGGGATTGACTGGAGATGCTTGTTATTTCTAGGGATAGGTGAAAGTTTTTGCCTCAAAAAGAGAAACAGGAGAAAAATGGCACTCTTCACCAAGAGGGAAATTTTTCTTGAAAAGTGACATTTTCCCATATTTTTTTGCCTACCTCTTTGCATTAAAATCAGTGGAAATACAGAATTACTCTCCACCACATGGCACATATCACTTCTTTTCCTGCAGACGTATACAAGGGTCTCAGGCTCTCCCAGCATGCTGTTCTGCGTTTGAGAAAAAGCAGCACGTTTTTGAGCTGGAGAAGATAGGCAAATAAAGAGAAATTGAAGCCTAGTTTAGGGAGTCTTGTAGGCAAGAAATCTGTTCTCTCTATTAGGGGAGTTTGCGGGACAGAAAGGGAGAAAGGAGTTTGGTCTCAAATACCCCCAAATTTGGTGTGACTGACTGGGAAGACACAGGCAGTCGTTTGTAAGTTTCTTCCTGATCTGGCTGTTATCTCTGTCCTATGGGAGTCTCGGAGTGTGAGAAGACCCAAATTCCCCAACATTCCCCAACAGTCGGCTGTGATCCAAGTTCCTTTTTTTATCTTGCTGTCATTTCCAGTGGCGTAACAATAGGGGTCGCAGCGGTCGCACCTGCGACCGGGCCCGTCACTCCAGGGGCCCGGTCACCGCCTGCAACCCCGTCGCCCGCAGCAGTCACTTACCTGATCTCCCACTCGGCGAGCCGCTGTAGTAATACAGAGCGCTGGGAGATGACATCATCTCCCAGCCTCTGCATTACTACAGCGGCGCGCGGGAGCTCCGGTTGCAGAGATCTGTGCCAAAGGAGGCACAGATCTGTAAAGACACTCCGCTAGACCACCAGGGACTGGAGGTAGGGGAAATGTGAAGATGGGGGCATTGTGGAGATGAAGGGGGCATTGTGGAAGGGGGCATTGTGGAGATGGAAGGGGGCATTGTGGAGATGAGATGAAGGGGGCATTGTGGAAGGGGCACTGTGGAGATGAAGGGGGGCATTGTGGAAGGGGCATTGGGGAGATGAAGGGGGCATTGTGGAAGGGGCATTGTGGAGATGATATACTGGCATGGGTGTAAGAGGGGCTCCATGTTAATTTTTCGGTAAAGCCTCCCCTCGTAGTGTGACCACAGGTCTCGGATTGCCTACGACAGCCCACTGAAGAGCCGCCGGCTGGTGTGGGACCGGGATCTCCTGACGTCAGCTACACGCTGACGACTGGTAAAGGGGAGGGAGGGGGAGACTTTCAGTGCTTATATCTCTCAAACTGTAAAGGTTTGAGAGATATGACTTGGCACATTAACCCTTTAACGACAAATGACTTACCAGCTACGTCACGCAGAAACTGTCACTTAGTGACAGAGGACGTACCTGGTAAGTCCCGGAAGTCCGGATCTCCATGCGGCTGCACGCTGCTCGGGGACCTCAGACTCGTTTAAAAAGAAAAAAAAAGTACCACGGGCGTTAAGGTGACAGCTGAATATGCACGTGGCTGTCACTAAGGGGTTAATATTATCGTTTTAATACTTTCAATATTAGGGTTAGTAAATGTTAGAAATTACTAACCCTTTAAGGATGCAATATGGGTGCATTAAGGACGCAGTATGGCTGCAATATGGATACAATATGGGTGCAATATGGGTACAATATGGCTGTAATATGGGTACAATATGGCTGTAATATGGGTACAATATGGCTGCAACATGGGTACAATATGGCTGCAACATCGGTACAATATGGCTGTAATATGGGTACAATATGGGTGTATTAATGACGCAATATGGGTGCATTAAGGACGCTATATACGTGCATTAAGGATGCAACATGGGTGCAATATGGGTTGGTTTTATCGTGTTTAAGGTTGGTTTTGGGTTGCTTTTAGTGTGTTTTGGGTTGATTTTTGGTTGGTTTTAGTTTGTTTAGGGTTGGTTTTGGTGTGTTTAGGCTTGGTTTTCGGTTGGGTTTTAGTGTGTTTTGGGTGGTGTGTATATAAGTGTATCACCCTGGTGTACCTGTGTGTCGGAGATCAGACTGTGTGGTATGTATATAAGTGTATCACCCCGGTGTCCCTGTGTTTAGAAGGTCAGATTGTGTGGTGTGTATATAAGTGTATCACCCTGGTGTCCCTGTGTTTAGGAGATCAGACTGTGTGGTGTGTATATAAGTGTATCACCCTGGTGTCCCTGTGTTTAGGAGATCACACTGTGTGGTGTGTATATAAATGTATCACCCCGGTGTCCCTGTGTTTAGGAGATCAGACTGTGTGGTGTGTATATAAGTGTATCACCCTGGTGTCCCTGTGTTTAGGAGATCAGACTGTGTGGTGTGTATATAAGTGTATCACCCTGGTGTCCCTGTGTTTAGAAGATCAGACTTAGTGGTGTATATATAAGTGTATCACCCTGATGTCCCTGTGTTTAGGAGATCAGATTGTGTGGTGTGTGTGTATATAAGTGTATCACCCTGGTGTCCCTGTGTTTAGGAAATCAGACTGTGTGGTGTGTGTGTATATAAGTGTATCACCCTGGTGTCCATGTGTTTAGGAGATCAGACTGTGCGGTGTGTATATAAGTGTATCACCCTGGTGTCCTTGTGTTTAGGAGATCAGACTGTGTGGTGTGTGTATATAAGTGTATCACCCTGGTGTCCCTGTGTTTAGGAGATCAGACTGTGCGGTGTGTATGTAAGTGTATCACCCTGGTGTCCCTGTGTTTAGGAGATCAGACTGTGTGGTGTGTGTATATAAGTGTATCACCCTGGTGTCCCTGTGTTTAGGAGATCAGACTGTGTGGTGTGTATAGAAGTGTATCACCCTGGTGTCCCTGTGTTTAAGGGATCAGACTGTGTGGTGTGTATAGAAGTGTATCACCCTGGTGTCCCTGTGTTTAGGAGATCAGACTGTGTGGTGTGTATATAAGTGTATCACCCTGGTGTCCCTGTGTTTAGGAGATCAGACTGTGTGGAGTGTATAGAAGTGTATCACCCTGGTGTCCCTGTGTTTAGGAGATCAGACTGTGTGGTGTGTATATAAGTGTATCACCCTGGTGTACCTGTGTTTAGGAGATCAGACTGTGTGGTGTGTATATAAGTGTATCACCCCGGTGTCCCTGTGTTTAGGAGATCAGACTGTGTGGTGTGTATATAAGTGTATCACATTGCTCCACAGTAATAAAACTCACATTAATGTTTGTATAAACTTCAGTATATGTGTTTATACATTAGTCTGTGTCAATAAAATTCTTAAAATACTTTGGACTTGCTCTAAATTATTTATCCAGTCACACAAAGAAGGTTTAAACTGTAATGCGATTTTTTTCTTTATATCTCCCTCCCTCCAACCAAAGACCTGGTCCAAGTATCTCAATAGTGCCTCATTCTTTGCCATTTAAAGTGGAACTACCACCTAAAAATAACATTGCACCACATTATTGCCCATTTGGCGACTATCTACTCAGTAGCGCTAGTTGCCAGTATTATTACCTGATTAAAGAGAAATCGCTATTATTCCAAGACTGACAGTAGGATGGAGGGCGGACATCTTGACATAGTGATGTCTGTGCGCCTACACTGTCAGCCCCAGCCGGGTCTAGGAGGCGTTTCTAGGAGCCGGCCGGCTTCATAAGGGACTGACAGCGCAGGCGCGCGGACATCACTATGGCAAGTTGTGGCAATCAGATTTCTCCTTGGATCAACAAGCACTAACTAAATATTAATCCCAATACTAACGTACATAGCCCTCTATGTTCTGCTCTTTTAAATAAGTATCCAGGTCCTTTTTAAAGGCATCTAATGTTATCAATAGCACCACCTCCTCAGGCAGTGAATTCCATACCTTTACTGTCCTTACTGTAAAGAATCCCTTCCGCAGCTGTAGATGAAATCTCCTTTCCTCAAGTCTAAGCGGGTGGCCCCTTGTGCTTTGGTACGCAACGCATTGCAAACCCTGTTAAACAAGTGATAAAACAATAAACGGTGACAATTGTTTTTAGGAAAAAGCAATTCCATAATATATTTTGGGGGCTTACGCACCTATGAAATAACTTTCAGAGTTTCTGCCTACACGTACATGAAATGTAAAAGGGTATTATTAACCCTCTGAGTGCCAGAGAATTATTCAACATACGCGCTGGACATCTCTCTGACCCTCGAAGGGTTAACCCAGTTCATATTTAGGAGATGATGTCCCTTCAAGTCACTGCAATAATGAGATGCTCTTATGGACGAATGACCAGTGAAAGAGTTAAGCGGAGGTCATTAGTATGTTGGCACGCTAGGTTGATGGCTAAATCAGCCATGAAATGACCTTTGCTATATGAAATGTTTCGCAGGTGATAGATGTAATGATTTTTTATGCTTTAAAGGAGTTGACAGATTCTGACTTAATAGCATATCCCAGGCTAAGAAAACCTAAACCATTTGCCGGATTTATGATGGACGTTCACACACACTTGTGCATTGAAATGTTTCTTCCAAAGCAGATTGCAGATGGGACTTTCTAAATGGAACCAGCATTGTAAGGAGTAAGGACCTTGAAAGTACATCCACTGAGCCTGAAATTGTTGCACAGCATTTGAAGCAGCAGATATTTAAAGGGATAGTAATGTTTCACAAAAACAGCAGCTCCAATGAATCTTCATAGTATTTGGGCCATAGAGAGTGTTATTGCCATACTGTCAGAGTTGTAGTTCAAGAGTAATTGAATGATAAAGTATCCCCCTCCCACCCCTTTTACCTAGTGTAACACTGATCACCTCAGATGTGGAATCTGGTCTCTTGACCAGACAGATAGCAGCAAGTGACAATCTTCTTACTGTGATCATAAGGAAAACCCTGCCCTCTTGACAGGTTTTTCAAGTTTTTCCTTATGCTCAGTGAAGATTGTCCCTCTCTGTGATCCATCTGGACAGTCTTGCTGCTCTGAGGTGAGCAGTTATATCAGTAAAAAAGGGCAGGAGGGGGATACTTAATCATTCAATTACTCTTGAACTACAACTCTGACAGTATTGAAATAACACTCTCCATGGCCCAAATACTATGAAGATTAATTGGAGCTGCTTTTATTGTGAAACATTACTACCCCTTTAACCCTATGGATGCTAACAGATTAAGGAAGCACCTAAAAGTGGCCAAGGTCAACAGTACTCACCCCATCTTTTGTTATTTATATGTCCCCTATTCCTCACCAGAACTCTAGCTCTGTATTATACACTTAAAGGGATAGTAATTAGTGTTGAGCGAGCACCCCGATGCTCGGGTGCTCGGATGCTCTGACCGAGCACCGCCGGAGGCTCGAGTGCTCGGCCGAGCACCCGAGCCCCATTGAATTCAATGGGGCGACACGAGCATTACACCAGGCACCCCCTGCTCTGATGAGGGGAGGGTGCCTGGTTAATGCCCCCCTTCATCTCCACAATGCCCCTCTTCCACAATGTCCCCCTTCATCTCCGCAATGCCCCCTTCATCTCCGCAATGCCCCCTTCATCTCCGCAATGTCCCCCTTCATCTCCGCAATGCCCCCTTCATCTCCGCAATGCCCCCTTCATCTCCGCAATGTCCCTCTTCATCTCCGCAATGCCCCCTTCATCTCCGCAATGCCCCCTTCATCTCCGCAATGTCCCCCTTCCACAATGTCCCCCTTCATCTCCGCAATGCCCCCTTCATCTCCGCAATGCCCCCCTTCCACAATGTCCCCCTTCATCTCCGCAATGCCCCCCTTCCACAATGTCCCCCTTCATCTCCAAAATGTCCCCCTTCATCTCCACAATGCCCCTTTCCATCTCCACATGTGCCCTACCTCCAGTCCCTGGTGGTCCAGCGGAGCGTCTGTGTAAGATCTGTGCCTCCTTCGGCACAGATCCCTGCCACCCGAACATGGCGGGCGAGCACATGGCGGTACTCGTACGAGTACCGCCATGTGCCGAGCAGAGCGATGCTCGAGCCGATCCGAGCATCGGCCGAGCATGCTCGCTCAACACTAATAGTAATGTATAAAATAAAGTAGATCTCAGAGTCTTCTGTATTATAAACATATCACTCAGCGCTGTGTTTAATAACTTACTTTTCTGTAGCTTTAAAGATATTCACTGTAAAAGGATCCCCCTCCCACTCGTGCATCTAAGCGTGGTCCGGATGGAGTGCAGCGAGGGACAAACTTCAGTAAGCAAAGGAAAATCCTGTCCTTCTAACTAACTTATGTTTGTCCCTCGCTGCATCCTTCCGGTCCCATTACAGGATTGCAGCTCTGAGGGGAGGCAGACAGAAAGGGTGGGAGGGGGATCCTTTTACATTGAATATCTTTCACACTACAGAAAAGTAAGTTGTTAACACCTTAAGGACCCATGACGTCCTGGCATATCATAGATTTCAGGGCTCCCCACTCGGCACGCCATTTGAGGAGCCCTGAATTGGTTAGACAAAAAAAAAAGCTCAGTGGTCCTTACGAGCCGGCCGCGCATGTGCACGGTTGGTCCTTAAGGGGTTAACTCTCTGAGTGCCAGAGAGGTAGCCATTGGCTACCTCTCTGGCACTCAAAAGGCTATTGAACTTTGGGATATGGTTCTTTGGCTCCCTGAGGATGCTTGTATTATCTGTGGATACAGGACACTGGTAGAGTGAAAGTGATACCTTTATTGGCTAACTCAGTGGCTCTAGGGTGACCACACCTCCCGGAATGCCGGGGACTGTCCTCTATTGGGGGTCTGTGTCCCACGTCCCGGGTCACCCCCCACTGGAACAACAAAGAGTCCCGGAATGGAACAACACGTGCCAGTCCAGCCAGCCAATGAAATGTATTTGCTATAGGGTCCTCATTGGATGGCGAGCCAGCCAATGAGGACCATATAGCAAATACATTTCATTGGCTGGCTGGACTGGTGCATGCGAGACAGCTGTGGTGGAGCAGGTATGCTGGTGCTGTGAATGAGTCCCGCGGCTGAGGCTCCCACTGGGAACACTTACTCTGTGTCAGCCTCAGAAAGATGGTCAGCGCCAGCAGGAGCCTCAGCCGCGGGACTCACTAGGGTGACCACATGTTCCGGAATGGCAGAAAGGAAATGTGGTCACCCTCAGTGGCTCTAAGATGCAAGCTTTCAAGACAACCAGGTCTCTTCCTCAGGTACAATAAGAATAAAGTCTGAATGCACAATACATGCACATTATTGTAACAAGTAAATTCTTCTACTTATCAGTATGACCGTAATTCATTCCCTAGGCTCTAGCAAAGTTTTTTATGAAGTGGACTAGAAGATGCAAACAAGATTATTTACCTTTTTATGCTTCAGTGAGTCCTACACTCTAGTCTATAGAATGTATGGGTTAAAGGGATAGTACTGTTAGGAATAAAGCTGATCGCCGAGTCTTCTTTATAGTAAATGTAACACATTGCGCTATTTTTTAGCAACTTACTTTTATGTGGTTCAAAAGATATTAAGTGTAGAAAGTTCCCCCTTCCGCCCCTTCTGTCCACGTCATGCTGCACCTTTGTCTGGACTGGATGGAGAGCAGCGAGGGACAATCTTCAGTAAGCAAAGGAAAATCCTGCCCTCCTTCATCAAGGTACAGTCTTGCTGTGCAGCTTTACAATAGGTTAAAGGGGCGGGAGGGGGACAGTTTACGATTCAATTGCTCTGGAACTACACAGCATAGAGAATGATAATGATGATGATAGTTTTTTTGGAAAAAAAACTATAAAGAATAATAGGAGCTGCATTTATTTTGAAACATTACTATCCCTTTAAAGGGACAGTAACGTCCCATAAAAAATGCTTAGAGTTTTGTAGAGATTAAAAAAATAAACAATATGCCACAAATCCTATCTCTCAAACCACTATGGTTTGAGAGATATCATCCGCTAAAGTTCCCCTGTCCCTCCTATTCTCCTGATGTCAGCTGTAAGCTGACAGAAGGAGTTTGTGGTCTGGGGACGGACAAGCGGCTCTACAGCAGAGCCGCAATAGCGCAATTTAAAAATAAATACTTCTCTGGAATGGTCTGAAAAGTGTGCTTGCAAACCAGGCACACTTTGTAGACCATTCCAAAGAAGTATTTATTTTTAAATCGTGCTACTGCGGCTCTGCTGTAGAGCCGCTTGTCAGTCCCCAGACCACAAACTCCTACTGTCAGCTTACAGCTGACGTCAGGAGAATAGGAGGGAGAGGGGAACTTTAGCGGATGATATCTCTCAAACCATAGTGGTTTGAGAGATAGGATTTGTGGCATATTGTTTATTTTTTTAATCTCTACAAAACTCTAAGCATTTTTTTATGTGACATTACTGTCCCTTTAACCTTCCAAGAGTGGTGCACAAGTCATCATCTGCTATGAACTGTGCAGCCCCCTGACAAGGTGCAATATCTCAATGGCCTGAAATCTTACAACGATACTGTTGCTACACCATCTACTCCTATGGACAGTGTAGCAACAGCGTCGCTGCAACATTTCAGGCCACGGTGATACTGCACTTAAAAAAAAAAAAAATAATTAAGTTTGAGCTGTAATAACATTTGCATAAAACACCTCCCAGCAGTGGGAGTACCCTTTTTTTACTCAGGACAGGAGGATAAATACTACAACATATTTTTCTTTTTACATTTTAAGTATTACTATCCCTTTAAGAGATTTCACTTTAAATTTAAAGGGATAGTAACACTTAATATGTAAAACATAACGTATTGTAGGGTTTATCCTCCTGAATAAAATAAGGGTACTTCCACTTCTGAAACGTGCTTTATTCAAAAGTTATTGCAGCTAAAACTTGCATTTTTAGGTGCAATATCTCAATGGCATGAAAATGTACAGTGGCGCTGTTGCTACACCATCCTATGGACAGCTCTGGTCAGTTGACCATAAACCTTCATAGCATGGTGCAGCAACAGCGCCACTGTAAACGTTCAGGCCATTAAGATAATGCAACTACAAAAATGCAGGTTTTAGCTGCAATAACTTTTGAATAAAACACCTCTTAGGTGTTGAAGTCCTTTAGTTTTACTCAGGAGAAAAAACCTACATTATATATTTTTTTACATATTAAAGGGATAGGAATACTTAAAATGTAAAAAAAAATATGTTGTAGGGTTTATGCCCCTGAGTAAAACAAGGGAACAACCACTGCTGAAAGGTGTTTTATTAAAATGTTGTTACAGCTCAAAGTTGAATTTTTTAGGTGCAGTATCACAGTAGCCTAAAACTGTACAGTGGCGCTGTTGCTAAACCATCCTATGGACAGATGTGGTCCCGGGACCAGAGCTGTCCATAGGATGATGTAGAAAGAGCGCCACTGTACAATTTCAGGCCACTGTGATATTGCACTTAAAAATTAATCTTTGAGCTGTAATAACTTTTGAATAAAACACCTCTCAGCAGTGGGAGCACCCTTGTTTTATTCAGGGGGATAAACCCTACAACATATTTTTTTTTACATTTTAAGTATTACTGTCCCTTTAAGTGTTACTTCCCCTTTAAAGCAAATGCAGCTCATACTATTTCAGAGAAAGCCATCATTATGCAACATGTTTTCTACCATGTGTCAGAAGCCTTGTGGCATCTAGCTGATTTGGGGATGATAATTTCACTCCTTTGTGAGCTGCTAAATGGCAGGAAGAGAGGAACATATGCAAGGTTGTTCTGATATATGTACAAGTCACCATATAACGAGAGGGCCAGAAGCTTAATAGTTTTAGTAATCATGTGTAAATTCAGTCTTGTAGAAACACGCACCAGTAAGAAAATGACTCCAAATAGACGGCAGTGTGGGCTGTTGACGATTGCAAATGATGTTGTAGTTTATAACCATAAAACAGCTCAGCTCCATATTGTGATTATACAAAAAAAATACATTTCACAAGCCAAAGTAGAAGCCATCTGTAGGAAAGATTAGGTAGAAATTACACAATAACTAGTACCTAAATGGTTTTATAACACTTGGAATATGTTATATTCAGCAGCACATTGCTTTGTCGGAAATGTTCATGCAATAAAATGGATACCGTCTGGATGCATGTCTCTGCTAAGGATTTTATAACCAGGAAAGCGGCTGGAAGATTTTCATTTATATACAAGAGGCTCTGTTATATAAAAGGTTCACGTTATACAATGAAACACTGGATTACTCTGTGCATAGGAGGAGATGGAAAGGGTTTTGTCATTTTTCAATAAGGACTGTTCCCAAATAAACAAGGAATGAATGAATGAATGAATATGCTGATGTACTATATGTGCCACTAGAATATGCAGTGCTTTATAGTATGTGGTTTCAGACAACATGGGAAAACAAGTGGTTTACATAGTGAAACAATGGGGGGCTCTAGAGCTAACAAATATCTGGTGACTTATTCTCTATTAAACAAGAAACTTTAACTCATCTAGGGTGAGTGTGTGTGTATGTGTGTGTGTATGAATGTGTGGATGTCCATGTGTGTGACAGTGATTGAGTGTGTATGTGTGTGTGTGCTTTTGAGTGCATGTGTGTGGGTGTGTGTGTGTCTCAGTGTGGTGCATGTGCACCTGTGTATGAGTATGTGAGTGTGTATATGTGTGTGCATGGGGGTAGATGTGTGTGTAGTGACCTGGACTAATCCAGTCAGCATCTGGAAGTCTGTCACTATATGTTTGGTCACTTACATACCTTAAACCCATGATCTTTCATATATGTATTCTCTTACCTAGTCTTTTGTGTATTCCCTGAGCACATGTGAAGGTATAGGCCCTAAGCCTAATGTGGTAGTATCACATTCTCCATTTTATTTCCATGTGTATGTGTATTGTCTAGCATAGCACCATCTTTTGGTCAGAAAGCTAATTACTTGTTTCATTCACACTAATGTTAACATTTTCCCTGTGTATTACTGTACATCTCATCATCATCCACATGGTTAAGCTGTGGGAGTGAGTCTAATGAATCATGTGACCTCCTAGAGCCACTCAAGCCCCCTTGATTGCTCTGGAGGAGGAATCCCAGGAGCAGCCCTCTGGATAGAGGGTCTGTAACCCTGTAGTTTTGGGGAGTCACACTTCGGTGTGTGAAGAGAGCAGACACACTTCAGTGTCAGTCCAGTCAGTCAGTCACAGGCCTTATCCTTTACTAAGAAAGCCTAAAGCAAGTATTCAGCATATCTTCCAGCCTGTTTATCACCTGTTCACCCAAGTTAGCAGGGATTATATACGTGCCTTCTCTCTACAGTCTGTGGGACAATACTATTATATAAAATAGCCCATAGCAAGCTGTCTTGGAAATTGAGGGTCCTCCCGCCAGCAGCGCCAAAGTTTTCTACGCATTCTCTACAAGCACGTACCCTGTCTAATAGGGACTCCAGTCATGGGATGCAGGTATTCAAGTCAAGCAAGTGCATTTATTACTACTCAGTTATTCAAGGCCTCTGTAAAACTCCATTCACCTGCTTCAGAAGACCACTCACCACCAGCTTCATCATTTACCACTACTGTGATCTGGATTTCCTGTGTCCTGCCAATAAAGAGCAACGGTTACCCCCGAGACTGGGCGTCTGGAGTACTCATTGCTACAGGTACCTACGTGGGGGCGGGTAATCGGGACACACACATATGTGGATGCCACCTGGGATTGGGCCCATTACCTCCCTCGGCCATAGTGAACTGCCAACCACGTGACACCTTAAAGGGCCAGCAACACCTAACAACCCCAGGCCACCACATAAGTTTTGGCGTCACGAACAGGATGAATCTATGTGCCGTATAAAGAGACTTTCCTTGTATTGCTGTGGAACTACAAGTCCCATAAAATCATTAATAGTACTTCTGATAAAGTGAGGGTGCTGTCCCCTTGAATGAGAGACTATCGCTTTGAATCTGTGTGGTGTGAATTGCAAGCATCTTCTATTGTGGACTGCAAGAGTTACCTACACTTGTGTGGAGCAAAGGATTGTGCTGCTGTGTTAGTGTGTGATCATCTACTGCCATTGTACATTATGCTGCTACCAGAAGAGCATACAAGAGGTTAACTGTGTCCCTCCAACTTCTGGGCACTGTAGCTCCGCCCACCTGCAGTGTGTTCAGCTCCTCCTCTCTTCATCTCTGCAAAGTGGAACGATTCTGTATTGTCCTTGTGCTAGAGGGGAAGGATTTCTTAGCTGCACCTGATAGAGTTGCTAGGCACTGCCATCTTGCACAGAGTACCAGACCCTCAGCACTATCACCACTGCTGCATTGCTCATCTCTCCTGTTCTCCTATCATTCAGTGTGCTGCCCCAGTTATTTTCTTCAGCCTGTTTGTGTCTGCATTTCCTACTCATTGCTGCAGTGAGCACAGCATCTGTCATCCCAGCTATACAGATAAGTGCAGCTCTTCATTTTCACCAGTGTTACATAAAGGAAAGAAAGTTGTATATTCAGAGACTGTGTTTTTGCATAAATAATTTTTCTTAAAGCAACAGCAGCCATATTTTTCTTAAAGAGACAGTACACTCATTTTTGTGAAAAATGTCTACCTCTTCTCAAAGTGACCAGGCTGGCACTAGCAGTTCTGCATCATCATCTGCCAGTGTCCCTGCACCTCCAGTTACAGCTGCTGCACCAGTTCCAGCCCCTGTTATAGCAACAGGAATGCCTTTCTTCATAGGAACCTCTAATCTCCCAAGTTACCGAGGGGATCCTCATACCCTTGGTGCATTTAAAGAAAAGATATTGCGTACCCTTGAACTTGTGTCACTTTCTCCCAATCAGCAGGTTCAGCTTCTCCTAGGTCAACTTGATGGTCCGGCTGCAGAGGAAGTCCGTTCCTGGCCATCTACAGAAAAGACCAGCGTTGACCAGATTCTCACTCGTCTCAGGAAAGAATTTGAAGTCCAATCACCAACTGAGGTTCGTCTTAAATTTTATGACAGACGTCAGAGACCTGGGGAAAACCTGAGAGAATATGCCTTAGCTCTGCAGTCTGCATACAGATCTTTGTGCCAAGTAGACACCCTCGACCCTGTTGCTGCTGAGAGCATGATCACTGATAGATTTATAGAAGGTGTTGATTCCAGACTAATACAGAGCCAACTCCGCATGCTAGCAGCTCAGAACCCAAACATGTCCTTTCTAGACTTTAAAACTTTGGCCCTGCGTGTAGTGGGAACTGACTCACCTTGTTATACTTCTGCCACTTATTCTCCAGACCTGGCTGGTGGAATTTCTACTGCATCCCCACAGCCTCCTGTTCTGCCTATGCAGGCTACTCAGACTGTCCAATCTACCCCTGTTACTACCCCTACTACTACTGATGTACTTGCCCAGGTTGTTGACTCTCTGTGTCAAGCTTTAAAAGAGTTAAAGGGTCAGCCCTCATCCCGTGAGTCATCTTTATCCAGGACATTGTCTCCAGAACCCCGTTCTAACCGGCCAAGACCTGATAGGCCCCCTCCTGAAAGGTCTCCACGACATGAACCTCCTTATTGTACTTACTGTGAACGTCCTGGGCATTACAAATACCAATGCTACCAGTTAAACGGGCCACTCCCGAGGCCAAGGGCCGCCCCTCGGGTAGTGAATCCAAGGGCCCAGAGGGACAATCGCAATGGATTTCCAAGTTCATCTCGAAGTGCCCGTACATAACTATTTGTATTGATGGTGTACCATTAGAAGCGTTAGTGGACACTGGTTCACAAGTCACCACCATTGAGCGACAAGCCTTTGAAAAGTATTGGGACTCTGACATACTTAATCCTGTGGGTAAAGCCAAGTTACGTTTAATAGCAAGTAATGGTCAACCTATTTCCCAGCTAGGCTACTGGGAACCCACCATCCGTATTGGTGATCGTCAGTTACCAGGTCAAGGTGTAATTGTTACTGAGGCTCAGGGAGAGACAACAGCAGTAGTGCTAGGCATGAATGTTATCCGCCATGTATTTACTGAATTGCTAGCTGCCTTGCATGCCTCTCTCCCTTCTGCTTCTTCCCATTACAGACAAGCTGTTCAGCGGACCATTAAAGTGCTCTGTGCCCAGCAGAAGTTCTCAAACCATAAAGGTGAAATTTGCCGAGTCCGTATCCAGGATGTAAGACCAGTTACCTTAAGTCCGAACAGCGAAACACTAGTCTGGTGTCGAGCTCGTCCAGGTATAGATAATTCAGATTATGAAGCTTTTCTTGATCCCATCCAGATTGAAGGACAGCCACTGGTAAAAGCTGCCAGAAGTATTGTCACCGTCTCAAACGGTAGAGTACCAGTACGACTAGTCAACCTGAGTGATGCACCTGTAGACTTGTACAAATTCAATTCAGTTGCTCAACTGTACCACCTGGATCCAGAAGACATCCTGGATGAAGAGACGCTTGCTCACCAAAAGTCAGTTAAAGCCACTCCCAAAGGTAACCACAAACCAACTACCTTCTGGTACAATGAACTCAATGTTGGAGATGCCAACACACCTATTGAAGACATAAATGGTGTCGTTAAAGTTGCTAAGCGACACAGTGAAGCTTTCAGCAAGCACGCTCTAGACTTTGGGAAGACTAATTTGATCCAACACAAGATCAACACAGGTGATCATCCTCCTATCAAGGAAAGACACCGTCCCATACCTCCTGCAAACTACCAGCAAGTAAAGAAGCTGATTAAGGAGATGAAAGACACCAAAGTCATTCAAGAAAGCCAAAGTCCTTGGGCTGCACCCATCGTCTTAGTGAAGAAGAAGGATGGTAACATCAGATTCTGCGTTGACTACAGAAAACTGAACAATGTCACCCACAAAGATGCCTATCCTCTTCCAAGGATTGAAGAATCCATCACTGCTCTTGGCTCAGCTGCATACTTCTCAACTCTCGACCTAACCAGCGGTTACTGGCAAGTACCCATGGCTCCTGAAGATAGAGAGAAGACAGCTTTCACTACTCCAATGGGACTCTACGAGTTCAATGGCATGCCGTTCGGGTTGTGCAACGCCCCCGCAACATTCCAGAGACTAATGGAAAGATGTCTTGGCCACATTAATTTCCAGAGCGTCCTGTTGTATCTTGACGATGTCATTGTGTACTCTCGTACATATGAAGATCACTTAAACCATCTTGCAGAAGTGTTCCAAGTGCTCATTGAGCATGGTCTGAAGATCAAGCCATCAAAATGTTACCTTCTGAAGCCAAGGGTCAGTTACTTGGGTCATGTCGTCAGTGCTGAAGGAATCCAGCCTGATCCAGAAAAGATTTCTGCCGTGAAAAATTGGGACACCCCAAGAACTGTGAAGGAAGTCAGAAGTTTCCTAGGATTTGCAGGCTACTACCGCCGTTTTATACCTAACTTTGCCAAGGTAGCAGAACCACTGACAGAACTTCTACGTGGTTGTCCTAGAGAAAACTATAACAGAAGATTTCCAATTGATTGGTCTGAGAGACAAGAGACTGCATTCCAGAAATTGAAAGACCTGTTGACTTCTCCTCCAATTCTAGCGTATCCTGACTACAGCCATCCTTTCCGTCTCTACACGGATGCCAGCTATCAAGGCTTAGGAGCTGTATTGTCACAAGTCCAAGACAACAAAGAGAGAGTCATCGCTTATGCCAGCCGAAGTTTGAGAGGTGCCGAGAAGAACGATAACAATTACAGTTCGTTCAAGTTAGAGCTGCTAGCTCTTGTGTGGGCCGTTACCGAGAAGTTCAAAGATTACCTCGCAGCCACACCATTCACCGTTTACACGGACAACAATCCTCTCGCTCACCTTAATACTGCACGGCTAGGTGCACTTGAACAGAGATGGGCTTCCAGATTGGCAAATTACTGCTTTGACATCAAGTACCGCAGCGGTAAAACCAACATCAATGCAGATGTATTATCCCGTTTGCCCATAGGAGAAGAACCTCCTGATGAAGAAGACATGTGGGAAGATGTTGAGATGCCTCCCTTCTATCAAAGGTTTGCTACGCAGAATGTCATCGCTGCTACACAGACTGATAAAGGTCCTCAACAGAAACCTGACCCAATTCAAGATCCACCTAGATGGCAAACTCTCCAGAACGAATCTCGAGTTTTAGGTGAGATCTATGATTTCTTAACTTCTAGAAGAACACCTGTCAGACTCAGAAGACAGTATCCAGATACTGAACTCAAACGCCTATGGAGACAGCGGAAAAGGCTCTTCATTCAAAAAGGCCTCATCATACGTAATACCTTGGATCCTGTTTCAGGAGAGAGAATACACCAAATTCTCATCCCCAGGAGAGATGCAAAAATTGTGCTTGACGCTTACCATGACCAATCAGGACATTTTGGCGTACATAAAACTGAAGCTACCATACGCCAGCGCTTCTACTGGATCGGAATGCGAGCAGATATTGAAAATTGGTGCAGCGAATGCCCAGCTTGCAACCTGACTAAAGCCGGAAAGAAAAAGGCTAGAGCGCCATTGCATCCAATCAACTCTCACAGACCAAATGAGCTAGTTGCTCTGGATCATGTGAAATTGGCACCTACTCGTTCAGGATATACCTATGCTCTCACAATGGTGGACCACTACTCTAAGTGGGTCGTAGTCGTTCCAGTGAAGGATATTACTGCTCGTACTACAGCTGCTGTATTTTATCGTGAGTATGTGAGACATTATGGTTGCCCTGAAGCAGTCCTAACAGATCGTGGACCTGCCTTTGAGTCACAACTCTTCCAAGAGCTCTGCCAATTCCATGAGTGTAAGAAGCTACGTACAACAGCTTACCATCCACAAGGGAATGGACTTTGTGAGAAGATAAATCAAGTGTTTATTAACATGCTGAGAACGGCATCAGTAACCAAACAGGCAGAATGGCCACAACTACTGGATGAACTAGTGGAGATTTACAACAACACCACTCATTGTTCGACAGGCTACTCGCCATACTATCTTATGTTTGGTCGCCAAGGTCAGTTGCCTAAGGATCGAGCTTTAGGAATTCAAGTTCCTGATGTGATTAATCCCTTGCCAAAGACCGACTGGGTTTCTGAACATCAACGTCGCATCCATGAAGCTAGAGAGGTAGTTGATCACAGAATGAACGAAGCTCATCGTAGGCAAGAAGAGTGTTATAACCAGAGAGCCAATGCCACACCACTGCATGTGGGAGATAAAGTATGGTTACGTAAATACCACCGCTCTGACAAACTCGATTCACTCTGGGAACAAGAACCCTACACTGTTACAGGTATCCCATACCCTGATTCAGATGTCTATGAGGTCAAGAAGCCCGGAATGGCTCCTCAAACAGTTCACAGGAATCGCATGAAACTCTGTACTAAGGAAGACCTTATGGTTATGTCTTCTCCTTCACAACCAGTCATGCCAGTCTACACACCAGCTCCTGTAACTGAGACACCACCAAGACAGTCCTCTGTGGAAGAATCAATTCAGAACTCTCCATTCATAATTCCAGGCTGTTATCAATGGGTACCAGTTCCTGTTCAAGTTCCTGTACAAGTTCCAGCTCAAGTTCCTGCTTCAATTGCTACTCCTGTACCAGCATCAGAAGAACTACCTCATTACCACGTTCCGGATTCTGAAGAAACTCAAGTGCTGAGGCGTTCAGAGCGAAGTACCAAAGGAACCCCACCTGCCCGTTACAGGGATTAAAGAACTATATCCTTTCCATGTGTATATACTGCTTTGCCTGTATACATATATGTCTGACTTTATTTAGTTAGCTAGTTAGCCAGTTTGCAACAGTTTAAGCCTCTAGTACCTGGTAACTACCATGCACATTGTTCCTGGTTTACTTGCATATTTATACAGCCTATGGACTACTAAGGACTGTTCCTTTACTCAAAAGTGCCTTTTCCCAGAGCCTTTCCATGGACAATGCCTTATTGCCGAAAGAGACTCTACCTAAATTGCACAATATCTACTGTTCTATTGTTTTGCACATTTTCATTGTTATTTTCATGTGTTATTGCATTGCTCTTTATGGTATATTTTCCATGTCATTTCACTTTTTCATTGTCATTGTATTTCAGGTGCTACCCCACATATACATGTGCATTTCTAAGTTTCCTCCTCATATAGACGCCGAGGACGGCTTATTTTTAGTGAGGGTGTTTGTAGTGACCTGGACTAATCCAGTCAGCATCTGGAAGTCTGTCACTATATGTTTGGTCACTTACATACCTTAAACCCATGATCTTTCATATATGTATTCTCTTACCTAGTCTTTTGTGTATTCCCTGAGCACATGTGAAGGTATAGGCCCTAAGCCTAATGTGGTAGTATCACATTCTCCATTTTATTTCCATGTGTATGTGTATTGTCTAGCATAGCACCATCTTTTGGTCAGAAAGCTAATTACTTGTTTCATTCACACTAATGTTAACATTTTCCCTGTGTATTACTGTACATCTCATCATCATCCACATGGTTAAGCTGTGGGAGTGAGTCTAATGAATCATGTGACCTCCTAGAGCCACTCAAGCCCCCTTGATTGCTCTGGAGGAGGAATCCCAGGAGCAGCCCTCTGGATAGAGGGTCTGTAACCCTGTAGTTTTGGGGAGTCACACTTCGGTGTGTGAAGAGAGCAGACACACTTCAGTGTCAGTCCAGTCAGTCAGTCACAGGCCTTATCCTTTACTAAGAAAGCCTAAAGCAAGTATTCAGCATATCTTCCAGCCTGTTTATCACCTGTTCACCCAAGTTAGCAGGGATTATATACGTGCCTTCTCTCTACAGTCTGTGGGACAATACTATTATATAAAATAGCCCATAGCAAGCTGTCTTGGAAATTGAGGGTCCTCCCGCCAGCAGCGCCAAAGTTTTCTACGCATTCTCTACAAGCACGTACCCTGTCTAATAGGGACTCCAGTCATGGGATGCAGGTATTCAAGTCAAGCAAGTGCATTTATTACTACTCAGTTATTCAAGGCCTCTGTAAAACTCCATTCACCTGCTTCAGAAGACCACTCACCACCAGCTTCATCATTTACCACTACTGTGATCTGGATTTCCTGTGTCCTGCCAATAAAGAGCAACGGTTACCCCCGAGACTGGGCGTCTGGAGTACTCATTGCTACAGGTACCTACGTGGGGGCGGGTAATCGGGACACACACATATGTGGATGCCACCTGGGATTGGGCCCATTACCTCCCTCGGCCATAGTGAACTGCCAACCACGTGACACCTTAAAGGGCCAGCAACACCTAACAACCCCAGGCCACCACATGTGTATGAGTGTGTGTGTGAGTATGAGTGTATGTGTCAGAGTGAATGAGTGTCAGTGTGTGTATATGCATGTGTACATGTGTGTATATATGTGTGTGTATGTGTGGATGCGTGAGTGTAGGTTTGTGTGTATGATTGTATGTTTGTGCATGTATATGTGTCTGTGTGTGTGTGTGAGACAGAGACACTGTAGCTATGTGTCAGAGTATGTCTCAGTGTAGGTTTGTGAGTGTGTGTGTGTGAATGTGTGTATGTGTATGTGTGCCTTTGTGTGTCTCAGTGTAATTGTGTGTGAATGTGTGTATGTGTGCCTTTGTGTGTCTCAGTGTAGGTGTGTGTGTGTGTGAGTGTGTATATGTGTGTGAGTGTATGTGTCTGTGTGTGTCAGTGTATGTGTCTCAGTGTAGGTGTGTATATATGTGTGTATGAGAGATTGTGTGAGTGTGTGTGTTTATGTGAGTGTATAATTGTGTATATGTGTGTGAGTGTATATTTATGAGTGTGTGTGTCTGTGTTTGTGTGTGTATGTGTGCTTTTTAATCACCATACATTACAGAAACACCAACAAGATGGTTACCATTCCTAAATATTTAACCCCTTTAGTAATGGTGCAAATGAGCTGTACAGTGCACTAATAATGTATTTGGTTGGGCCAGTCTCTTCCAGAGGCATAACTATACGGGTTGCAGGGGTCACACCCGCGACCGGGCCCATGCACTCCAGTGGTCGGCCTCCCCCTGCGACCCCTCCCCCTGCTGCCCGTAATCTCCCGCCGGTGCTCTAGTAATGCAGGGCACTGGGAGATGACATCATCTAGTAATGCAGAGCGCTGGGAGATGACATAATCTCCCAGCACTTTCCATTACTAAGAGGACCACGTGGGAGCTCCAGGTAGGAGATGGGGGGCATTGTGGAGGGGGTCAATGTGGTCGGGGGGGCAATGGGGTGGGAGAGGGGCCCTTTGGCATTTCTTGTACCAGGGCATGGAGGCTTCTAGTTATGCCTCTGATCTCTTCATCTAATGTTTAACCCTTTCAGGACTAAAGGAGTGTGCAATGCATTGCAAAGGGTTAAATCCATATGTCTTGTTGCTAATATTATTATTATTATTATTATTATTGATGCAGGCAAAGTCTGACCTATTCAGATTCTTTTTAATCACCCCAACTTCATGACCCTGTGTTTTTGGCCTTGAGCTGCAATAGGGACAATCCTTCTGCATGTATTCCCTGAATAAGGAGAGAGGGAATGTGATCAATAGGTTGTGTTTTACTGTTCCTCTGTCAGTGCAGTACCTCCCCCAGGTAACTCTACACTCTCCCCTTCAACCTCTCTATACTAATAAAAGATTAGAAGGACATTTGTTCCTATTCTTTTTGATATCATGTAAATGACAATGCCTTGATTTCTTCTTCTTCTGGAACGCAAAGGGCAGCAAGTGCTCTGTTCGTCCCATTCCCCATGTAGTTACTGAAAGGAACACGGTACGTAATATCTCAGTGTGAACAGCAAGTACCCCTGATCACGGCACAAACACCCAAGAGAAATTTGGAATGCAGAATTCAGAATACTCTGAGCAACACAAATGGAAAAATTAATGAATATCACCTCTGTCTTAGTTCTCTTCCATGCAGGAGAACATCAAACGTCTCTTGCAAAACTGTGTTTATACTGAGAAAGGAGACTATTTTTCACCACTTTCCAAATGAAATGTGTCTGTTGCCTGCTGCTGATTGCAGCTGAATAAGATCATTTCGTACTCTCTTTGATTTAACTTTTCCAGCTTTAGTGAACACTATTCTCAGCCTTCTTCTTGCAATTCAATATCTGCTAAATTGCTCCCAGGAAGGAATGTATGAGAAGAGATGTGAAGCATTAGTTTTGCAATCTAAATAAGCTTACACATGATCAAT
The DNA here is from genome assembly GCA_037306005.1 of Rhinophrynus dorsalis. NCBI lineage: Eukaryota > Metazoa > Chordata > Amphibia > Anura > Rhinophrynidae > Rhinophrynus > Rhinophrynus dorsalis. The sequence goes on from CM074725.1 coordinate 245,204,720, forward strand.
TCTATTCTTGGAAGACAAATAGATTGTGCTATAATCAGCACACAATGCTGGATTGCTTTCCCTGCCTCTTATACTTCTCTCTTTCCTATAAGAAGAGATAGATTAGCCAGCGCAGACTTATGTAAACTCGAAGAATGTTCTTCTTATATGAATGACAAGATTGCGATAATCCCATCATTCTTCTTGAGTTACAACTGTGTCAAGCGTTCTTCCTCTGAAGCTTGAATTAGATTTCCCTGTACAAGGAACAGATAGTACAGGGAGGGGAAACATGTCATAGGGAGGGTTGAGCCGGATATAGATGCTGGGGATCATGGGAGAAGCAACTGATGTGGAAGTTAGGCCAAGGAAGAAAGATTTCGGTCATTCAGGAATGAAGAGAGTAAGGAGCAGCAAACCTCCCTCCCTCATCCCTCCCTATTATGGTGAGTTTGTGGTTGTATTTGTCACAGCAGGGTGGTTATTCTTTGTCTGGTTTTTGAGATATAGATAACTTAGGTGGTAAAGTGATGTGAAAACAGATAACAAAACAGTTGCTACTTCATTGATACACTCGCTATAAACGACAACACTCACCAAGCCTCATTTGGGCCGGAGGACCCGGTGCAGCTCTCCACAATCGCAGCCACGATTCCACAAACAGGAGGACAACAGGAGGAAAGCGCACACAGATCCACCAAAGAATTTCAGCCAAATACAAAGGATATAAAATCTCAATATTTTATTTGGAAATCTTAAAAGCATCCATTAATGAATACAAAATAGGGGGAGTGAGCAGGACTAAGCCTAACGCGTTTTGTGATGACAATAGCACCATGATTAAGTGGTGCTATTGTCATCACGAAACGCGTTATGCTTAGTCCTGCGCACTCCCCCTATTTTGTATTCATTAATGGTTGCTTTCAAGATTTCCAAATAAAACATTGAGATTTTATATCCTTTGGATTTGGCGGAAATTCTTTGGTGGATCTGTGTGCGCTTTCCTCCTGTTGTCCTCCTGTAAAGTGATGTGGACTTATGATTGGGCTGAATCCCTTTTGAAGGTATGCCCCAGATTTAGATCTTGGGTTTGATGTTACCTATTGAAGCTAAGGTGTATGGCCAATGGGGTAATACTTTTGGTATCACTTATAAGATGCTGAAGAATGTTGAAATTCTAGCATGAGCTTGGGCAATTTGGCTATGCTTGGATCAAGTATGTCCTATATTGGCAATGACTCTGAATTCATGAATTAATGAATTAATTCAATTCTTATAGTTAAAAAGATAATGTCAATGGAAGTATTTTAAATAAAGCTGTGGCCTCTTGTCCCCAAGCTTTGTAGCTGTGGTTATTTTAGGAGGATTATACCCTCTTCCTATGACATGGGTATAATATTACCATAACAAGCTTCAGGGTCAATTAACAATTTGTTGAGTAGGTATGACTGAAACATCACGGATCCCTGTTGTGGATCAATGCAGAGGACGTGGAGGAAAATCTGTGTGAATCTGAATCAATCCCTAATTAACTGCGAAGGGTGGATGGGAGAAGGAGAAAGTGAGGAAGGGACGCTGAAAGGGAGGAAGAAAGAGGGAACAAGGGGGTGATAGTATAGAAGCAAGAGACAGTGTGAACACTGAGACATAAATCATGGGACAGGGAACAATCATGGGAGAAGGAGCTCAGTATACAGGATGGGAAAGGGGTCCGGCACATTGGAGAAGTGGCTTGGACATGGAACAGGGGTAGTGAGGGGAGGAGGAAATTGAGAATAGAGCTGGATGTGCAGGAGAGAGAGAGAGGTACGGGGTCAGCATGGGCAATTGGGTGGGAGAGAAAACAAGTGAAACTGGTGCGATATGGAGACCTGTCCAAAGAGATTCCCTGTCTTGTTTAGATGAGCATCACAGAAAGAGGTGTGACTTTTTTCGGCTATCTAGTTAAGTAAAAAAAATAAATAAATGCAGAAACAAAACACCTGCTTCTCAAGCTGTAATTCTGCTCAGTCTGTTTCATACAAAAACTGAAATTACAAAATCGTTTTGTTTATCTTTGATGTTGAAAGAGACCGCAGGCTTGCCAGGCAGTGTCAGAATGCCAGTGATTGGTGAGAATAGAGAAATTGGGCACAGGGTGGGATTTACATCTCAGGAGCCTGTAGGCATAGAAATTTGATGCACCCCCTCTCCCAAAAAAAGTGGAAAAAAGTTTTGATTCTGAAGCAGTTCAGCTGAAAAGGGAAATGATCTCATTTTTTCTGAGCTTTTCTACCCGATGTAAATTTTCTTGGGCTTTTTTATACTTTAGATAGCCATACTTGTTTCCAATTCAAAATGCTGTGATCCGAGTTTTCGGGCGTCCCTAGTATCCAAGATTTTGAAAAGTTTTTATTCCAAAACCTTAACCCTTTGAGTGCCAGAGTGTGGTACGCAATGCATTGCAGTGCGTACCACTCTGGCACTCAAAGGGTTCAATAAATGTGACCCGCCTTGTGTAAGCATTTGCTGTAAACCAATTACCCCAAAGCATTTTCAGTATTGCGGTGGACCGTGGATGGTGTTTGCGAACAATGGAACCATCATAAATTAATATATTTCACGTCGGTGGAGGACTGGGAGACCATTAAGTTTGTAGGTGACATGACAATGTCACGGGTTTTAGCCATTTTGACCACAGCAATTCGATGGCGACATGAGAATAAGGTTAGCCTAATTCAAAAAGATATAAGGAAAGCAGGGAGCCAGAGTGGCAAACAGGGTGTCTCATACCCGGCGCAGCTTACCTCAAGGCCAGGGGTGTGCAGGCGTCGGTGCAGCTTCCTGTGGGCTCGCTCCCTGCAGGCTGCACTGAACGTCTGGGAGGAGGCGGGGCAGTTGTTCCGAAGTGGTGAAGTGAAGAGTCAGGACGAGTGCGTATGCGCCTCAATCAGAGTCTGACCGTGACACTGATTCCGTGACACTGATTGTCTTCTTCCTTCAAGTTCTGTGTCACAGAGTCACATCACATTCTGCCGGTTCAGCATTTCCCTTCCCCCGCTGTCCACCAGACTTGATGATAGAAAAAAGCTGGCTAATTTAAAAAAAAAAAAAAAAAATCCCAATGACAGGCGCCCCTCTGTCGGGTGCACCTGTAGGCAGATGCCTACTCTGCCTTATTGTAAATCCGGCCCTGATTGGACACCGGTAAATGAGGAAAAGAGCCAGAAAAAAAGACAGGGCTGTCAATAACGGTGCTTCTGAGCACAAGTCCTTCTGCCTATCAAAATCTTGCTGCCCAATAAGTTGAGCCTAATGGCTTAGAGTAGAGATCAGGACTTTAATTTGTGAGCAAAACCGAGAAACCACAAGAACAAGGACAGGTTTAACCCCTTAAAGACCGGCGGTCCTGGGACGTTTCCGTCCAATAAGGACCGCATAGAACCATGTGGACGCGCCGGTACACATGACCTGTTGCGTGTATCGGCGCGTCACTATGGGGCCTGACAGAGATGGCTCCGATGTTGGAGCGGTCAATTTCAGGCCCTATTTTTACTTATAGAGCTCCCGGTAGAGCGCTGTAAGTAAAAAGTATGTGACGTACTGTGACCGTCATCGGTCCTTGAGTATTTCAAGGACTGTGACGGTCATAGTACATCACATGTCGTTAAGGGGTTAAAGCTAATATGGAGGAATCTGAAAACCAGAAAATATTCTGAACATTGGAGTGTTGCAGAGCAGGACTGAGGCTCCATCATGACGGAAAGAGACCACGCTCATTTAATCCCTTGAAAATTAGATAGGTGTTCAACGGTTTATTAAGCAAAGGCCTGTATAAAAGGATTTTGGACAAGATGTTCAAAACGTTCTGGTAACTGAAATTGTCTGTAATGAGAAAAAAAAAGTTCTTAGGCCGTGATCCTTCAATTCTCCACCATATCACCATCATTTTTTTGCATCTAGTTCTGCCATCTCTGTTCAAGGAAAAATGTAGTCTTAAAAGTGGAAATAGTTTAATATACCATCGTACTGTAAGGTATTTAAAAAAAAAAATAAAAAATATTATTTAGGAGTCACTTTTTTGTCTGATTAAGTCATTTTTTCCTGACAAAATAAAAATTGTTTAAACTTGGAGAAGATAAATTAACATACTATTAGCAGGGGGGGAGAAACAGTTGAATGGAGTTAACTGGTAAAAAAAAGTCTTTGTTTAAAAATGTGTCATTATAAAGACAAACAAAGTCTTTGTTTCTTTGAAAATATGCATGCAAAAACACAAAGTATTGGTGCACATCCATATTTAATCATTACCAATCCTTTAGTCTGCAGCATATTGCCTGCTTATTTTCAAAAGATAGTAATGTTTCACAATAAAAGCAGATCCAATTAATCATCATAGTATTTGGCCATGGAGAGTGTTATTTCAATACTGTCAGAGCTGTAGTACAAGAGTAATTGAATGATAAAGTATCCCCCTCCCGCCCCTTTTACTGAAGTAACACTGCTCACGTCAGAGCAGCAAGACTGTCCGGATGGATCACAGAGAGGGAGAGGGCCGAATTTACATCTCAGGAACCTGTTGGCACAGAAATCTGAAGCACCCCCCCTTTGGCCATCTCTCCTGGACACCCCCACAATGCTCCTAATCTCCACATTGCCCCCCATCAGCTCCATATTGCCGTCACATTGCCCCATCATCATCTCCATATACCATATTGCCCTCACATTGCCCCCCCATCAGCTCCACATTGCCCCCATCAGCTCCATATTGCCCTCACATTTCCCCCCTCCCATCAGTTCCATATTGCCCCCATCAGCTCCAACTTGCCCCCCATCAGCTCCATTTTGAACATTGTCCCCCAGCGTCTGTTTCCTACCTCCTCCCTGGTGGTCCAGTGACAGGAGAGGTCTGTACCTCCTCCTTCTGCACAGACCTGTAGCTGCTGGAGCTCGCGCATGGTCTAATCTTCAGTAATGCAGACGCTGGGAGATGATGTCATCTCCCAGCATCTGTTTTTATTACTAAAGACCCGACGAAGGAGCTCAGCAGCCACAGGACGGGGGAGGTGAATTAAAAAACAAAACAAAATAAAAACAACATGATCCCAATGACAGGTGCCTCTCTGTTGGGTGCTCCTGTAGGCAGATGCCTACTCTGCCTAATTATAAATCCGACAATCTTCAATGAGTATAAGAAAAAACCTGAAAAACCTGTCAAGGGGGGGCGGGGTTTTCCTTATGATCACAGTAAGAAGATTGTCCCTTGCTGTGACCTGTCCGGTCAAGAGACCAGATTCCACATCTGAGGGGAGGCGGCTTACACTAGGGAAAATGGGCGGGAGGGGGATACTTTGTCATTCAATTACTCTTGAACTACAACTCTGACAGTATTGAAATAACACTCCCCATGGCCCAAATACTATGAAGATTAATTGGATCTGCTTTTTTGTGAAACATTACTATCACATTAAAGATGAGGTTTTAGTCACATTAGGCGCAATGCAAGAAACGTGTGTGTCCATTAATTTTAATTCTGTTTTTATACTGATGACTGCCACATGCCACCAGCACATTGAAAAGCATACAACCCACCTCTGCCTACACCTCTGTCACCACTTAATACATGCCCCTACTTCATGGGTACCTATGACATGGTCCTCACACAGCCAGGTCTACTGTGTGTGACCATTCAATCCATGCTTAACAGATGGGACACACCAAATAGTGGCACCTTACACTGCAAAAGGTATCACTAGGACACTGATCAGCCTGGGAGGACACACTGCATGTGGAATTCGTCCATCCCTAATGTACACCAGCCTCTTCTAATCCACAGGCAATGGCGTGCTGCATTTGCTAGCATTCACTGGAAGATAGACCCAAGATCTTTTTCAAACAGCATATATTTTATAGATGTTTTATTATATCTCTCACACCATAACGGTTTGTGAGATGGGAATGAGGGCAGTAAGTATTTTTTAATTGTACCTATCAATTCGCCTATGCTTTTTTCTTGAGTTTACTATCCCTTTAAAAAAGTTTTAAGGTTTACTTTAAGGTTTTTTTTTAACATTTTGGATTGACGGAGAGCACTGTAGTTGTTCAATAATAAAATTAATCCTCAAAAATACAACTTGCCGAATAATTGTGCACACAGTGTATTTACATATATGGAGACAAACAGATTATAGAGCTCCACAAATAGATATGCAAAATACACATATTTATTAAAAAAAATCTCTAATATTCTCTTAAGAACAATATGGACATCCAAATAGTAACATTTAAAATATCTTTATATCTGTAAAAACATAGCATGCAATGCGTTGCTCAATAAAGTCACCCAAATTCATATTCCGATCTTTATATACATCAGTCCCACTGATCAGTGTTTCATACAGTCTCAAATATATATATTTATGTGGTTTTATTGATGCTGATTTCTTTTGTTATGTTGTCACTTGTTATTTGTTGTTACCTCTCCTGTCCTTAATCCCTTAACCCCTTAAGGACCAGCGGTCCCGGGGCGTGCCGTCCCTTAAGGACCACATAGGAAACTTTGATGTGCCGTCCCACGGGACGTCAAACGGGGCACTGGAAGAGATCGCTCCGGTCTTGGAGCGATCAACTTCAGTGCCCGGTATTACTCACCACGCTCCTACAGGAGCGCGATGAGTAAAAGTACGTGACGTACCAGGACCGTCACTGGTCCTTAAGTGCCAGACCAGCGTGACAGTCCTGCCATGTCAATGGTCCTTAAGGGGGTTAATGACCCTTGACGGTCATAGCACGTCATGGGTAGATCTGCATGCCGTTCGGGGAGTCCGGAACTGGAAAAAAAAAAATGCTCGGTGGTCCTTAAGTGACCACCGCTTGCATGCGCGGCCGCTCCTTAAGGAGTTAATAGACATTTTGCAGGCAGTTATCTTTGTTTATCTCCCGTCCTTCATATGTATTGTCCTGCTTAATTTGCGGGTAGTGGTATGGACTTTTCTCCATTTGGGCACTGTAAGGGTTATCCCTCTCTCCTGTCTCTATGTATACCTTTTCACGGCAGAGGTGCTTCCACGCAGGTTGCCCATACAAGTATGAGTCCTTCTTTACTGGCTGATAAACCGTCTTAAATGTTATTATTTGTAAGTCCATATTGTTCTTAAGAGAATATTTAAACCACTGGGTTAGGTTGGTTGCTTTCACATATATCATTTTTATTTTGTTTTGTAGTTTTTTCGTTTTTTGTATATATGGATATCTCTCTCTCTCTCTCTCTCTCTCTCTATATATATATATATATATATATGTTAAAAAATATATAGTGTGCACTCCCAAATGAAAATAATAACTTAAAACAATTGCCCGGTGCTGCTTGTACGAATACATGTATAGACTATGTTTGGTAAGAATACCAGACAACAAGCGCACATTAGGGTCTTAGATAAAAATAAAAGATGCTTTTTATTGTGTTATATCATCAACGTTTCAGCCCCCTCAGGGCTTTCCTCAAGTGTGAGCTTGTTGTCGGTTATTCTTACCAAACATAGTCTATATATATATATATATATATATATATATATATATATATATATATATATATGAGAGAGAGAGAGAGATTTTTATTTAAATAGGCCATACACCTGAAAAGTTTAATATATTAAATACAATGCATTAAAGGGATAATAATGTCTGTTTTTATCGAAGTGTGATATTGTAGATATTAAAAAAATAAATTCAGTGATGTAAGTCTAATCTCTCAAACGTGTACAGTTTGAGAGATATACGATTATAAACTTCTCCCCTCCCTCCCCTTTCACAGACGTCAGCCTCTAGCTAACATCATGATAAAAAACAGATAAAAACAGGCATTACTATCCTTTTAAAGGGATAGTAATACTTCTTTTTTATCTTTATTTTATTTTGTAGGCATTAAAAAAACATGAAGAACGATATAAGTCTTATCTCTCAAACCTTTATGGTTTGAGAGATATTCACAAGCAAAGTTTCCCCTCCCGTCCCTTTTACCTAGTGTAAGCCATCTCTTCTCAGATGTGGAATCCAGTCCATAGACCAGACAGATAACAGAAGGGGACAATCTTCTTCCTATGAGAACAATGAAATCCCTGCCCCCCTTGACAAGTTTTTCAGGTTTTTCCCTTATCTTAATTGAAGATTGTCCCTCTCTGCAGTCTACCTGGGCACCTCCCTTCTGATCTGGCTGAGCAGTGTTACATCAGTAAAAGGGGCGGGAGGGGGATACTTTATCATTGAATTACTCTTCAACTACAACTCTGACAGAACTGAAATAACACTCTCCAAGTCCCAAATACTATGATGATTAAGTAGAGCTGCTTTTATTATGAAACATTACTACCCCTTTAAAGGGCTGAGGCCAGTATAAATTCAGGCTTTTGTGTATAGGTCCAGTTTAAAAGTCTGTGTGTATATGTAGGGCTCTTGGTCCCGAATGGCATTAATCTATTCTGTGAAAATAACGAAAAGTTAAAAATAAACACTATTATTCTTCAAACAATCATTTAGCAAGGACATTTACTTTAACTCGCTGCACACTGAGCTCAGCAGTTATCTTTCATCTGTCTTTAACATGTAAATAGGATTTTGCATTTCAAAATCTCTTAGTTGTCTCATTGCTGGTTTCGTCTAGAAACTGATAATGTGACTGATGAATCGAATCATAAAGGCAGAGATGTTTAAATGGTTTAACAGCTTCAATCATGGTGCTTTCTATGCTTTTGTAGTTAAATCAATTCGCATGGAGAAAAAGCCATTTCATTGGTGTATCTGACCCCCGCTTTTAACCTCTCTCACAAGTAGCAAATGATTTTGAATAAATCAGCTCTTGAACTTTGCAGGAATAAACAGTAATTATAAAATAGACAAGATGCCTGGTAATTTATAGCCATTACAGAGCACTGGAGTATATTAGATAATGTTCAAATATCCTTTATGTGTCTTCACTGCCGCCCGTCTTTTTTATTAAAGCGATGGGCAGTCACTGAGACGCAGATCTCACTAACAGAATAGATTGAAATTGTGTCTGATAGTAAATAATGTCTGTCGTAGCTTTCCAAATAATTATAATAAAATAGAAACTCTAAAGAATCAACCTGCTGGACGTTTCCTGGCTTAACACGGGCAGGGATAAAGCCAGGATTTTTAGAAAAGGATTTAAAAATAAATAAAATTAAAAAAAGCAGATTATAAAGCTTCCAAGAATGTTTTTGTGCAATTCTTTCACAGGACTCATTGTACTTGTATTTGCATAAGCCAGGAGTAAATGACATGGACCATTTTTGCTGTTTGTGGCCTACAGCTCCCATCATCCTCAGCCAGCCGATAAGCATACCTGGGAACTCTCAGGGTTTGACCCTGAGAGTCAGAGTTTTGACCCAAATCTCAGGGTGAAGGGCCAAATTCTCAGGGTGAGAGAAGTCTGTGTCACCTACTATATGAATTCCCCCAATTAAATGTTTCCTTAGCCTCTAAACTAGTGCCATTAGTACCCGAAAGACAGTGGGAGAAGTCCTGCTTGTCTTGTTTGTGTTCAGGCAGTGAGTCATCCAAACTGTAGCATGTTAAAGGAGCAGTAAACTTTTTTATGAAAAAATATATATTGTAGGGATTTGCCTATTGAGTAAAATAAGGGTACTCCCACTGCAGAGAAATTTATATTTCCAGAGTTATTACAGTTTAAACCCATGCTTTTTTTTACATTAGCAGTGCCCTCTAGTGGTCAAATTCTAATTAGATTTCCTGTTAGATTCTAATGGAGAGGAAAGTCTGAAAAGTCATACAGTTCTCCATTGAATGGTACCACACTGATATGATTTAACATACTGTAGGGGTTGCTAAGAGCACCAAACAGCACCTATCATTTCTCATAAGAATAACAGACATGGAGAAAAGGTAGGCATGGTATGCTATTATGGAAAGTATACAACTGACAACATCAAATGAGGGGCCACTTGCTTTTCTGCCCCAAGCTAGTGTGTACAAATATTTCCAGAAAATGGCTATATAGGAAAAACAGGATTTTTTTTTACATTTTGCTACTGATATCTCTGAAAACTCTGTATTCAAATATTCGTCTACAGTAAGCATGAGATCAATATATGTATAAAATTTAACACAGTAAACACAAATAATGTAATAAAACACTTTAAAGGGATAGTAATACTTCGTTTTACCTTTATTTTATTTTGTAGGCATTAAAAAAACATGAAGAACGAAGTAAGTCTTATCTCTCAAACCTTTATGGTTTGAGAGATATTCACAAGCAAAGTTTCCCCTCCCGCCCCTTTTACCTAGTGTAAGCCATCTCTTCTCAGATGTGGAATCCAGTCCATAGACCAGACAGATAACAGAAGGGGACAATCTTCTTCCTATGAGAACAATGAAAGCCCTGCTCCCCTTGACAAATTTTTTCAGGTTTTGCCCTTATCTTAATTGAAGATCTTCCCTCTCTGCAATCTACCTGGGCACCTCCCTTCTGCTCTGGCTGAGCAGTGTTACATCAGTAAAAGGGGAGGGAGGGGGATACTTTGTCATTCAATTACTCTTGTACTACAACTCTGACAGAATTGAAATAACACTCTCCAAAGTCCAAATACTATGATGATTAATTAGAGCTGCTTTTATTATGAAACATTACTATCCCTTTAAAACACTTAAGACTGCTAACTATGTTCTGTATATGGAAGCAGAATAGTCCTCTATTTTACATCATGCAGTGGACTGACTTTGTAATAGCTCTCAGGGTATATACTGTATCCATATATTTTCATCTTAAAGTGATTGTAATACTTAAAATGTAAAAAAATATGTTGTAGGGTTTATCCCCTGAGTAAAACAAGGGTACTCCCACTGCTGAAAGGTGTAATTCAAAAGGTATCACAGTACAAAATTTAATTTTTTAGGTGCAATACCACAGTGGCCTGAAATTGTACAGTGGCGCTGTTGCTACACCTTCCTATGGAGATTTATGGTCCTGGGACCAGAGCTGTCCATAGGGTGGTGTAGTAACAGCGCCACTGTACAATTTCAGGCCACTGTGATATTGCACCTAAAAAAATTAAACTTTGAGCTATTAAAACTTTTGAATGAAACACCTCTCAGCAGTGTGAGTACCCTTGTTTTACTCAGGGGGATAAACCCTACAACATATTTTTGTTTACATTTTAAATATTACTATCCCTTTAAAGTGTTTTATTACACTATTTGTGTTTACTATATTACATTTTATACATATATTTATTTCATGCTTGTTGAGTGAAACTCTGTTCCTCATTGTCTCTTTGATTATAGATATATTAGGGTGTCTACTTGTGGGGGTTCCTTATATTAGTTTGGAGTAGTCACGTTACATGCACCTAGTTTTGTGATTTAGGGGGGAATGCAAGAAACCTGCAGATGAACTGAAGGCATTCTTCCTGCGCAGATAAATATTGCACATGTTCTAAGCAGGAAGCCATATACACCGAACTCTTCTTGAATTGGGTAAGAAAAATCACCTTTAACAACAAAACTATACAGACGTATACAATTATTCGCAAAAGCACTTCCTGCATTAAGTGCATTCGCTATTCCATTCAGACGGATTTGTTAAAGAAGCAGTAAACTTTTTTAGGAAAAAATATGTATTGTAGGGATTTTCCTTTCGAGTAAAATAAGGGTACTCCCACTGCCAAGAGATTTATATTTCCAGAGTTATTACAGTTTAAACCCATGTCTTTTACATTAGCAGTGCCCTCTAGTGGTGAAATTCTAATTAGATTTCCTGTTAAATTCTAATGGAGAGGAAAGTCAGAAAAGTCAGACATACAGTTCTCCACAGAATGTGATAGAAGCTGCCTGTCAGTTAGAACTATCAGGAAGTAAACACAGTAAATTCACTTCCTGTCAGTTAGAACTATCAGGAAGTAAACACAGTAAATTCACTTCCTGTCAGTTAGAACTATCAGGAAGTAAACACAGTAAATTCACTTCCTGATTATTTAAACTACTATAAATTTTGAATAAAACATCTGACAGTGATGGGAGTGACCTTGTTTTATTCAGCAGGAAATGCTCTATAAAATATGTGTTTTCATAAAAAAAGTTTACTGCTCCTTTAATACTGACCACGCCCACAAAAAATATTCGCAGCTGTTTGATAATCTTGATTTTTCATGCGCAATTCAACAAAATCATGCGCAAACCTATTCACCAATGGTTTTCAAGTTGGAAATAGCGGATGTGCATGTTTCCTGCATTTTTTTTCTTCTCAGTTCATTTTGTTTTTAACCCTATATTTTGACTTGATGTATTATTTTGCAAGTGCCTACTATGTAATGTCAAATTGCTTATACTTTTTTTTTTTTTTTATAATCTTCACCTCCTTTTTAGACTTATTTTGTCCATGATAATGAGCTTCCTGGATCTGTTTCAGAAGGCTTTCTAGCAGGGAATGTGGAAGCAGTTCTAGAGATGCAACATAAAAGACCAAATCTAATGAGATAGCGCAAAGAACATTCAGTACTGTAAGGAGAGTGTGATGTAGCATCCGGCTTTGGGTATCCTGTTGGAATGGCGTTGCCTTAATGGCAATCCTCAAAAGGGCAACATCCAAATGTTGCCTGCGTCAAAAGGGAGACCTCAACATGTAGCCCTTTAAAATGTTGCATTTTCATAGCACTGCAAGTCACCATGTCTGTGGCCTGCCCCACATTCCTGTCTCCGCTTCAGGTTCCCAGCACTCCCTGCCACCTCTTCTTTGGCCTGCCCCACATTCCTGTCTCCGCTTCAGGTTCCCAGCATTCCCTGCCACCTCTTCTGTGGCCCGCCCCACATTCCTGTCTCTGGTCTGGTCTCTCAGTGGCTCCCTGCCTCCTCTTCTGTGGCCCGCCCCACATTCCTGTCTCTGGTCTGGTCTCTCAGTGGCTCCCTGCCTCCTCTTCTGTGGCCTGCTCCACATTCCTGTCTCCTCTCTGGTCTCCCAGTGGCTCCCTGCCTCCTCTTTTGTGGCACTCCCCACAATCCTGTCTCCTCTCTGGTCTCTCAGTGGCTCCCTGCCACCTCTTCTGTGTCCTGCTCCACATTCCTGTCTCCTCTCTGGGCTCCCAGTGACTCCCTGCCACCTCTTCTGTGTCCTGCTCCACATTCCTGTCTCCGCTCTTGGCTCCCAGTGACTCCCTGCCACCTCTTCTGTGTCCTGCTCCACATTCCTGTCTCCGCTCTTGGCTCCCAGTGACTCCCTGCCACCTCTTCTGTGTCCTGCTCCACATTCCTGTCTCCGCTCTTGGCTCCCAGTGACTCCCTGCCACCTCTTCTGTGTCCTGCTCCACATTCCTGTCTCCGCTCTTGGCTCCCAGTGACTCCCTGCCACCTCTTCTGTGTCCTGCTCCACATTCCTGTCTCCGCTCTGGGCTCCCAGTGACTCCCTGCCACCTCTTCTGTGTCCTGCTCCACATTCCTGTCTCCGCTCTTGGCTCCCAGTGACTCCCTGCCACCTCTTCTGTGGCCTGCTCCACATTCCTGTCTCCTCTCTGGGCTCCCAGTGGCTCACTGCCTCCTCCACTGTGGCACTCCCCACAATCCTGTCTCCACTCTGGTCTCTCATTGGCTCCCTGCTACCACTTCTGTGTCCTGCTCCACAATCCTGTCTCCACTCTGGTCTCTCAGTGGCTCCCTGCTACCACTTCTGTGTCCTGCTCCACATTCCTGTCTCCTCTCTTGGCTCCCAGTGGCTCCCTGCCTCCTCTTCTGTGGCCTGCCCCACAATCCTGTCTCCACTCTGGTCTCTCATTGGCTCCCTGCTACCACTTCTGTGTCCTGCTCCACATTCCTGTCTCCTCTCTGGGCTCCCAGTGACTCCCTGCCACCTCTTCTGTGTCCTGCTCCACATTCCTGTCTCCGCTCTTGGCTCCCAGTGGCTCCCTGCCTCCTCTTCTGTGGCCCGCCCCACAATCCTGTCTCCACTCTGGTCGCCCAGTGGCTCCCTGCTACCACTTCTGAGGCCTGCTCCACATTCCTGTCTCCGCTCTGGTCTCCTAGTGGCTCCCTGCCACCTCTTCTTTTTGGCCTTCCCCACATTCCTGTCTGCACCCTTGGCTCCCATCAGCTCCCTGCCACCTCCTCTGTCCTCTATGGCGTTGCCCCTTCTCCACTCTGTGATCCACCATCCGGGTAACATTATCACATCACCAGAAAGACAGGCCATGGAGTGTGCTGCAAGCATGCCACAGAGGAGAAAGGAGGTTGTGATGGGAATCCATAGCGGCACTCCTCTGACACCTGCCAGGATGCTGCCTGACAAACATGTGCTTGGAGAGACCGTGAGAAGTGAGCCCCGTATCAGAGCCTGGTGAAGTAGGACAATGAGCGAAGTTATACACCTGTGCTGGCATTATACTCTGGCACCGCCGGGGCGACTTTCTACACGGTGACATTTTGATGTCATACATTTAGAGACACCATTATAGACTGTATATTTAGCAACTTTGTGTAATAGGAGGAGGGAGGGAGTTAGGGAAAGGAGGGAGTGAGTGTAAGGGGAACTCTGGATGTATTTGTACAGAGGAATAGTTTTACTAATGAAGCAGTTCACATTCCTGCCTTAGCATAAGTCACAGAAGCAGTATATTAAGGGAATATAAACAAGAGTACAACACCGTTTACATGGAAGTATTAAGATCTTATGTCTCTCCCTTGTCATTGATGATTCATTATGCATTAAACGTAATGTACTACAATCAATAATAATTCCCCCAGTATTATGGATAACAATGCTCTTTTCTAGTACAATACTTCAATTGATATAATTGCAAGTCTTTAAAATGGATACAGAGAGAGCGAGACATAACAAAAAGCAGATAGGACAGGAAAGAGAAAGGTGGGTTTGTGTGAAAGTGGACCTGTTCTCTGCAGACCATGACAGGATTTGCGTGATTGTCAGTTTTTGCTATTAGCTAGTAGTGGCCGGCAGCAAGGGTGCGCTCAGAGGCGTAACTAGAAGCCACCGGGTCCTGGTGCAAGAATTGCCATGGGGGCCCCCGACCACATTGGCCCCAGACCCCCTCAACCACATTGGCCACCTCCACATTGCCCCCCAATCTCCAACTTGCCCCTTCATCTCCACATTGCCCCCATCTCCACAATGCCCCCATATCTCCAAATTGCCCATTCCACAATGCCCCCTTCAACTCCACAATGTCCCCTTCATCTCCACAGTGCCCCTTCCACATTGCCCCTTCATCTCCACATTGCCCCTTCATCTCCACATTGCCCCTTCCACAATGCCTCCTTCATCTCCACAATGCCCCCCAATCTCCAAATTGCCCCTTCCACAATGCCCCCTTCATCTCCACAATGTCCCCTTCCACAATGCCCCCTTCATCTCCACAATGTCCCCTTCCACAATGCCCCCTTCATCTCCACATTTCCCCTTCCTCAATGCCCCTTCATCTCCACATTACCTCTTCCACAATGCCCCCTTCATCTCCACATTACCTCTTCCACAATGCCCCCTTCATCTCCACATTGCCCCTACTTCCAGTCCCTGGTGGTCTAGCGGCGTGGCTTGACAGATCTGTGCCTCCTTCGGCACAGATCTCTAGAACTGAAGCTCCCGCGAGCCGCTCTAGTAATGCAGAGGCTGGGAGATGATGTCATCTCCCAGCGCTCTGTATTACTAGAACCGGCAGCCGTAGTGGGAGTTGCTGCGGGAGAGGGGGTCGCGGGGGGCAGCCGAGCCCCTTGAGTGACGGGCCCGGTCGCAGGTGCGACCCCTGCGACCCCTATTGTTACGCCACTGGGTGAGCTGCACTAAATATATGTAAGTATCTTTATTTATTTAGCACCATACAAGTACACAGAAATAGTAATGGTACAATACAAAATTACAGGACAAGGTTAAAAGCATCAGCTTAAAGCAAGATCGTTGCATTATTAATGGGGGAAAAATTCAACAAAGGGAATCGTATATTGGTAGAGGGTCCTGCCCCAAACAGCTTACAATCTAATTAGTAATCATGGAAACATACAGAGACAGTAGAAGGAGGATCATACGGCTTCAGGAAAGCAGGTGCATGTGATGTGATTGTCATTGTGCACAAGGAAAATGTTATTACTGGTTTGATCCTGGTCTTTGATAAAGCAGTGATTATACACTGCGGAATGCGTTAGACTGATCATTTTAATTGTTCCAATGTTGGATCAGTTTTATTCTACTCTATTTGGAATAAACACCTTCCTTTTATATCTACAAGTACACAAAAAGAAAAAAAACAAGGATGTGCCCTGATGCAGTATGTTCAATGTATCTCAATCCTCCACCAGATTTAACACCCCACGTGTGGGTGCTCACAAAGGAAATGGCTGTCAGATCACTTAGATGGTAGACAGCTCATAGGGCTTTTCGGGGAAATAACCTGACTCAAGATGCAGGACACTATATGGTGGGCCGATCCTCCTCAATCCACTCTGCACAAAGGGTGTGGGGGTCATGTGAGGGTGTGGTTATGGGTGGAGGTAAGGGCACCTAGACTGCCTTGCCTAGGGGTGCCTGGAATTTAAATATGGCTATTCAAATTATAGAGGGATTTCGTTCAAAGTGGTTGCTTTGCAAGGTTTTGGAGATCTCTCTAGCATCCAAAGGGTTAAGCATCTTTTGTATTTGCTTGTTTTACACCAAGGATATTTTCTGTGCCAGGATGAGGCTAGGGGCGGGGTCATGGGAGAAATGAAGGTGTGACCATGGGAGGAGCCTAGAGTATCTTGACTTGGTAAGTTGTTCTAAAGGGTCTAATTGCAAGAGAAAGGTACCAGGTCTTATTCTTGGACAAAGCGGCAACAAAGTACAAACCGATTAAAGGTACAGGGTCCCTGACCCAGCACGACCTGGTTGAAAATTAATTTTGTTCAAGCGGAACTTTCAACCGATTAATACAGAGCCCCAAATCATCATTACATTAGCGATATGCATAGACACAGTTTTATTTTCAAGAATAATTGCTGCATTAAAGAAAAATAGAACCTTTTATGCAGGCAGTTACCGGCTGGGGTTTTGCTGTAGGCACTCTCTGTACTGTCAGTCCCTTCCGGTGCCTTAAAGGAGCAGTAAACTTTTTTTTATGAAAAAATATACAGTGTAGGGATTTTCCAATTGAGTAAAATAATGGTACTCCCACTGCCAAAAGATTTATATTTCCAGAGTTATTACAGTTTAAACCCGTTTTTTTTTACATTAACAGTGCCCTCTAGTGGTCAAATTCTAATTAGATTTCCTGGTAGATTCTAATGGAGAGGAAAGTCAGAAAAGTCAGAGACATACAGTTCTCCATAGAGAAAAACATGAAGAACGATATAAGTCTTATCTCTCAAACCTTTATGGTTTGAGAGATATTCACAAGCAAAGTTTCCCCTCACTGACCAAAACAGTCAAGTCTGCCATGTAGCTGTCAGGTTTGGAATCCGGTCCGCAGATAGACCGGTGGCTCTTCAGCAGAGCCGAGATCGCAAGATGTAAAAATAACTATTTCATTGGAAGGGTCTAAAAAGTGTGCTTGCAAACCAGTTCTTCTTATATCTCGCGATTTCGGCTCTGCTGTAAAGCCACGGCCGGTCCACAGACCGAATTCCAAATCTGACAGCTAGATGGCAGACTTGACCTTTTCGGTGAGGGGAAACTTTGCTTGTGAATAAAGGTTTGAGAGATAAGACTTATAGCGTTCTTCATGTTCTTTTAATGCCTACAAAATAAAATAAAGCTAAAACGAAGTATTACTATCCCTTTAATATGTAATATATATATATATATACACACCATCTTATGGACAGTTCTGGTTAGTTGACCATAAATCTCTATTGGGCGGTGTAACAACCAACTCTCTCTGAGAATATTACTGAGCCCAACAACATTGCACTCTGAAATGTAGTTACAAACGACAAATGCTATTATGCTACTTCTTTGAACATACGGCCCTTGGTTTTTATTTTTTGGTCCATGTTTATGAATTTGATGAGGATGATGTATTAGAGAAAATTGGATCAATTCTGGGAACAACCAAATTGACCGAAAGGGGAAAAAAAAAGTTTCATTAATCTAAATGGGTCTTCAAATGGACAGTAATGTTTCAGAAAAAATCTTTATCATTTTGTAGAGCTTAAAAAGTTAAACTATATGCAACAAATCATATCTCTCAAGCTGCTATGGTTTGAGAGATATTCCTATTCAAACTTTCCCCCTCCCACCCTTTCCCTGATGTCAGCGCTGTGCTGACTGCAGGGGAATCCTGTCTGGGGGCCAACTGGCAGCTCTGCAGCAGAGCCGCAATCGAGTTATTTAAAAAGAATGACTTCATTGGAAAGCTCTGCAAAGTGTGCCTGGTTTGCAAGCACACTTTGTAGACCGTTCCAATGAAGTAATTAGTTTTAAATAACACGATTTTGGCTCTGCTGCAGAGACTCCTCGTGTCAGCTGACACATATCTCCTGCTGTCAGCTTTACAAGCGACAGCAGGAGACAACAAACTTTGAAAGCCAATATCTCTCAAACCATAGTGTTTTGAGAGATAGGATTTGTTGCATATAGTTGAACTTTTTAAGCACTACAAAATGATAAATATTTTTTCTGGGACATTACTAACACTTTAAAGTGGAACTACCACCTGAACTAAATTCACCCTGCCATACTTAGGCAGATGGCGACTAGCTTAATAATCCTTATTTTACCTGTCCAAAGTGCCCAGGACTAAAATTATCGCTGATCTTCCAAGACCGGAAGCCAGACATCAGTGCAGACATCTTGTCTATGCGCCTGCACTTTCAATCACCGTCATCCTTCACAAGCCTTGCGCTGGCCCGAACGGCTCTGGAAGAGACAGACGGCACAGGCACGCGCAGGGCCGGATTTGCCATAAGGCAAAGTAGGCACCTGCCTACAGGCGCACGCCACTGAGGGGCGCCTGCCAGCGGGATACTTGTCAGAGCAAAAAAAAATTAAAAAAAAAAAAAAAAAAATGGCCACCGCGCTGGCTGCACCAGCGCCCTCGGATTACACTTCCCTGGCAGGAGGTCTGTCCGTTTCCTACTTCACTGGCACAGGAGATCCGTTGTCTGTGCCTCCTCTGATACAGTCAGACTCAGCCCTGTGGTTGCTGAAGCTCCCTCGTCTGCTCTGTAGGAATGCAGAGCGCTTGGAGATGACATCATCTCCCAGCGCTCTACATTCCTGAACAGGAGACCGCGTGGGAGCTTCAGCAACCACAGGGCTGAGTCTGACTGTATCAGAGGAGGCACAGACAACGGATCTCCTGTGCCAGTGAGGTAGGAAACGGACAATGGGAGGGAGGCAGGCAATGTGAGGGCAACATGGAGATGGTGGGGGCAAGTTGGACCCGAAGGGGGACATTGTGAGGGCAATTTGGAGCTGATGGGGAAGCAACATGGAGATGGTGGGGGGGCAATTTGGAGCTGATGAGGGGGCAATTTGGAGATGGTGGGGACAATGTAGAGCTAATGGAGGGCAATGTGAGGGTAGCATGGAGCTGATGGGGGCAATTTGTAGATAGTGGGGGCAACATGGAGCTGATGGAGGGCAATGTGAGGGTAGCATGGAGCTGATGGGGGGCAATGTGAGGATAGCATGGAGCTGATGGGGGGCAATGTGAGGACAATATGGAGATGGTGGGGGAAATGTGGAGCTGCTGGGGGCAAGTTAGAGCTGCTGGGGCAACTTGAGGGCAATAAAGAGATGATGGAGGCAATGTGAACGTGTCCAGTGGAGATGGCCAATGGGGGGGGGGGGGGGGCGCTTTAGATTTCTGTGCCTACAGGCTCCTGAGATGTAAATCCGGCCCTGGGCACGCGGGCTGCACTAACCTGTCCGTCAGTCTCGGAAGATCAGAGATAACTTTACTCCTGGGCACTTTTGACAGGTAAAATAAGGATTATTAAGCTAGTCGCCCCCTGCCTACGTACAGCAGGGCGACTTTAGTTCAGGTGGTAGTTCTACTTTAAACCCCTTGAATGGTAGAAAGGTCTCTACCATTCAAAAGGGTTAAAATCCCCAATTAAATCAATGGACACTTGGAATGTCGATCCGTCTCCAATAATAAAGTTGGTTTCCACCCAAATTGGTCCATTTCCACTTTGTATATCTGGTTCAACTCATCTGCAAAGGTTTTATAAAATTTCACAAATGGACCTTTCTTTCACGATTTCCTTTTTAAGGTGAGCAAATTTTAATCACGAATTACTTTAACTCAACTAAGAGCAGGCTTAATATTCCTCTCCAGGTATATCATTAGTGATTTTAATTAGAATCCCTCATTAACAGTCTGCGCACGAGTTTCCTCTGCTGTAAAACCTTTACATGTTATTATATTAGTTCAGTTAGAAACTTCTGAATTTGATATTTCTGTCCCTCATGAATATCCTGAAGGCATTTCACATCAAACCAAAGCAGAGGCCACAGAGAAGAACCACAATCGGGGTTCTCTTAAATATTCAGCGGAATGTAGAGGATTCCTGACATTAGCAACTGTGGATGTAAAGGGACCGTCGCTCACAATAGTTTTTATAATGCTCCTTTGCTGATCTGCAGAACCTCGGTCTCTCCTGTGATGAAGAACTGAATAATGGATTTTCTGTGAATTGGAAAATGAAGTTTTAAGCAGTGAATGATGTTCCCGATGCAAATTAGTTAGGGAAAGTATGCAAAACGGCTGCAAAGTTTTGATGTTTATTTATCATGCTCTTTCCTACTGTTGTGAGGCTACTTCAAATACCCCAAAGTGCTGCGCGTGATGTTTGTGCATTTTAACAACTCGGTGACTTATGTAGAAAACAAATGATAATCAGTTCTGCAGCAAGGCAACTATAGTAAACAGTGGCAATAAAAAAATAACATTTAATTGGAGCCTTTAATCCCTTGAAAATGACAGAGATCTCCAATGCGTTGCAAAGCAATGTGTTGGAGATCTCTTTGTCATTCCAGGGTTAAAAGTTCCATTTAAACCAGCGAGAATTTTGGAAGTTGTTTCACACCTCCCAAGTGTCCCTCTTTAGGAGATATTAGGGATCCATACCTCCCAAGTGTCCCTATTTAGGAGATATTAGGGGTCCATACCTCCCAAGTGTCCCTCTTTGGGAGATATTAGGGCTACATACCTCCCAAATGTCCCTCTTTAGGAGATAGTAGGGGTCCATACCTCCTAAATGTCCCTCTTTAGGCGATATTAGGGGTCCATACCTTCCAAGTGTCCCTATTTAGGAGATATTAGGGGTCCATACCTCACAAGTGTCCCTCTTTGGGAGATATTAGGGCTACATACCTCCCAAATGTCCCTCTTTAGGAGATAGTAGGGGTCCATACCTCCCAAATGTCCCTCTTTAGGCGATATTAGGGATCCATATCTCCCAAGGGTCCCTTTTTAGGAGATATTAGGGGTCCATACCTCCCATGTGTCCCTCTTTAGAAGATATTGGGGACCATACCTCCCATGTGTCTCTCTTTCGGAGATACTAGGGCTCCATGCCTCCTATGTGTACCTCTTTAGGAGATATTAGGGGTCCATACCTCCCAAGTGTCCCTCTTTAGGAAAAATTAGGGCTCCATACCTCTCAAGTGTTCCTTTTAGGGGATACTAGCAATGTGGGACAGCGTTGCCCGTCATGTTATGACAATTTGGCGCACATGTGTGAAATGCAGACACACTGATAAACACAGACATATGCAACACACAGGCAGACACATACCATACATCCCAAGTGTCCCTCTTTAGGAGGGACAGCCCCTCTTTGAGGGCCAAATCCCTCTGTCCCTCTTTCCCACCCTGTTGTCCCTCTTTTTAGGAGGTCATACTGTGTGCAGGGCCGGCTCCACCTATAGGCGAGGTAGGCGGCGGCCTAGGGCGCACACGTACTGGGGGCGCGGGCATGCAGCGGAGAAGAGCTGCGCCCGCACACACCACGCCGGGAACCACAACACAATCAGGTCTGTGTTGCTACAGCGCTCCGTCATTGGGTCGGATATTTAGTAATGCAGAGCGCGCTGGGAGTCATGATCTCCCGCCTCGCTCTGCATTACTGAAGAGAAGACTGCGCGGGAGCTACAGGTATGTGATGGGGGGCAAGTTGGAACTGAAGGGGCATAGTGGAGCTGCTGGGGGCAAGTTGGAGCGGATGGGGGGCAAAGTGGAGCTGAGGGGTCATAGTGGAGCTGGTGGGGGCAAGTTGGAGCTGGTGGGGGCAAGTTGGAGCTGATGGGGTAAGTTGGAGCTGATGAGAGTCAAAGTGGAGCTGATGGGGGCAAGTTGGAGCTGATGAGAGTCAAAGTGGAGCTGAGGAGGGGCAAAGTGAAGCTGAGGGGGGCAAAGTGGAGCTGAGGGGGGGCAAAGTGGATCTGAAGGGGGGCAAAGTGGAGCTTGAAGGGGGGGCAAAGTGGAGCTGGTGGGGGCAAGTTAGAGCGGATGGGGGGCAAGTTGGAGTGGATGGGGGTAAGTTGGAGCTGATGAGGGTCAAAGTGGAGCTGATGGGGGCAAGTTGGAGCTGAGGGGGCAAAGTGGAGCTGAGGGGGGGGCAAAGTGGAGCTGAAGGGGGGCAAAGTGGAGCTGGTGGGGGCAAGTTAGAGCGGATGGGGGGCAAGTTGGAGCGGATGGGGGGCAAGTTGGAGCTGATGGTGGCAAGTTGGAGCTGCTGGGGTCATAGTGGAGCTGCTGGGGGGCAAAGTGGAACCAATGGGGGTAAGTTGGAACTTATAGGGGAAAGTTGTAGCTGAGGGGGCATAGTGGAGCTGGTGGGGGCATAGTGGAGCTGGTGGGGGCAAGTTGGAGCTGGTGGGGGCAAGTTGGAGCTAGTGGGGGCAAAATGGAGCTGATGGGGGGGCAAAGTGGAGCGGATGGGGGGCAAAGTGGAGCGGATGGGGGTAAGTTGGAGCGGATGGGGGTCAAAGTGGAGCTGATGGGGCAAAGTGGAGCTGAGGGGGGGCACGTTAGAGCAGATGGGGGGCAAAGTGGAGCTGATGGGGGCAATTTGGAGCGGATGGGAGGAAAAGTGGAGCTGATGGTGGCAAGTTGGAGCTGATGGTGGGAAGCTGGAGCTGCTGGGGGCATAGTGGAGCTGCTGCGGGGCAAAGTGGAGCCGGTGTGGGGGCACGTTAGAGCAGATGGGGGGCAAAGTGGAGCGGATGGGGGGCAAAGTGGAGCTGATGGTGGCAAGTTGGAGCTGCTGGGGGCATAGTGGAGCTGCTGGGGGGCAAAGTGGAGCCGGTGGGGGCAAGTTGGAGTGGATGGGGGGCAAAGTGGAGCTGGTGGGGGCAACTGGAGCTGGTGGGGGTCAAAGTGAAGCTGATGGGGGCAAGTTGGAGCTGAGGCAGCAAGTTGGAGTTGATGGGGGACAAAGTGGAGCTGATAGGGGCAAAGTGGAGCTGGTGGGCCAAAGTGAAGCTGATAAGGGGCAAGTTGGAGCTGGTGGGGGGCATCTCTTACAGGCATCTCCAGACCAGGGACAGACTGGGCCAGGGGGCAGAGAGAGGACAATCATGAAAAGAGGTTGGGTATAATTAGGCGGGGTATAAAGGGGTGGGGCAAAAGGGGTGGAGCAAAATGGGCAGCAAAATTAGGTTTTGCCTAGGGTGGCAAAAATCCTTGCACCAGCCCTGACTGTGTGGTGTGTATTACTTTGCTCTACAGCAATAAAGCTCATATACATATTTTTTTAAACTTCATTGTATGTGTTTATACATTAGTCTGTGCAAATAAAATACTTTGGTCTTGCACTAAATCATTTATTCAGTTACATAAATAGCCAGTAATAGGTCATGAAATAACCTAAAAATTTTTACTAATGCCCCGCCCACCAGCCACGCCCCCAACAATATCACCTAAAACTAACGTGTCCCTCTTTGGCCATGTGAAATGTTGGGAGGTATGCACATACACACAGTGAGCGGCAGAAACATGCAAAAGACACGCACACACAGACACACTGGAGATGCACACATAGACACACATATGTAACATAGATGTACACACAGACACACGCAACATATATGAGCAGAAACACATGCGTGCATGAGTTGTGTACCCCTCTGGCACTCAAATGGTTAAGGTATAGAGAGGCATGTGAGAGTTAAATAGCAGTGGGAAGTGTATTCATACCTGGGAACTTTGATTTGTGTAGTCCCTGGAGGGGACTGATGTGGTGCTGATGTGGCGAGACAAATGGGGCAAGTTGGGTTAAAAGTGGGCGGGGCTTAATCGTGAGTAGGGGCGGGGCTTAACATAAATGTGGAAAAGTGTTAGTAATAGGCTGGGGAAGGAGGAGAAGTGGGAGGGAAATGCAAGTTTACAGTGTGAGGGGTCTGAACACACTCCCTGAGGGGTAAAGCTTGATACACAACCCTGTGGCAGTCAGTGGGTTAAGTGTGTACCTGATGGCTGTCTGTCCTGAGTCTTGCATGGCAAATGATGACAGTGAAGAAATAATTGCGCAATGAGGACCTACCTTAACCCTTTGAGTGCCATTTTGTTCCCCTGGTGCTGTAGCACCCTTCTGTGGCTATACTACAGGTCCTGCTGAGGCCACTGGGAGTCAGGGTGAGTGACTGTGTGTCAGCCATATTTCTTTCTGGCTTTGTGTGTGTGGTGGTGGTGTGTGAGTGAGGCATGTGTGTGTTATACCTTGGAACTTTTACTTGTGGAGTCCCTCATGTGGTGCTGATGTGGAGAGAGCAATGAGGCAATTTGGGTTAACAGTGGGCGGGGCTTAATCGCAAGTAAGGGGTGGGGCTTAACATAAATGTGTAAAAGTGTTAGTAATAGGCTGGGGAAGGAGGAGAAGTGGGAGGGAAATGCAAGTTTACAGTGTGAGAGGTTTGAACACACTCCCTGAGGGGGTAAAACTTGATAAACAAACCCTGTGGCAGTCAGTGGGTTAAGTGTGTACCTGATGGCTGTCTGTCCTGTGTCTTGCATGGCAAATGATGACAGTGAAGAAATAATTCAGCAGAGGGCCTACCTTAACCCTTTGAGTGCCATTTTGTTTCCCTGGTGCTGCACTACAGGTCCTGCTGAGGCCACTGGGAGTCAGGGTGAGTGACTGTGTGTGTGTGTGTGTCAGCCATATTTATTTCTGGCTTTGTGTGTGTATGTGGTGCTATGTGTGTAAGTGGGAGCATGTCTGTTTGGTGCTGTGTGAGTGGGGCATGTGTGTGAGTTTGATGCTGTGTGAGTGGGGCATGTGTGTTTGTCTGTGGTGTAGGAGCAAATGGCAGCCATATTGTTTTTTTCTGACTTTGATAGTGGTGGGCAGGCTGCATAGTGGGGGCGGGCCAACTCCCTGCATGACTGAATCACCCAATAGGAACAGTAACTCCTCCTTAATACCACCCCTGGGTGTGTTTGCCAGGCACACAGAAGTCTTCTTTTATATATATAGATTATTAGGTCTTATAATCATAATACCATAACTAAACATATTGTGCTTAACAATTTCTATAAATCTTTATTTAAAAATCCATTTTCGTTAGTCTTTGTAGAAAACACAGGGCATCCTAAGTTGGTGTCCATGGCACATCAAAGTGCCACCGCACCCTGGTTGAGATCACTGCTGTTGTGGATACCCAACTGATATATAGACAAAAAGGCAGACTATCACTTTACCTTCTTATTGTCAGAAGACAAGCACCACGTTGCAGAGCAATGTTATGACTACCCGTCTGAAACACAAAGGATTAGAAGCTGCGGGATCCCTTCCTCCGTTATAAGATATTTATTCAAAATCTGAATTCATTCTACAGAAAGCTCTAACAATGTGCTTTGTACATACTGTGTGTGCATCGCTTTATAAGAAGTCTGCACAATCTATTCCATAAATGCAACAAATGAATAACTGGTGTGGATGGCTCGCGGAATCTCACAGATAAATTGTTTTTGCAATGTATTCCTTTCTTGGTTTGTGGACTGAAAATACATTCAATACAAGCCAAGAACCAGCACCAGAGTTATCACAAGAAATAAATTCCAAAGGGAGAAACTGTTTTTCCCCATCTCATAACCACAGGGCAGTTTTTCTGTCCTCTTTCTGGATGCGAATGTACTAAATCCTTTTCTGCCAGAGGTGCAGCTTTACATCCAAACTAGATTTTAGTATTGTTATGGGAAGATCGGCATCTGACCCCGTGCAAATGTAGACATATCTGGGCCCTGTGTTCAATACCAAATTGAAGCAATTCTGGAACGAACCAGCAAGTAAAGTTATAATTGATCAAAAAAGAAACTTTTGAATGCTAGTGAGCAATGGCAATGTAGGGCATTTTTATTTGTACCCTATGTAAAGCGGGTGGTTTCAGAGTATCTCCAATTTTCTTTTAAACATTTGGGTTTCTAGGTGCAAAGTTCATTAGACTGTCCCACTGCTATTTAACTCTCACATGCCTCTCTATACCTTAACCATTTGAGTGCCAGAGGGGTACACAACTCATGCACGCATGTGTTTCTGCTCATATATGTTGCGTGTGTCTGTGTGTGTGTGTGTGTGTACATCTATGTTACATATGTGTGTCTATGTGTGCATCTCCAGTGTGTCTGTGTGTGTACATCTGTTACATATGTGTGCATCTCCAGTGAGTCTGTGTGTGTGCGTGTCTTTTGCATGTCTCTGCCGCTCACTGTGTGTATGTGCATACCTCCCAACATTTCACATGGCCAAAGAGGGACAGGTTAGTTTTAGGTGATATTATTGGCGGTGTGGCTGGTGGGCGGGGCATTAGTAAGAATTTTTAGGTTATTTCATGACCTATTACTGGTGATTTATGTAACTGAATAAATGATTTAGTGCAAGACCAAAGTATTTTATTTGCACAGACTAATGTATAAACACATATAATGAAGTTTAAAAAAATATGTATATGAGCTTTATTGCTGTAGAGCAAAGTAATACACGCCACACAGTCAGGGCTGGTGCAAGGATTTTTGCCACCCTAGGCAAAACCTAATTTTGCTGCCCATTTTGCTCCACCCCTTTTGCCCCACCCCTTTATACCCCGCCTAATTATACCCAACCTCTTTTCATGATTGTCCTCTCTCTGCCCCCTGGCCCAGTCTGTCCCTGGTCTGGAGATGCCTGTAAGAGATGCCCCCCACCAGCTCCAACTTGCCCCTTATCAGCTTCACTTTGGCCCACCAGCTCCACTTTGCCCCTATCAGCTCCACTGCCCCTATCAGCTCCACTTTGTCCCCCATCAACTCCAACTTGCTGCCTCAGCTCCAACTTGCCCCCATCAGCTCCACTTTGACCCCCACCAGCTCCAGTTGCCCCCACCAGCTCCACTTTGCCCCCCATCCACTCCAACTTGCCCCCACCGGCTCCACTTTGCCCCCCAGCAGCTCCACTATGCCCCCAGCAGCTCCAACTTGCCACCATCAGCTCCACTTTGCCCCCCATCCGCTCCACTTTGCCCCCCATCTGCTCTAACGTGCCCCCACCGGCTCCACTTTGCCCCGCAGCAGCACCACTATGCCCCCAGCAGCTCCAGCTTCCCACCATCAGCTCCAACTTGCCACCATCAGCTCCACTTTGCCTCCCATCCGCTCCAAATTGCCCCCATCAGCTCCACTTTGCCCCCATCAGCTCCACTTTGCCCCCCATCTGCTCTAACGTGCCCCCCTCAGCTCCACTTTGCCCCATCAGCTCCACTTTGACCCCCATCCGCTCCAACTTACCCCATCCGCTCCACTTTGCCCCCCATCCGCTCCACTTTGCCCCCCATCAGCTCCATTTTGCCCCCACTAGCTCCAACTTGCCCCCACCAGCTCCAACTTGCCCCCACCAGCTCCACTATGCCCCCACCAGCTCCACTATGCCCCCTCAGCTACAACTTTCCCCTATCAGTTCCAACTTACCCCCATTGGCTACACTTTGCCCCCCAGCAGCTCCACTATGCCCCCAGCAGCTCCAACTTGCCACCATCAGCTCCAACTTGCCCCCCATCCGCTCCAACTTGCCCCCCATCCGCTCTAACTTGCCCCCACCAGCTCCACTTTGCCCCCCCTTCAGCTCCACTTTGCCCCCCTTCAGCTCCACTTTGCCCCCCACTTTGCCCCCCCTCAGCTCCACTTTGCCCCCTCAGCTCCAACTTGCCCCCATCAGCTCCACTTTGACCCTCATCAGCTCCAACTTACCCCCATCCGCTCCAACTTGCCCCCCATCTGCTCTAACTTGCCCCCACCAGCTCCACTTTGCCCTCCCCCTTCAAGCTCCACTTTGCCCCCCTTCAGATCCACTTTGCCCCCCCTCAGCTCCACTTTGCCCCCCTCAGCTTCACTTTGCCCCTCCTCAGCTCCACTTTGACTCTCATCAGCTCCAACTTGCCCCCATCAGCTCCACTTTGACTCTCATCAGCTCCAACTTACCCCATCAGCTCCAACTTGCCCCCACCAGCTCCAACTTGCCCCCACCAGCTCCACTATGACCCCTCAGCTCCACTTTGCCCCCATCCGCTCCAACTTGCCCCCAGCAGCTCCACTATGCCCCTTCAGTTCCAACTTGCCCCCCATCACATACCTGTAGCTCCCGCGCAGTCTTCTCTTCAGTAATGCAGAGCGAGGCGGGAGATCATGACTCCCAGCGCGCTCTGCATTACTAAAGATCCGACCCAATGACGGAGCGCTGTAGCAACACAGACCTGATTGTGTTGTGGTTCCCGGTGTGGTGTGTGCGGGCGCAGCTCTTCTCCGCTGCATGCCCGCGCCCCCAGTACGTGTGCGCCCTAGGCCGCCGCCTACCTCGCCTATAGGTGGAGCCGGCCCTGCACACAGTATGACCTCCTAAAAAAAGGGACAACAGGGTGGGAAAGAGGGACAGAGGGATTTGGCCCTCAAAGAGGGGCTGTCCCTCCTAAAGAGGGACACTTGGGATGTATGGTATGTGTCTGCCTGTGTGTTGCATATGTCTGTGTTTATCAGTGTGTCTGCATTTCACACATGTGCGCCAAATGGTCATAACATGACGGGCAACGCCGTCCCACATTGCTAGTACTGTATATTTATGTATTGTAACCTTCATTATGTCCTTGATAAAGTACATTAAATATGTTAGGGGTGTCCCCCGAATGTTAAAGATTACGTGTTAGGGGTGCCCCAAGCAAAAAAAGATTGAGAACCACTGCACTACAGATATCAACCCTTTAATCCGTTGAGTGTCAGAGGGGTGCGCAACGCATTGCAAAGCAATGCATTGCGTACCCCTCTGGCACTCAAAAGGTGAAACAAATGTGTATTATACATCCTATGTTATAATTCGCTAGGATGTTTGTCAGAAGCCGTCATGTGCAGTAAAGATGGCTGTGCATGCTGCAGTCATGTGCGCTATAGAATGTCCGCGCCACAGCTGATACGGAGCAGGGCGCTCCGAATTCAGACCAGAGTCGTCTCTGCTCAGTTTCCTGGGATAAGGTGCACAGAGAGGACCACGGTATGAATTCGGAGCGCCCTGCTCCATATCAGCCATGGCGTGTTCGGGCAGTCAGTACTGCACATGACTGCAGCGCCTCCAGTGTTGGCCCGTGTACACGGGCTTTAAAACTAGTAAACATATAAAACAATTGAATTATAGTGATAGACCACACCATTAGGACTAGTGCCACTTCTATTAGACGTTAAGTCAATCCAACACCCGATGTGACATTAAAGGGATAGTAATACTTCAAAATTACTATCCCTTATATTGAAGCCCTTAAAAAACTGAATTAAATGCCACCAGCGGCATCTCTCAAACCTTTATGGTTTGCGAGATAGCCGCTTTTAAACTTCGCTCCCCCCTGCTTCTCCCCTGACGACAGTGTTCTTGCTGCAGCAGGGGAATCTGTTCATTGAATCAAGTGGAGGCTCTTCAGCAGAGCTAGATCTCGTTATAGAAGAAACGATCCTTCACTAAAATGGTCTTCTACGTGTGCTTGGTAACCAAGCACACGTACAAGACCGTGTTAGTGAAGGATCTTGTCTTCCATAACGAGATCTCGGCTCTGCTGAAGAGCCTCCACTGGTCCCGGGACCGGATTTCCCTGCTGCAGCAAGAACACTGACGTCAGTGGAGAGGCAGGGGGGAGCGAAGTTTAAAAGCGACTATCTTGCAAAGCATAAAGGTTTGAGAGATGCCGCTGGTGGCATTTAATTCAGTTTTTAAAGGGCTTCAATATAAGGGGTAGTCATTTGAAAGTATTACTATCCCTTCAAAATATAATAAAAATAGTCATTGAGGAAAGGAGAAATAGTAATCAGAAGGGCAAGCAGATATGTCGTAAAAATATTAATTTATTTAAAGAATATAAAGTATATAGTGTGCACAATATACAGAGAGATTTAAAAAACATTATATCTGTTTCAAACTTTACACATCCATCAAGTATAATTTACATTGGATTAAGAGAAAATTGTACCCGGCAAGACCAGCTCCAGGCTGGGAAATGACTTGTTCCTTATTATCGAAAATAAACTAGTATCAACTGATACAATATCTCAGGGAATTAACGTCGAGTCCTGATGCAGCTCGATTTGCTTCATATTTCCTCAGGCAAAAGGACTGCAATGTGTTGCCCATCTTCTGACACTCAGAAGGTTAACGGAATAGTAATGTTTCACAAAAACAGCAGCTCCAATTAATCTTCATAGTATTTGGGCCATGGAGAGTGTTATTTCAGTACTGTCAGAGTTGTAGTACAAGAGTAATTGAATGATAAAGTATCCACCTCCCACACTTTTATCTAGTGTAAGTCACCTTCCCTCAGATGTGGAATCTGGTCTCTTGACCAGACAGATCACAGCAAGGGACAATCTTCATACTGTGATCATAAGGAAAACCCTGCCCCCCTTGACAGGTTTTTCAGGTTTCTCCTTATGATCACTGTCTCTCTCTGTGATCCATCTGGACAGTCTTGCTGCTCTGAGGTGAGCAGTGTTACATCAGTAAAAGGGGCGGGAGGGGGAAACTTTATCATTCAGTTACTCTTGAGCTACAACTCTGACAGTACTGAAATAACACTCTCCGTGGCCCAGATACAATGAAGATTAATGGAGTTGCTTTTATTGTGAAACATTATTATCCCTTTAATGAAGGGCTAGATTTACATCCCAGGTGATCCTTAGTAGGACAGTCTAGGTGCCCTTATCTCAACCCATGGTCACAGACCCACTCCTCACATAACCCCTGCCCTGGTACCATCACGGAACAGAAAATACCCTTGACTTTGAACAAGCAAAGACAAAAAAATGATTTAACCCTTTGGATTCTCGAGTTCTCTCCGGCATCCCAGGCATTAAATAACAGCCTGTAAAGGGGTATAGAACTGGTCTAAGGACACTGAAATTGCTCTGGCCACACCCACAATTCAGAATGAGGGTGTGGCCAGCACAGCTGAGACACCACCCCCTTCACAATTTGGATCTCTAGTCAGTTGACTAGTCTGCCTATTGGTAAATCCGGCCCTGGGTTAAAGTGGCAGTTAACCCCTTAACGACCGGGTGATCGGCGCCGCAACGTGACTTAAGGACCGCGGAGCATTTTTTTTTTCTTTTTCCGGTTCTGGACTCCGCGAACGGTGTGCAGCTGCGGGGAATCCCAGAACTCCATGACGGTCATAGTACGTCATGGGTCATTCAGTCAGATCGACCCTTGACGTACTATGACCATCAAGGGTCGTTGAAGGGTTAACATCCTTTTTGACATTACGTTCTCTGTAAGTCCATAATAATGTCCAATTTTTTTTAAACATATTTACTATTTTTGTTTTCCATTGACACCTTTTCTTTTTTCCACTTTTGTATCTTGTCATCGAACTCTCACAATCTCCTTTTTCTGAGACCTTTCTGTGAAAGCACGGAGACTGATACAGTGTTGCACTATCCCTGCAGCCCTGCTGTAGAGACTGGCTTTTCTACATTGTATCACTACCATATCTTTTTTTACCTCCTTTTTAACATTGTTGCAGCATCCCTGTTTTCACATTCCCACACAGAGAGCTCTCTGGAAACAGACTGAGGCAGCTCCCTATCAGGGACCTAAAAAGTTTTAAAAAAAGATGAAGTTGAAAAAAAGTAATTAAAAGTATAGGCCATTTGACTTTACCTACTATTATGAAAGAGCGTTCAAGATCACCTATACGTTATGTAATCCATGTTTTATTTAACACGATGAGTGCCAGAGGCTTTGCATACACCTCTGGTACTCAAAGGGTTTCAAAAAATAGTCTATGAGATATGTATTTATTTAATTTATTTTTTTTAAATATTTTTATTAAAGATTGTCAGTCAATACAAGGAACATTCAGACTCGAGCAGGAGTCAAAATATAAAGGTAACATTCCTCGCAAAGGGTCTAATTAAAAGATCCTGGCAGCAGTATAATACAGCAGCATATCTAGTATAATAATCACCAAAAGGCGTTCAAAAATGATTAAAAAGTAGAAAGGGGGAATGATTAAAGGTAAAAGGTCAGTCGGGAGAGCAACATGAGTGAGTTCAAGCTCCAGAACACGGGGCTTAAAGGGGAAGTACCACCCCTTCTAAACTTGCCCCCAAATAATTACCCATCTGGCAACTAGATGCTCAGTAGTACTAGTTGCCAGAATTATTATTGCGTTATTGAGAATTCCTACTGTTCCCGGGAATGACAGACAGGAATCAGCGCAGACATCTTTGCATAGTGACGTCTGCACGCCTGCGCTGTCAGTCCCAGTCTGCTGTAGGAAGCGTTGCTAGGAGCCACACTTATGGGCGGATTGTCCTATCGGGGGATCGGGCATCCCCCGGTGGGCCACTAGATCATGGGCCGGTGGGGGAGATCAGAGGATCTCACCGTCCCACGATATTTTGAAGGAGAGGTCTGTGTTGCCACAGGCACTCTCGGTGACAACCTTCACGTTCCTTGTTAACCCTTTGAGTGCCAGAGGGGTACGCAACGCATTGCTTTGCAGAGCGCCAGGATCTGACATAATATCCTGGTGCCTGCTCGCCCATGCCGCACAGGGACCACAAGTGGGCATCAATAGGGACGTCGGAGCAGCTCGTGGGCTGCTTTAAAAACAAAATGCCCGGGCTGGTATTCCCCTACAATCCGCCCCTGGCTGCACGGCACCAGAAGGGACTGACAGTGCAGACATCACTATGCAAAGATGTCTGCGCTGTTTCCTGGATGTCAGTCCTGGGAGCAGTAGGAATTCTCAATAACGTGGTAATAATTCTGGCGATTAGCACTATTGAGCAGCAAGTCACCAGATGGGTAATTATTTGGGGGCCAGTTTAGAAGGGGTGGTACTTCCGCTTTAACAGGGGAGTGAACCAAAAGCGGACATAAAGAGAGAGACAGTGAGGTGAGAGAAGAGGATAAGACAAAGTAAAGGAGGGAGAAGACAGGACTGAGAGACGATCTGGAGGGGGAGGAGAACAGGGGGAAACGGGGGAAAGATGGGGGGGAGAGAAAAGGGTTAAACTCCCAAGAAAGAACATACGAGGTGGTAAGTGAATGTTAATGGACCAAAGATGGTACCCGGGCCAGGGACCACCCCTGCAGTCTATGAGATATTTTGCTGGATTTAATTTTTCAGGTTTTGAAGAAATGATTTATATGACAGAGGAGATTTTGAAAACACTTCCAAAATCTCCTACGTTTTTATAAGGTGTCAGTTCCATTTTAACTCTTTCAGCACCAGAGGTATGCGTGATGCTTTGTTTTGCAATGCAGTACATAACGCTCGGCACTCACAGATGTAACCCTTTTAGCGCCAGACAGATGCACAAAGCGATGCATTGTGTAACCCTCTGGCGCTCAAAGGGTTAAGTGCTGGGTAGGCAACCACTGACTCTTCAGCTTTTAGGTACTGTATCTTCTGATTGGTGATGACAAGAGGTCATCCATTAAGACTAGTGGAAAGACGCTTTCGACTAAAACAAAAGCAGGGATTCTTTACAGTAAGGGTGGTAAGGCTATGGATTTTTTTTGCCTCAGGATGTTGTGCTTGCAGATAATGCAACTGCATTCAAAAAAGCAATGGATGCCTATCTAGCACAGAACAATATTGACAATTAAGACAGATGGCTTCAAAGCAGATAGGCTATTGATCCGGGGAACTATTTGACTACCAATTGGAGTCAGGAAAGAATAGTCCCCCACACACACACACACACACACTTGGGTCTACATTGGAAATGGCTCCAGAGGGCTTTTTTTTGCCTTCTCTGGATCAACAGGGGTGTTATTGGCATGGGCTGGACTTGATGTACGCATGTCTTTTTTCAGCCTTAATTACTATGTTACTATGTTACTATGAGTTAATCCATGGAGTGCCAGAGGCTTACTCAATGCACTGCTCCGCAATGCGTTACGCAGCCCTTTAACCTTTTGAATGCGAGACGGTGCGCAACGCATCGCTTTGCAATGTGTTGCGTAACCGCTCTGGCATTCAAAGTGTTAAAGTAATATTTCCTCTCTCATAACAAGTTCACAGTCTGTTTTGTGTGAAAGGAGTTTACCCTATGACTGCTAGAGGGGTACGCAATGCATTGCAAGAGCAATGCGTTGTGTACCCCTCTGACACTGAAAGGGTTAATTTTGGTAGATGTCAAACAGACTAATCCGATAATAAATACCTTGGTTATCACCCCTATGTTACCTCTGGCATAAAGAGAAGAAAACTGTCTGTGCCTACACATAACTCTATGTATTGTTATAACAGATTAATGAGAACACGTTTAAGACCTACATAGTCGATAGCGGCATGCTGGAAGACTAAGTGTCTTTTAGGAATAAGGAACATACTTTAATTAGCTTCCCATCAATCTTGCTTTATAACAAATAGGCAGAGCTTTGACTCCCAAGGACAAAAGGTTTGGTTTACATATAATTTATCTTTAATTTGCAGAGAGGTAATTTGCATGGGCCTTGCAAAATTTAAATATGAGTTTAACCAACTCAAGGGCATTCGCTATTATATTTGCTTTCTTACATGACCTACTCATTAGGTGGCCTTTAAGGGAGTAATAAGGTTATTATGTTCCTAAGGAAAAAAAAAATTGCTTGTGGATTTTGCTGACACATTACCTTTTGCCCTGTGGCTTATATCAGAATTGTTATAGTGCAAGATACAATGTAATAAAAACTCATACCCAACTGGTGGAACATGTTGTTTTCCTTCCAGGCCTGCAGGTGTCAGAGTTGAGTTACAAAGAACCACTTTGAAAGGTGATTTTAAAATGCAATTCAACACCCAAAAATATGAATATGTATTTTTTTATACTAATGTAAAATATTTTATATCATGGGGTAATATTCAGAATATGTTAAAAAGGAACAAGCTTGTGTAGCGTTATTAAAAATATGTAGAAATAATCATTCTGGCTTTGTGCTTTACGTTCAGGACCAGGTTGTGTATTTTTATGTGCTTTAACCATGTGCTTTAATCATACTTGTTTTTGTCTCAGACCAAGAGCATCTTCACTCCCAAGCAACATAGACCAATGTGTTCATGTCTGATTTTTAGCTATCTGACATGGGCGACCAACGTACAACCTATGGGCAAAATGCACCCCACATGACCCCAGGTTGTTGCCTGCCTTAGATTTTTATTAAAACTTTTTTTTTTTTTACCTAATTAGCTAACACACATGAACTAGAAGGCCATTAAGACCTAACTCCCGGTCTGCCAGTATCGTAGAGTTCAAGAATAGATGTCTGTTACAAATCAGTATGATCACTGACTTGATAAATAAATAAATCAATCCACAGGCTAGAATTCACCATCATTATCAATAACAAAATAATAATGAGGCCCTCACTCTCATGGCTTTCTGATCATTTGGCTCCAGAATGAAAAAATATGGATGCCCCCTGCTTTACGATGTAGAGAGCAAAACGTATATGGTAACGACCGTTTTTGCTTTGAAGTAATATGAAAAAAGAGAGATGTGATACATTTTATTGTTTAGACAACTCTGAGCTAGGGTGATACTTGTGCAAGTTCTTTAAGTGATAGTGCAGACAATTCATCTTTGTTTGACTCAATGCCTGTGTGTACCTGTGTGTGGTTTGAGCTTTTACCATTACGTTATCTCAGTTTTACACTATGAAACCTCTCACACATACCTTTTGAGGAATATTGCAAGGCTACAAGAAAAAAGAACATCTTTAACCCCTTAGTGACTGGCGGTCCTGGGATGTTTCCGTCCCATAAGTACCACGTTGATCCACGCCGACTCGTCGGTACACGTGGCCTGTTGCGTGTATTGGCGCATCACTTTGGGGCCTGATAGAGATCGCTCCGATCTTGGAGCGGTCAATTTCAGGCCCTATTTTTACTTACGGCGCTACCGGCAGAGCGCTGTAAGTAAAAAGTACGTGACGTACTATGACCGTCATCGGTCCTTAAGTATTTCAAGGACCGTGATGGTCATAGTACGTCACATGTCGTTAAGGGGTTAAAGGGATAGTAATACTTCATTTTATCTTTATTTTATTTTGTAGGCATTTAAAAAACATGAAGAAAGATACAAGTCTTATCTCTC
Source organism: Rhinophrynus dorsalis (assembly GCA_037306005.1). Classification (NCBI taxonomy): domain Eukaryota; kingdom Metazoa; phylum Chordata; class Amphibia; order Anura; family Rhinophrynidae; genus Rhinophrynus; species Rhinophrynus dorsalis. The sequence goes on from CM074725.1 coordinate 245,241,223, forward strand.
AAACCTTTATGGTTTGAGAGATATTCACAAGCAAAGTTTCCCCTCCCGCCCCTTTTACCTAGTGTAAGCCATCTCTTCTCAGATGTGGAATCCAGTCCATAGACCAGACAGATAACAGCAGGAGACAATCTTCTTCCTATGAGAACAATGAAAGCCCTGCCCCCTTGACAAGTTTTTCAGGTTTTTCCCTTATCTTAACTGAAGATTGTCCCTCTCTGCAATCTACCTGGGCACCTCCCTTCTGATCTGGCTGAGCAGTGTTACATCAGTAAAAGGGGCGGGAGGGGGATACTTTATCATTGAATTACTCTTGTACTACAACTCTGACAGAATTGAAATAACACTCTACAAAGTCCAAATACTATGATGATTAATTAGAGCTGCTTTTATTATGAAACATTTATTATGAAACCGTCACTATCCAGAATTGTTTGTGTATTGTTCCTGTGTTATGTTCTCCAGTAACCCCCTTTTTCCTTTTTTAATTTCATATATTTGTTAATGTGGTGTCAAAGATATGCCTGAAATAGCCAATCCTATCCTACCCTGCTTTACAAGAGGGAAAGCACATGGACCATTCAGTAACAACGTATGTAATTATGGGACACAGGCAGAGCACGTTTTGTTCTGATGGAGCGGGGATGATTATTTTTGTGTTAGTTCCATTGGGGTCAGCTCAGTAATTTGTGTTTCAATTCATCCTATGTAGAGGAGTTCATTATACTCTACTATTCTATAGTATAATGTCACAAGGCCTCACTATACGAGTCATTATTGAGCTTCTGCCTCACAACGAGCATTGCCAGATATACAGAGCTGAAGATGAGGTTTATCCATCAAATGGATAGCTGTGAATGTGTGAATTCTCACCAGCAATTCACACGCATCTTTTAAGTGAGTCTTTATGGGTCAAACGAAGAAAGCTGAGCAATTCTGCGGCAGATCAAGTTCACCAAAGAGTGTCGGATTTTTCTGTTGGTTTATGCTCGATATGGGTAGATTTGTTGTTCAAGTGTTACCGTAGTGTAATCCTATGGATTCCAGAGGGGTACGCACACATTGCAGAGGAATGCATTGCATTCCCCTCTGGCATTCAAATGGATTTTTTTTATTAAAGCGCCATCTAGTGTCCACACAGTTGTTCTATTGCATATGTGAGAGATGAGTCACTGGCTGCAGTTCTCCAGAGAATGATTGTAACATAACAGCTCCACCATTTTTTGGAAGTTGGAGCTGTTATAAATATAATATATATATATATATATATATATATATATATATATATATATATATATATATATTGGTAGAGTGGAGAGTGTAGCCGTATTAGTCCAGTGATGCAGATATAAAATAACAAATAAAATAAGTATTTTGTAATGCCTTTTTTATTGCACTAACAGAATTTTGGATTGACAAGCTTTCGGGAGAACCTCTCTTTCTCAAGTCTAAAGCATTTCTGAGTAAAAGGACACAGAATTCACAGTGATACATACAATTCAAAGTTTAGCTGTGTGTAGGGTTAAGAAAACATAACTACAGATTCTTATCTGCTGTTATGTTTTCTTAAACCTACACACAGCTAAACTTTGAATTGTATGTATCACTGTGAATTCTGTGTCCTTTTACTCAGAAATGCTTTAGACTTGAGAAAGAGAGGTTCTCCCGAAAGCTTGTCAATCCAAAATTCTGTTAGTCCAATAAAAAAGGTATTACAAGATACTTATTTTGTTTGTTATTTTACACACACACACACACACACACACACACACATATATATATATATATATATATAGTCTTTAGGTATATGTTAGTTCATTATATTTGTATTCTTCCTTTAAACATTGTCTCAGAATTAAGAAGTTAGGAATTCAAATAAAACTCTCAAAGAAAATTTAGATCAGGAATTTTATTTTTCATTCTACAGTAAAGCTGTTTATGGAATAAGGAATAGGGAATATCTTAATGTGTAAAACACTGGTTAGAGGATGCTTTGTTTAAATGTTATTAGAGCATAAATTATTTTGATTTATCTTCAAATGTAGTTTATGAAAAGAAACCACTAGGTGGAGCTGTCTCTACAGAAGACAACTGTTGGGACAAGAAGTTCTCTAAGCAGGGGTGGACTGAGTGGTTAGGCTTTTGATAATGGACTGAAGGTTCTAATCTAGAGGGGGAGCGGCTTTGCCTGGAGGCAATGGAGAAACAGCTTAGAATATAATTGGGCTTCCCATCTGACAGCCTGACAAAGCCTATGGATCTAGTGGGTGACAATGTTTGAATTTTCCGCTTGCTTGATGCGTTGTTTTTCAGGACCTTTCAGGTCTTGTAGTCCAGTTGTAGAACTGGATGTGACATCCAGTTGTACAATGACTTCTTTTGTGCTCACCTGGCTGGTCATGAAATAGAAGCTATGAAGTGGGCAGGAAAGTCAAGCATGCCACCTGTTCCGGAGATAGGGGGATAAAAAGCTGGGAGGTGGTGGGGGGAGTGAATTGTCTGTTGTGCATTGCCACAGCCTTAAAACTGAACTGGAACTAAATGATACCACCATTCACTATTCAAATAGGGCTACACAAGTGATGCCGCTTAGCTTACAATTTTAAAGAAGCAAGACAAGTGATACCACAGAGCTTACAACTGAAATGATGCTACACTAGTGATACCACAGAGCTTACAATTGAAATGGAGTAACACTCGTGATACCACAGAGCTTACAACTGAAATGGAGCAACATTAATGATAACACAGAGCTTACAATTGAAATGGAGCTACACTATGGGGTAAAAGAAGAAGAGGTAACAACTCCTAATAACCCCACATACATTACTATGGCCAGCAGATCCTAATATCCCTTATTAACTTTTTCCTTGTGTCTTTGTTCAAGAGATAGCATCTGCAATTCAGTCCTGGATGTCATGTCCATGAAAGCGGTGATAACAGTTCCTGGCAGGACGACAGAGTGCGCAATCCACCAACTGCATACGGTAATCTTAACCCAATAAGGGCAATAGGGGGGTGCGTTTGTAACCCTCCGCACTTGGGGCCTATCTACAGGAGAAGCATTGGGCCAACTCAGTGATTTAGAGAGGATTCACTAATCATCTCCTTTTGCTTTTCATGAAATGTATCTCACGTCCCACTCCCACACTCAGGCCCATGTCCTTCTGCTATGCTCTTCTCTGACTGCCCATAGCCCCCACTACACTTTATTTTATCTGAGAGTGGGAGAAGGAACTGGACCTCTCCCTAGACGACCAATGGTCTCAGATCCTTTTGGACTAATCTTTCTGCAGTCAGGGACTCTAAATCGAAGGAACATAATTATAAAGTACATTCTAGGTGGTACATGACCCCTGAAAAATTAGCAAGAATCTGCCCTCTGCTGGAGATGTGAATCTGAATGTGGCACAATGCTCCACATATGGTCGTCATGCCCTCTCATTATAAGCTTCTGGAATCAGATCTCAGCCCACATCACTCGGATCCCCCAAACTCCCCTCCCTCAGGATCCAGCGCTATTTCTATTCCAAGAATTTACCATCCACCTACCGGCCTCCCTGCTTGGACACAAGCACAGTGTAAGAATCGTGCTGACGGTGGCAAAAGAGGCTATACCCCTGTTCTGGCTCCAGTCAAACCCACCACCCATTTACTTATGGATCTCACATATGACTCTCTGATCTTGATGGAAAGCTGTTATGCTTTCTCAACTTCAACACTCCTCCTATTTGAACAGCAGTGGTCCTCCTGACTCTCCTTCCGGGCAGCCTTCAAACCCCATTTAACCCGAGACCAGATCCTTGCTCTCAGCTGTCAAACACCCTCTCTACCATGATGCCTTTGGGGTTGACAGAACCTACTAGGACTCTGATCTATTATCTATACTTGAGTCACTCAAGAGAACCCTCTCCGATGCTGTCCTGCACTTACATCCTGCCTACAACCTCAGACCTTCCCCTTTTCACTCTCCTTCCTTCATTTGACCTTGTTTTCCTCTTTCCCCCCACCATTTTTTTCTTTCTTTCTCTCTCTCTCTTCAAACAACTGTCATGTCCTTTCCCATACACCTGAGTACCTGATATCAAGGACTGATTGAAGATGTTGGGGGTTATGCACTAAGGCATGATAAAGAGATGGTAAAGTCTAGATAACTTCTCCAGTGATATCACTTCTCCAATTCCTATATTATTTTATGGAGCCATGCACTAAGAAAACCTTTGGAGATCTTAGTGCATACCGTAAAATCTCGGGTATTATACGCAAAATTTTACCCCACTTCACCTTATGTGAAGTGGGGGGTGCGTATTATACACGAGAGATTTTTTTTAAGATCTTTTTATAATGCTGCCGATCCCTTCCCTTCCCTCCCCCGGCGCTATCCGCTTTCATAATAAAGCTATAAAGCTTACTGAGGTCTGTAGGCAAACTTCATGTGCATCTGGGTAAATCTCTGCGGGCGCCATGCTTGCCTTTGCCGGCCGCCCGCCAGCTTCCTTCCATGGCTTTCAGGACCTTTTTCCCATAAATCTTGGGTATAATATACACCTGCGTATTATACATGAGATTTTACGGTAAGCTCTATAGACTAACACAGGAATTGGAGAAGTCATCTCTGCTTTATCACACCGTTATCACATCTTACTACACAACCCCCCCCCCCGTTATCTCTTGAAAACAGACAAAAGGGCAGATGCATAGGGGCAGTTAGAATTTTCTGGCCATAGTATAAGTGTGTGTGTGGGCTGTTATTATAAGGTGTTACTTCTCCTTTAAGTAAAAGCAGCGCCTACATAGAATGCGATGGTGCTTATTCCAGATACAAAAAAAAGATGAACATCTTGTTCCATATAGGAATTCTCATATGTGGCTACTGTATATTGTGTTGGACTAATACGCCAGATCAGCACATTAAGATACATAATCAGCAGTGTGTGTTTCATTATCCCTCCTTCCCTTTTCTATGGGCCTAATTGGGACCACTTGCCAGTTTACATTAAAGTAAATTAGAACATTTATATTGCCGAGTGATTTGCAAGTGCCGTGTTCCCATAGGGAACAATTTTGAAGTCTCACCATATAATAGCCGCTGAGAAGTTTGTAATGGCAATTACAGCAGACAGTTATGGAACCAGCACTGTAACGCTTCCCTGTCTAAATGTCTCGCGTTCTCTCCGCTGCGCACTACAAACAGATTGTATTTTTGTACAAACAAGTCGTCATTTGACAGGTGTCACTATAATTGCACAGACAGGCTCATGTATGGAGAAGAATTGGAGCAATTTTTGGACCGTAAGAGACATATACAAAGTCTCAGTGACAGAAATGCGGCTCTTAACCCCTTAAGTGCTAGATGGATCTCTATGCAATGCGTTATAGACCTCTCTAGCACATCAGAGGTTAAAAGTCCATTTAAATCAATGATGGGTTTGGGAATTTTTATGTAACACCTTTGGTGCAATTGTTTTTAACCCTTTGAGTTCCAGAGGGGTACGCAACGCATTGCAAAGCAATGCGTTGTGTACCCCTCTGGCACTCAAAGGGTTAACTTATAATTAATTCAGTTACTGTTAGTGCAGCTGGCTGTTAACACTGTGAGTGCCACTGGGAGTGTGTGTGACATATTGAACTGCATTGCACAAACCTCTGGCACTCAGATAGTTAACCCTTTGAGAGCCAGAGGGGTATGCAACGCATAGTAGAGCAATGCATTGCGTACTCCTCTGGCACTCAAAGGGTTATTGGAACATTGAACCAAATGCACAAAATATAAAAAGTTTGAGTAATTCTGGGCCAAACCAAAAACATCATGGGTAACACATAACAATTCCCCAAAATGTCCTTTGATTTAAATGTGATTTTTTTTTAACCTCCTGAATGCTAAAGAGGTCTTTGAAAAGAACTATCGACCTCTCTAATGTTCAGTGAGTTAAAAGACCAATAAAAAAACAATAGGAAGTTGTATGTGTTGTATCTGGTGCAGTTGGGATGTCCCAGAATCGTTCCACTTCTCTGTGAGTAAGCCTCAGTGTGTTTTCATTAACCCCGTAAGTGCCAGAGAGGTATCCAACTGTATTGTATACATTGCCGGATTTACATCTCAGGAGTCTGTAGGCACAGAAATCTGAAGCGCCCTCGCCCCCATTGGCCATTTCCAGTGGACACCTCCACAATGCTCCAAATCTCTCCCATCAGCTCCATATTGCCCCATCAGCTCCAACTTTCCCTCACATTGCCCCCATAATCTCCAACTTGCCCACATCATCTCCAACTTGCCCACATTAGCTCCAACTTGCCCTCACATTGCCCCCATCAGCTCCAACTTGCACACACACATTGTCCCCATCATCTCCACATTGCCCTATCATCTCCACATTGCCCCATCAGCTCCAACTTGCCCTCACATTGCACCCATCATCTTCACATTGCCCCCACTTTGCCCCCCATATCTGTTTCCTACTTCCCTGGTGATCCAGCAGCAGACCTGTAGCGCAGACCTGTAGCTGCTGTTGCTCCCACGCAGTCTTCTCTTTAGGAATGCAGAGCGCTGGGAGATAATGTCATCTCACAGCGCTCTGCATTACTAAAAAGCCGACGAGGGAGCAACAGCAGCAACAGGTCCGTGAGCAGCGATGTGAATGCAAGTATAAAAAAAAATTATTCCAATTACAGGCTCCCCTCTGTGGGGTGCGGCTGTAGGCAGATGCCTACTCTGCCTTATGGCAAATCCAGCCCTGATTGTATATTTTTATTTATATAGCGCCAACCAGTGTACTTGGCACTTCACAGATTACATTTAATATAGAAGGGGTAAAATAAGTGTGGTGATCAAATGCTTATAAAGACAATCATAAGGGGAACAGCAGGTGAGTATACATGAGGATAAAAGGTCCCTGCCCCATTGAGCTTACAATCTAAGTATAAGATGGGTGACATACAGATACAAGCTGGTAGAGGAGGAAGTGCAGTGTTTGGCTTATGATGATAATGTTGGATAATGTTTCCATATTACGCTGTTGCTAGAGATAAAAGGTGCTCTTTTAGCTTTGATTTGAAGTTGTTGAGGGTTGATGCTTGGTGAATACTGGGTGGTAGGGAGTTCCAGAGGTAGGGGGCAGCGAGGGAGAAAGCTTTCAATGTGAAACAGTGATAGTGGTTAAAGGGGCAGAGAGTCGTCCACCATGCATGGTGTGTAGTGGACGTGCGGGTATGTGTTGGGATATCAAAGATGAAATATAAGGTGGGGACAAGTGATGGAGAGCCTTGAAGGTAATGAGGAGGATTCTGAATGTAATACTTGCTTTATGGGAAGCCATGACAGTGATTTTAAAAGTGGCAGAGTGAGAACTGTTCTGGAGAAGAGGAAGAGTATTCTGGTGGCTGAATTAAGAACTGATTGGAGAGGAGTGATATAGTTAGCAGGAAGACCAATAAGTAAAGAGTTGCAGTAGTCCAGGCGAGAAAGGATAAGAGCATGCATGAGGGTTTCTGTTGTAGAGTGAGAGAGGAATATATATTCAAATCATTGATTCATATCACAATTAGCTGGTGGGCTGATTACGTGACTGCAGCTTTCCACACTTCCTTGGCATGACATTTTTTTCTGTATTTACTACTAGCAATATTGGCATGGCTTCTCCCCCGCGGTTAAGAAAACAAATGAACCCTCTGCATGCCAGAGAGGTACACAACGCATTTCATAGCAGTGCTTTGTGTACCCCTCCGGCAAGCAATGGGTTAAAAGGAAAAAAACAAAAGTCCCAAGCAGTTGTATGCACGAGTAGATAAACGTAGAATGTGATACGTGTCTGGTAATAATAGCGTAAAATAATGAAGTGGATTTACATGTAGGACTATTTTCCCCTGACATCCAGGAAAATCCAGAGAGGAGACAATGGGGAGATTTATATAAGTGGAGTTCATGGAAAAGAAGTGTTAAAATGGCTGTAAGATTGTTGCCGGTAGTAATAAGAGACAGTTCAGGAGGATATACCACCATGTATCCTCGTATATGTGCCACATGTAACACAAAAAAACACAAGGAGCGCCCCAATTGTACAGTACTGTGATTTAAATTGTATAATAAAATAAAAGATGAAAATACACTCACATTTGGAGATGGTCAGCAGGCTGATATCAGGCTGTCTGACAAACGTGCATGCGGGGAAATCACCTCCGTCCCCACTCGGATCACAGGCAATCAGCGGAACGTACGATAAACTCCAAAAAACGCCAAAGAAACGACAGACAAGAGTCGGTCCAGCCAGACCGCCGTGTGCGTTCCCGAGCTCCAGCCCCTACCGTCATACCGTGTATGTTTTTTTTTAAAAAAAGGAGAAAAGTGGAGCAGCATATTTATACAGAAATGTCGCTATTTGTGACAGTTTAGCTACAGAATTTTCTCCAAATATTTAAGGCCATGTCTGACCTGTTCTTATACTTTACGGTCACTCACCACATTTATAAATGTAACTAGAATACAACTCATTAACTCAACCAACCAACCATCACTTATAATAGTAATGTTTCATAATAAAAGCAGCTCCAATTAATCTTCATAGTATTTGGACTTTGGAGAGTGTTATTTCAATACTGTTAGAGTTGTAGTACAAGAGTAATTGAATGATAAAGTATCCCTTCCACCCCTTTTACTGAAGTGACACTGCTCACCTCAGAGCAGCAAGACTGTCTGGAAGGATCACAGAGAGGGACAATCTTCAGTGATCATAAGGAAAAACCTGTTAAGGGGGGCAGGGTTTTCCTTATGATCAGAGTAAGAAGATTGTCCCTTGCTGTGATCTGTCCGTTCAAGAGACCAGATTCCACATCTGAGGTGAGCAGTGTTACATCAGTAAAAGGGGCAGGAGGGGGATACTTTATCATTCAATTACTCTTGTACTATAACTCTGACAGTATTGAAATAACACTCTCCATGGCCCAGATACTATGAAGATTAATTGGAGATGCTGTTTTTGTGAAACATTACTATCCCTTTAAGGATCTGTTCACAAAAAGAACAAGAACACTTTTTTTATATGTTGAATTTACGTTTAGCCCTTTCCACTCCAAAACAGTGTGCCACACAATGCAAAACACTGAGTTAAACAACTCTCCATCAGTGAGCGTGAGTCTGTTTGTATGAGTTAGAGTGTGATAGCGTATGTGAGCGAGTGTTAGCTTGTGTGAGTGCGTCTGCATGTTTTCTTATGTAGTATTTTGTTTTTTGTATATTGCCTTGTAGATCTTTGTCCATAGCATTTTGTGTATTTCATATAGCATTTTGCGTAGAGCTTATTGTGTTTTGCGTATATCATATAGCGTTTTGCGTATAGCATTTTGCATATACCTTATTTCATATAGTGTTTTGTGTATTACATTTTTCATACCGAATTTTGCGCATAGCATACAACTTTTTATGTATTGTGTTTTGAGTATTGCATTTGGCATATAGTGTTGTGCGTACAGCATTTTACATTTTTTGGATAGCATTTTGCATATAGCTTGTTGCCTTTGGTCTTTGTCAATGAGTAAGCGCTGGAGAAACATGTTAGACCATGATATTTGGTCACTTGTGAGAGCACGGAACATCGTTATAGCCTCTGTTTCCTATAGCTGTCTTTGTATTTTTTTATCTGACTTTCACAATAAAGTTTTGTATTTTTATACCACCTGTTAACGTCTCTTGGGTTACAGAGTGCTGTCCTATCTAGTGTTGAGCGAGCGTGCTCGGCCGATGCTCGGATCGGCTCGAGCATCGCTCTGCTCTGCACATGGCGGTACTCGTACGAGTACCGCCATGTGCTCGCCCGACATGCTCGGGTGAAGAGGATCTGTGCCGGAAGAGGCACAGATCCGAAGACGCTCCGCTGGACCACCAGGGAATGGAGGTACGGGGGCATTGCGGAGATGAAGGGGGCATTGCGGAGATGAAGGGGGACATTATGGAAGAGGGGCATAGACTCTATGCCCGTCTTCCACAATGTCCCCCTTCATCTCCGCTATGCCCGTCTTCCACAATGTGCCCCTTCATCTCCGCTATGCCCCTCTTCCACAATGTCCCCCTTCATCTCCGCTATGCCCCTCTTCCACAATGTCCCCCTTCATCTCCGCTATGGCATAGAGGAGATGAAGGGGGACATTGTGGAAGAGGGGCATAGCGGAGATGAAGGGGGACATTGACCAGGCACCCTCCGCTCATCAGAGCAGGGGGTGCCTGGTTTAATGCTCGAGTGCTCCCATTCATTTGAATGGGGCTCGGGTGCTCGGCCGAGCACTCAAGCATCAGGGGGTGCTCGGTCAGAGCACCCGAGCACCCGAGCATCGGGGTGCTCGCTCATCTTTAGTCCTATCGTTCACAATAGTTTTCCGTGTTACGGGTGTGGAGAGCCCGTTGGACAGAAGCACCTGCATACGCGCAACATATATACTGGTGAGTTCTCTATCTCTTATTATTTATGGTGATTAACGTGGGAGATTTGTTTTTGGCGTTTGTAGCACCAATTCTCTGATTTCCGCCTTTGGTGTAGTGCATGTTATGTGTAGCATATAACGTTTTTCATATAGCACTTGCGTATGGCAATTTGTGCATAGCATTTTCAGTATGGTGTTTTGTGTACTGCATTTTGCATATAGCATATAGTGTCTTGTATATTGAGTTTTGCATATAGTGTACAGAGGTTTGAGCACAGTGTATTACATATAGCGTAACCTGTTTTGCATATAATGATTTGCGTATTACATACAGCTTATTGTGTATAACAGTTTGCACATTGTATTTTCCAAATATAGTTTAGCATATATAACGGTTTACGTGAAGCATCTTGAATTTTGTGTATACCGTTTTGCTTATAGTATTTTGCTCATAGAATTTTGCATATAGAGTTTTGCGTATGGTATTTTGCATATAGCTTTTTGTGTATAGCATTTTCCATATAGTGTATTGCTTATAGTGCTTTGCATATAGCATTTTGTGTATAACGTTCTGTGTATAGCGTTTTGTGTATGGCGATTTGTGCATGGCGTACTGTGCATACCATTTTGTGTATGGAGTATTGTGTATAGCGTTTTGTGGATGGCGTATTGTGTATAGCGTTTTATATATGGCGTATCGTGCATACCATTTTGCACACAGCAATTTGAGCATAGTGTTTTGAGTAGTGTGTGTATTGTGTATATTGTGTGTGTATGCATTGTGTCTGTGTTTATTGTATGTGTTGCGTGTATTACGGGCATGAATTGTATGTAATGGTATTGAGTGTACACTGTGTTTATGTGTATATGTTTTGCATGTGTGTGTATTCTGTTTGTGTGTGTATGTGTATTGTGTGTGTTATGTATTGAGTGTTTGTTGTTGTGGGTGTGTGTATTATGTTTGCGTGTGTGTGTACTGTGTGTTATGTGCATGTGTGTGTGTATATTGCATGTATGCATCTTGTGCATGTGTGTGTGGTGTGTGTTGTGCATGTATTTGTATTGTGTGTATGTATTGCGAGTGTGTTGTGTTTAGCGTGTGTTGTGCGCGTGTTTGTTGTGCTTGTGATTTTCACAGGAGTGGACAGGAGCTCTTTTAAAACCACGCCCCAATGTATGGACCTATTTGAGAGCGTTATAGAGGAGATTTGAATTACTCCTCCTTACTGCTGCCATTGGGTGTGTGTAGCAGACAGTCAGAAGTCTTACACACCTCCCAACATTTCTAATGGCAAAAAAGGAACACTTTCGTTTTTGGTGGTGTTTCTGGGCCGTAGCTAGTGGGTGGGGCATTGCCAAAATTTTTTAGGTTATTTCTTGACCGATCAGCACTTCTTTGTTTAACTGACAAATTATTTAGACCAATGTATTTTACACAAACTGAAGATATTTATGTGAGCTGTTTTGCTGTGGAGCAATGTAATACACACTACTCATACCGATCTACTAATAGGAGGGACAAAAGCAAAGTAAAGAGGGACAGATGGATTTGGGCCTCAAAGAGGGACTGTCCCTCCTAAAGAGGGACACTTGGGAGGTATGGTCTTCAAGGTAAGTGTTGTAGCTATTGGGTATGGGTCATGGGACAGTGTTAGGGCTGGTATTTTTTATCTTTGCTGTTAGTGCTAGGTGTAGTGAAGGGCCACAGAGGTACTGTTAGGGTTAGTGTTTGGGAGCATGGAGGAGGGTGACTGTTAGCTCACTCCTGATGTTTGACATTGTGTAAAAAGTCAAGGGTTAACTACTTTTCTTTGATGTTCACATTATTCACATTATTTAGCGTGTATAATGGAAACAAAAAGCTGCAACGAATGTTGGGCTACAAGTCATGTTCTGGCGACCAACACTGGTAGTTCGTGCTGGTCAGACAATTGAATTCCACGGTACAACTATGTGTGTACCGGTCAGAACTCATTTTGGTCTTGCCGTATGTTTTACTGGCTCAAATTTAATAAAGCCATAGAAAAGCTATCTCCTCTTTATCACACCTTAGTACATTTCCCCCTGTAGTTTATAACAAAAGATCTCCCATAGAATAACATAGGAACTGGAGAGTTTATCTCACTGGAGAAGTTATCTCCTCTTTATCACACCTTAGTACATCTCCCCCTGTAGTCTATAAGTAAATCTCTTCCATAGAATAACATAGGAACTGGAGAGTTTATCTCACTGGAGAAGTTATCTCCTCTTAATCACACCTTAGTACATCTCTCCTGTAGTCTATACCTAAATCTCTTCCATAGAATAACATAGGAACTGGAGAGTTTATCACACTGGAGAAGTTATCTCCTCTTTATCACACCTTAGTACATCCCCCCCTGTAGTCTATAACTAAAGATCTCCCATAGAATAACATAGGAACTGGAGAGTTTATCTCACTGGAGAAGTTATCGCCTCTTTATCACACCTTAGTACATCTCTCCCTGTAGTGTATAACTAAATATCTCCCATAGAATAACATAGGGACTGGAGAGTTTATCTCACTGGAGAAGTTATCGCCTCTTTATCACACCTTAGTACATCTCTCCCTGTAGTCTATAACTAAATTTCTCCCATAGAATAACATAGGAACTGGAGAGTTTATCTCACTGGAGAAGTTATCTCCTCTTTATCACACCTTAGTACATCTCTCACTGTAGTCTATCACTAAAGATCTCCCATAGAATAACATAGGAACTGGAGAGTTTATCTCACTGGAGAAGTTATCTCCTCTTTATCACACCTTAGTACATCTCTCACTGTAGTCTATCACTAAAGATCTCCCATAGAATAACATAGGAACTGGAGACTTTATCTCACTGGAGAAGTTATCTCCTCTTTATCACACCTTAGTACATCTCCCTGTAGTCTATAACTAAAGCTCTTCTACAGAATAACATAGGAACTGGAGAGTTTATCTCACTGGAGAAGTTGTCTCCTCTTTATCACACCTTAGTACATCTCTCCCTGTAGTCTATAACTAAATTTCTCCCATAGAATAACATAGGAACTGGAGCGTTTATCTCACTGGAGAAGTTATCTCCTCTTTATCACACCTTAGTACATCTCCCCTGTAGTCTATAACTAAATTTCTCCCATAGAATAACATAGGAACTGGAGAGTTTATCTCACTGGAGAAGTTATCTCCTCTTTATCACACCTTAGTACATCTCCCCTGTAGTCTATAACTAAAGCTCTCCTACAGAATAACATAGGAACTGGAGAGTTTATCTCACTGGAGAAGTTATCTCCTCTTTATCACACCTTAGTACATCTCCCCTGTAGTCTATAACTAAAGCTCTCCTACAGAATAACATAGGAACTGGAGAGTTTATCTCACTGGAGAAGTTGTCTCCCCTTCAGCACCTCTTTTTCACATCTTAGTGCATCTTCCCCAAGTTCTTGTAAGACCATCAGTTATAATATTGCTGTTGATGCATTCTGTGGAAACCTATTGTCAAAAGTAACTAACAATCAGCAAAAACACCACAACTCATATAAAAGGGACATGCCTTGAATATACTCTACCCCAAAATGAAAAGTTTTGAATGTAATAACTTTTAATGAAGCTTACTGAATAATTCAAATACATGTTTATCTGATAATAGTGATATTTGATTATAGAAAAAATACACACACACACACACACACACACACACACACACACACACACACATATACATACACATACACACATAACTGATTCCCTGGTCCCATTAGTAATCCTATTTTTGTGACCGACATGTGAATGAATACTGATTAATGGTTATGTATGTCTGTTCCTTGTGCTTCCAGTCATGCATCTGCACATAGAATTTATCAATTGTGTATTTCTGTACTGGTAGAATGACACATTGTATCAACCTTGTGCTTTTATAATAAAATGTATCATTCTGCCTCTTCAGAGAAAGCCAGAAGTGGCATTTTCCTGTAAAGTACCTCTGTTGTATGCATGTATCCAGATAGGCCCAAGATCTGCAAAAAATCAGTACATGAACCACATCCAATCCATGGGCTGTATTTTGGCCATCTGTGGTCTAAGGCTATAGAGAGCAAATAAAAAAAAAACTCCCTCTGAACAACAGTTGGTCTTACTGCTAACAATTTCATTAAAAAGGGTTTGTGCTATAATAACATTTGAATGAAGAATCTCCCGGAGCAGGAGTACTCCTGTTTTACCCATCAGGAAAAGCTGTACAGTTATAGTATAGATATTTCATTATAACTGATGCTTTCCCTTTATCTTCTATCAAGGAATGGAAAGTGACATATATATATTTGATTGCTACATTATGCTCTTTCATGTAAAAGCAAGATGTATGTTCTTTGAAATGCTAATTGTCAGGTAGTTTTCTACCGTGTCATCTACTCGCCAGTCTAACAGATGTTCATGCATCAAATTTGTAATTATTGAAACAGAGAAGCAAACAAAAGAGTTGAAGTCATTAAACCCACCGGTGACTCTTTTCCAATATCATTTGTGAGCCCAGATCCACTGGCAGAATCTTACCCTGGACAATATATATAATGGGTAATTTGATTTAAGTAAATATAAAAAGCGCACAGTGGTTCATTCTACCACAAATTAGATATATTGTACAAATAAGACACAGATAGCCAGGTGTGCACTTTCAGGAGCGCTCTGGGACTCCTGTGACTGAGCGCATCATAAAATACACTGCACATTCAGCAGTAATATGGTGGGGGCTTTTTTGCAACTCAGTTTCTGCTCTGGATTTTACCTGATCTCTGGTATTTTACCTATGGCAACTTTTATCTAGGATTTAAGTAATCACATACTTATAGTGCACCCATCAATGAGAAGTGGTTCATGTTTGTTACCCAGTGAATGCCAGAGATGAATCCAATGCATTGCCAAGACTTTTGTTGGTGACATCGCTATCATCCAAAGGGCTTAGACTCTGAGTAGCAGAATGGTGCATAACACATGGTGAAAAGGGAACTAGACCCTAGGAATATGTTATTCTAAATTTGTTTATTACATTGGTTTACATAGGTAGGCATCCTTTATACAGCAGTGAGTTCTATCTGTCTATCTATCTGTCTATTTGTCTATCTATCTATCTATCTATCTATCTATCTATCTATCTATCTATTTATCTCATATTTCTATCTATCTATCTATCTATCTATCTATCTATCTATCTATCTATCTATCTATCTATCTATCTCATATTTCTATCTATCTATCTATCTATCTATCTATCTATCTATCTATCTATCTATCTATCTATCTATCTATCTATCTAATCTGTCTCATATCTATCTAATCTATCTCATATCTATCTAATCTATCTCATATCTATCTATCTATCTATCTATCTATCTATCTATCTATCTATCTATGTCATATCTATCTATCTATATATCTATATATCTATGTCATATCTATCTATCTATCTATCTATCTATCTATCTATCTATCTATCTAATCTGTCTCATATCTATCTAATCTATCTCATATCTATCTATCTATCTATCTATCTATCTATCTATCTATGTCATATCTATCTATCTATCTATCTATCTATCTATCTAATCTGTCTCATATCTATCTAATCTATCTCATATCTATCTATCTATCTATCTATCTATCTATCTATCTATCTATCTAATCTGTCTCATATCTATCTCATATTTCTATCTATCTATCTATCTATCTATCTATCTATCTATCTATCTATCTATCTATCTATATATCTATCTATCTCATATATCTATCTATCTATCTATCTATCTATCTATCTATCTATCTATCTATCTAATCTGTCTCATATCTATCTAATCTATCTCATATCTATCTAATCTATCTCATATCTATCTATCTATCTATCTATCTATATATCTATATATCTATGTCATATCTATCTATCTATCTATTTATCTATCTATCTATATATCTATATATCTATGTCATATCTATCTATCTATCTATCTATCTATCTATCTATCTATCTATCTAATCTCTCATATCTATCTAATCTATCTCATATCTATCTATCTATCTATCTATCTATCTATATATCTATGTCATATCTATCTATATATCTATGTCATATCTATCTATCTATCTATCTATCTATCTATCTATCGATCGATATATCTATGTCATATCTATCTATCTATCTATCTATCTATCTAATCTGTCTCATATCTATCTAATCTATCTCATATCTATCTATCTATCTATCTATCTATCTATCTATCTATCTATGTCATATCTATCTATCTATCTATCTATCTATCTATCTATCTATCTATCTATCTAATCTGTCTCATATCTATCTAATCTATCTCATATCTATCTATCTATCTATCTATCTATCTATCTATCTATCTATCTATCTATCTAATCTGTCTCATTTCTATCTAATCTATCTCATATCTATCTATCTATCTATCTATCTATCTATCTATCTATCTATATATCTATCTATCTATCTATGTCATATCTATCTATCTATCTATCTATCTATCTATCTATCTATCTATCTATCTATCTATCTCTCTATCTATCTATCTATCTAATCTGTCTCATATCTATCTAATCTATCTCACATCTATCTATCTATCTATCTATATATCTATCTATCTATCTATCTATCTATCTATCTATCTATCTATCTATGTCATATCTATCTATCTATCTATCTATCTATCTATCTATCTGTCTGTCTATCTATCTATCTATCTATCTATCTATCTATCTATCTATCTATCTCATATCTATCTATCTATCTATCTACCTACCTATCTCATATCTATATATCCGTCTATCTCATATCTACGTATCCATACATAAGTACATATATAATGCATTATATCTTCAGTGCCCTGTTTATAGTGATCTGTATTGAAGTCTGCCTCTAGGTCAAACCTCCACATGGCAGACAGTGGTCTTCTATAGACCTGAATGACGTCTTCAGGGACCCTGGTTGTTATCAGACTGAAAATGGATGAAACTGAAGCAAGTAGCAGGAATGAAAGACAGAGATCATATACAAACAAAAAATGTTCAATAGAAATAACTGGCAGCTGTCTGACATTCACCTACCTAGATATATCCTTCCAATGAACAAGTTAAGATCCACTTATTGTTAGGGTATAATTCCTTTTTAAATACTGCTTATGTCTTAAACCAGGAGTAGTCAATGGGGGAGATTCACTAAGCGCTGATAAAGTGGAGATGACTTCTCCAGTTCCTATGTTATTCTATCGAGCCTATACACTTATATCTCCAAAGCTGAAGAAATCTTAGTGAATTGGCTCCATAGAATAATAGAGGAACTGGAGAAGTGATAAACAGGAGAATTTATCACCATTTTATCACCTCTTTATCACCGCTTAGTGAATCTCCCCCAGTGTTTGGACCTCCAGCAGTTGGGGACTAAAACATTGGAGGTGGAGTACAATATTTATCACCCATTTGATGAGATGGAGTCACTGACCTTCTCTGTCTGTCAATGTATGCCAAGCAATGTATATTCATACACTGCCAGACACAGAGGGGAGGTGAAATCACCAAAAAGGCATGAGGAACTAAAAAACATGCCAGTTTTACATTTTCTTTGAGGGAGGTGGGAGTTACCACTGTGCTTGTTTGTCTATACTGGTATCCATTGAAGTTAGTGGTGGATATTGTGCGGCATAAGGTCAAAGTACATGTCCTGCTCCTAAATAAAATTTCACTAAACCTGCACCTGTGCCGGGGTCATAACTAGAGGACTAGAGGAAAATTAGAGGCTGCAGTGGTGATGGAGCTGTCATCCAAGCAGGGCTGGATTTACCATAAGGCAGACTAGGCATCTGCCTACAGGCGCACCCCACAGAGGGCCGCCTGTCATTGGGACCCTTTAAAAAAAAAAAAAAAAAAGTAGCTTCGCCGCCCGCACTAACCCCCCACTGCCTGGTGAGGTCTGTGCCTCCTTCGGCACAGACCTGTAGCTGCTAAGCTCCCTCATCAGATCTTTAGTAATGCAAAGCGCTGGGAGATGACATCATCATGGCATCATCTCCCAGCGCTCTGTATTACTGAAGAGAAGACAGTGCGGGAGCTTTAGCAACTACAGGTCTGTGCAGAAGTAGTCACAGACCTCTTCTGCCATGCAGCTGGACCACCAGGGAGGTAGAAAACAGACACTGGGGGGGAGGCAATGTGGAAATGATGGGGCAACGTGAGGGCAATATGGAGCTGATGGGGGACAAGTTAGAGCTGATAGGGGGGCAATACAGAGATGATGGCAAATTGGCAATGTGGAAATGATGGGGGCAATGTGAGGGCAAGTTGGAGCTGATAGGGGCAATACGGAGCTGATGTGGGGCAATATGGAGATGATGGCAATGTGGAGATGATGGGGGAAATGTGAGGGTAAGCTGGAGCTGTTGGGGTCAATATAGAGCTGATGGGGGGCAATATGGAGGTGATGGCAATGTGGAGATGATGGAGCAATCTGAGGGCAAGTTGGAGCTGATGCTGGGCAAGTTGGAGCTGATGGGGGCAATATGGAGCTGTTGGGGGCATTATGGAGATGATGGCAATGTGGAGATGATGGGAGCAATGTGAGGGTAAGTTGGAGCTGATGTGGCAATATGGAGCTGTTGGGGGCAATTTGGAACTGATGGGGGGCAATATGGAGATGATGGCAATGTGGGGATGATGGGGGCACTGTGAGGGTAAGTTGGAGTTGATGGGGGGCAATATGGAGATGATGGGGCAATGTGGAGATGATGGGGGCAATGTGAGGGTAAGTTGTAGTTGATGGGGGGCAATATGGAGATGATGGGGCAATGTGGAGAGGATGGGGGCAATGTGAGGGCAAGCTGGAGCTGATGGGGGCAATATGGAGCTGTTGGGGGCAATATGGAGATGATGGAAATGTGGAGATGATGGGGGCAACGTGAGGGTAATTTTGAGCTGATGGGGCAATATGGAGCTGTTGGAGGCAATATGGAGCTGATGGGGGGCAATATGGAGATGATGGCAATGTGGAGATGATGGGGGCAATGTGAGGGTAAGTTGTAGTTGATGGGGGGCAATATGGAGATGATGGGGCAATGTGGAGAGGATGGGGGCAATGTGAGGGCAAGCTGGAGCTGATGGGGGCAAGTTGGAGCTGATGGGGCAATGTGACCATGAAAGAGGAGCCATGTAAATATTCTCAAGAAAGTAAAATGTCCCTGTTCAGTTACACGCTGCTGTATATTGGACTGCTACCTAGGTAAGTCCTTCTGTTACACACAGTAATTATATAGCTACACATGACTGGTGTATGATGGACTCCTACCTAGGTAAGTGCTTCTGTTACACACAGTAATTATATAGATACGCCTGACTGCTGTATGATGGACTCTTACCTAGGTAAGTCCTTCTGTTACACACAGTAATTATATTAAAATACCTGACTGCTGTATGATGGACTCCTACCTAGGTAAGTCCTTCTGTTACACACAGTAATTATATAGATACACCTGACTACTGTATAATGGACTCCTACCTAGGTAAGTGCTTCTGTTACACACAGTAATTATACAGATACACCTGACTGCTGTATGATGGACTTCTACCTAAGCAAGTCCTTCTGTTACACACAGTAATTATAAAGATATTACTGACTGATGTGTGATGGACTCCTACCTAGGTAAGTGCTTCTGTTACACAGTTATTATATAGATACACCTGACTGTTGAGTGTTCAATTTCTACCTACGTAAGTGCTTCTGTTACACACAGTAATTATATATATACACCTGACTGCTGTATGATGGACTCCTACCTAGGTAAGCGCTTCTGTTACACACAGTAATTATATAGATACACCTGACTGCTGTATGATGGACTCCTACCTAGGTAAGTGCTTGTTACACACAGTAATTATATAGATACACCTGACTGCAGTGTGATGGACTCCTACCTAGGTAAGTGCTTGTTACACACAGTAATTATATAGATATACCCGACTGCTGTGTGATGGACTCCTACCTAGGTAAGTGCTTCTGTTACACACAGTAATTATATAGATACACCCGACTGCTGTGTGATGGACTCCTCTCTAGGTAAGTGCTTCTGTTACACACAGTAATTATACAGATACACCTGACTGCTGTGTGATGGACTCCTACCTAGGTAAGTGCTTCTGTTACACACAGTAATTATATAGATACACCTGACTGCTGTATGATGGACTCCTACCTAGGTAAGCGCTTCTGTTACACACAGTAATTATATAGATACACCTGACTGCTGTATGATGGACTCCTACCTAGGTAAGTGCTTGTTACACACAGTAATTATATAGATACACCTGACTGCAGTGTGATGGACTCCTACCTAGGTAAGTGCTTGTTACACACAGTAATTATATAGATATACCCGACTGCTGTGTGATGGACTCCTACCTAGGTAAGTGCTTCTGTTACACACAGTAATTATATAGATACACCCGACTGCTGTGTGATGGACTCCTCTCTAGGTAAGTGCTTCTGTTACACACAGTAATTATACAGATACACCTGACTGCTGTGTGATGGACTCCTACCTAGGTAAGTGCTTCTGTTACACACAGTAATTATATAGATACACCTGACTGCTGTATGATGGACTCCTACCTAGGTAAGCGCTTCTGTTACACACAGTAATTATATAGATACACCTGACTGCTGTATGATGGACTCCTACCTAGGTAAGTGCTTGTTACACACAGTAATTATATAGATACACCTGACTGCAGTGTGATGGACTCCTACCTAGGTAAGTGCTTGTTACACACAGTAATTATATAGATATACCCGACTGCTGTGTGATGGACTCCTACCTAGGTAAGTGCTTCTGTTACACACAGTAATTATATAGATACGCCTGACTGCTGTGTGATGGACTCCTACCTAGGTAAGTGCTTCTGTTACACACAGTAATTATATAGATACGCCTGACTGCTGTGTGATGGACTCCTACCTAGGTAAGTGCTTCTGTTACACACAGTAATTATATAGATACGCCTGACTGCTGTGTGATGGACTCCTACCTAGGTAAGTGCTTCTGTTACACACAGTAATTATATAGATACGCCTGACTGCTGTGTGATGGACTCCTACCTAGGTAAGTGCTTCTGTTACACACAGTAATTATATAGATACGCCTGACTGCTGTGTGATGGACTCCTACCTAGGTAAGTGCTTCTGTTACACACAGTAATTATACAGATACACCTGACTGCTGTGTGATGGACTCCTACCTAGGTAAGTGCTTCTGTTACACACAGTAATTATACAGATACACCTGACTGCTGTATGATGGCCTCCTACCTAGGTAAGTCCTTCTGTTACACACAGTAATTGTACAGATACACCTGACTGCTGTATGATGGACTCCTACCTAGGTAAGTGCTTCTGTTACACACAGTAATTATATAGATACACCTGACTGCTGTATGATGGACTCCTACCTAGGTAAGTCCTTCTGTTACACACAGTAATTATACAGATACACCTGACTGCTGTATGATGGACTCCTACCTAGGTAAGTGCTTCTGTTACACACAGTAATTATATAGATACACCTGACTGCTGTATGATGGACTCCTCTCTAGGTAAGTCCTTCTGTTACACACAGTAATTATACAGATACACCTGACTGCTGTATGATGGCCTCCTACCTAGGTAAGTCCTTCTGTTACACACAGTAATTATACAGATACACCTGACTGCTGTATGATGGACTCCTACCTAGGTAAGTGCTTCTGTTACACACAGTAATTATATAGATACACCTGACTGCTATATGAGGGAATCCTACCTAGGTAAGTCCTTCTGTTACACACAGTAATTATACAGATACACCTGACTGCTGTATGATGGACTCCTACCTAGGTAAGTGCTTCTGTTACACACAGTAATTATATAGATACACCTGACTGCTGTATGATGGACTCCTACCTAGGTAAGTGCTTCTGTTACACACAGTAATTATATAGATACACCTGACTGCTGTATGATGGACTCCTACCTAGGTAAGTGCTTCTGTTACACACAGTAATTATATAGATACACCTGACTGCTGTATGATGGACTCCTCTCTAGGTAAGTCCTTCTGTTACACACAGTAATTATATAGATACACCTGACTGCTGTATGATGGACTCCTACCTAGGTAAGCGCTTCTGTTACACACAGTAATGATATATATACACCTGACTGCTGTATGATGGACTCCTACCTAGGTAAGTGCTTCTCTTACACATAGTAATTATATAGATACACATGACTGCTGTATGATGGACTCCTACCTAGGTAAGTGCTTCTGTTACACACAGTAATTATACAGATACACCTGACTGCTGTGTGATGGACTCCTACCTAGGTAAGTACTTCTGTTACTCACAGTAATTATACAGATACACCTGACTGCTGTGTGATGGACTCCTACCTAGGTAAGTCCTTCTGTTACACACAGTAATTATATAGATACACCTGACTGCTGTATGATGGACTCCTACCTAGGTAAGTGCTTCTGTTACACACAGTAATTATATAGATACACCTGACTGCTGTATGATGGACTCCTACCTAGGTAAGTGCTTCTCTTACACATAGTAATTATATAGATACACATGACTGCTGTATGATGGACTCCTACCTAGGTAAGTGCTTCTGTTACACACAGTAATTATACAGATACACCTGACTGCTGTGTGATGGACTCCTACCTAGGTAAGTACTTCTGTTACTCACAGTAATTATACAGATACACCTGACTGCTGTGTGATGGACTCCTACCTAGGTAAGTCCTTCTGTTACACACAGTAATTATATAGATACACCTGACTGCTGTATGATGGACTCCTACCTAGGTAAGTACTTCTGTTACACACAGTAATTATATATATACACCTGACTGCTGTGTGATGGACTCCTACCTAGGTAAGTGCTTCTGTTACACACGGTAATTATATAGATACACCTGACTGCTGTATGATGGACTCCTCTCTAGGTAAGTGTCCTTCTCTTACACACAGTAATTATATAGATACACCTGACTGCTGTATGATGGACTCCTACCTAGGTAAGTGCTTCTCTTACACATAGTAATTATATAGATACACATGACTGCTGTATGATGGACTCCTACCTAGGTAAGTGCTTCTGTTACACACAGTAATTATACAGATACACCTGACTGCTGTGTGATGGACTCCTACCTAGGTAAGTACTTCTGTTACTCACAGTAATTATACAGATACACCTGACTGCTGTGTGATGGACTCCTACCTAGGTAAGTCCTTCTGTTACACACAGTAATTATATAGATATACCTGACTGCTGTATGATGGACTCCTACCTAGGTAAGTGCTTCTGTTACACACAGTAATTATATAGATACACATGTCTGCTGTGTGATGGACTCCTACCTAGGTAAGCGCTTTGGAAAGCACTGGAGATTATTCAAGGGGATAATTAACCATTTAAATCAATGCTAATATTTGGAATTTTTGCAATATGTTGGAGAACTCTCTACTATGTAATGTTTTAAATGCATCATTTAAATGAATCAACATTTGGGAATTTTAATTTGTCGCCTACAGTGCACTTGGCTTGCCCCAGGATTGGTGCACTTCGCGTTAATGCATGATGCCCTGTAACATGTATATGGTATAAGTAAGCAACCGCCTTGTTCTCGGCTCTTGTGACAAGTTCTCTCTCTTTCTCAACACAAATCCAACCTAAGAAAAACAGGAAAACAATACTTATTAATGAAATTGCCCAGCTGGATCAAACTGAAACTAGCACACCTATGACATTTCAGTAACGGTGATTTATAAAGTATGACTTTGAAGCCACCATGCCCAAGCTCTCCACATCTCTTATTGATTTCGACTGCTGAATGTTTTATGACAAGCAGGTCCCACACATGAATTTAGAGCAGGAGATCAATAGGCTGCTTAAGATGTCACGCCGCGTCTCTGTGATTGACAGCGCTTTCTTCCTCCCAACTCATTGCCGCTTGAGTTCCAGGTGAATTTATAGAACGGCTTCTGGCAAAAAAGACTCCCCTCTATCCAGCTCGTTTAAGGCATCGTAATTTGAAATGTCCTGCTGCTTCGGCTTTTTCAACAACTTAAAAAAGATTTAAAGAATAAATAAATCATAATAATAAAAAAAAAAATAGTTTCCAAACGTTGAAATGTAAAATGCCTATTATGATCTCTGCTGGATTCTTTTGGGAGACTTGGAAGTTCTTTTGAGGGAAAGGCGCAGACAGAACCGGCACTCACTATTAACCCTTTGAGTGCCAGAGAGGTATACAACGCATTGCAACTCAATGCGTTGTATACCACTCTGCCACCCAAAAGTGTTAATTAAAAACAGATCAGTTCTACAACAGTATAGTTTTATTATTATTTTTTTTTTCATATTCACCCATTTCTTTTATATTTTACTGTCCCTGACAGAGAGCTGCCTGGATACCTGTTTTCAGAGAGCTTTCTGTCTGTGAAAGCAGAATTTTATGTCAGACTGGAGGCTTCATGGTATGCATCTATGGTTCTTTATGTGGGTGGTAAGTTGGAGGATTTTTTAACCCCTTAAGGACCATTGACGTGCCAGGACCGTCAAGGTGGTCAGGCACTTAACGACCAGTGATGGTCTTGGCATGGTATGGAGTTCAGGGCTCCCGGCGCAGAAGCCCTGAACTGGAACTTAAAGAAAAATAAAGCCCTGTGGTCCTCAAGTGCCGGCGGCGCATGCGCGCGCCAGTCCTTAAGGGGTTAAGGGCAGCAGATTGGTCTAGAGACTCTCCATTTAGGGATTTTATTGGAAGCCTTTTGATCATGTATCTTTGCGTGTTGTTGATCAGCTTTAAACTAGCATACGAAGCCTCCATTCTGACATAAAATTTGTGGATTTTCCTAACTATAGTGATGGAAAGTCAGAATTGTATTAAAGACACGGAGGTGAGTATTAACCCTCCCATGTACCCACCCTATTACATATTTTTCTTCTTTTCTAGGTCAATACAAATGAGGCAAGTTGGCCTTTTCAATGCAAGATGGTGGGTTTATTTGGAGTTAATCTGTTTCAATAAGGCAGTATTACAGCTGTTATGGAATTTTCTGTGTGATTGGGGGGAGCAGTGCCTATGTACTGATAACAAGTTTTGGATGTTTTATTTGTTATTTATCTAAAGTTTTCTTTGCTGCTAAGGGATGCAGTGGAGAGAGAAATCCCTAAATTTAGATTATCTAGACCAGTCTGCTGCCCTTAACATATCCTCCAACCTACCACCCACATGAAGAACCAAGATGCATAATATGAAGCCTCTGTGTCTTTAATACAATTCTGACTTTCCATCACTATGTTAGGAAAATCCACAAATTATAGACTACAGTCTATTAAATACAGCATAGACAAGACCGGATTTACATTCCAGGCACCCTTACCTCTGCCCATGGCCCCGCCCCCACTCCTCAAACGACCCATCCACTGTTTCCAGGCACAGAAAATACCCTATAACAAGCAAGAACCATAAAATAGCTTAACCCCTTCGTTGCTAAAGACCTCTCAACATATTGCGGAGCAATGCATTTGAGATCCTTAAATATTAACCTGTAAAGAGGAATAAAAATGGTGAGATTGCTCCGGCAACAGACAGCATTCAGAATGTGGGTGTGGCCAGCACAGCTGAGGCCCCACCCCAACGGAGCTCTACGTAGTTGCCTATTCTGCTATTGGGAAATCCGGCCCTGATAGAAAACACTGGATTCTACAGGGATAGTGCAGGGAGAGCACAGGGTTAATGAAGGAATAGCACAGGGATAGTGAGTTGACTGTAGAATTGGCTTCCATTCTAAATCCAGCAAAGGAATTGATTTTCATTCCTTACACCTGCCTAATGTCCATTCACTAAACTACATACACCAAATGTCCTCCTCTTATTGCTACTTGGTACAGTAGACATACTGGGGAACTTTTGCTTCTTCACACCCGGGAGAGGACTCTTGTGGTGCTTTTAGGAGATATAAATGACGCGATTTGTGTTACAAAAGGGGTGGTGCTTAACAATCCATGTCATCTGTTGGGTGGGGATAACCATCCTTGTGTCATAAGTGGGTGGGAAGTGGGCAGAAGGGGGTGGAAAGGATGAATAAGTGGGTGGGAAGTGGGCAGAAGGGGGTGGAAAGGATGAAAAGTGGGTGGGAAGAACAGTGTGGGATGGAGGAAAAGTGGGTGGGAAGTGGTCAGAACAGGGTAGGAAGTAGGAGAAGTGGGCAGGAAGTGGGAGGAACAGGATGGGAAGGAGGAGAAATGGGTGGGATGTGGAAAGAACAGGGTGGGAAGGAGGAGATGTGGGTGGGAATTGGGCAGAAAAAGGTGGAAAGGAGCAGATGTGGGTGGGAAGTGGGCGGAACAGGGTGGGAAGGAGGAGAAGTGTTTGTGGGAAGTGGGAGGAAAAGGGTGGGAAGGCAAGTAGGCAAAACAGAATGGGAAGGAGGAGAAGTGGGTGGGAAGGAGGAGATGTGGGTGGGAATTGCGCATAAAAGGGTGGAAAGGAGCAGAAGTGGGTGGGAAGTGGGAGGAACAGGGTGGGAAGGAGAAGAAGTGGGTGGGAAGTGGGAAGAATAGGGTGGAAGGAGGAGAAGTGGGTGGGAAGTGGTAGGAACAGGGTGGGAAGGAGAAGAAGTGGGTGGAAGTAGTAGGAATAGGGTGAGAAGGAGGAGAAGTGGGTGGGAAGTGGGAGAAACAGGGTGGGAAGGAGGAGAAGTGGGTGGGAAGTGGTAGGAACAGGGTGGGAAGGAGGAGAGGTGGGAGGGAAGTGGTAGGAACAGACTGGGAAGGAGGAGAGGTGGGAGGGAAGTGGTAGGAACAGACTGGGAAGGAGGAGAAATGGGAGGGAAGTGGGATGAATAGGGTGGGAAGGAAGAGACGTGGGTGGGAAGTGGGAGGAACAGACTGGGAAGGAGGAGAAGTGGGAGGAACAGACTGGGAAGGAGGAGAAGTGGGTGGAGTTTCATAAAAAACTTCCTACCACCGAAGAATCAGCATCTGTCCCTGGACACCCGGTAATTCACTACATAAACCGGAGTCTGTGAGAGTTCCCAGGAATGACAGTAGAGCAGCCACTGCTGTTAGAGACTTAGGTCCATATTTATAAAAATAAACTGGAGTTATTCTGTAGTAAACAACCGTACCATAGGAGCTATTAGAAATTCCTAAATCTCCTTGCACTTTAATAGAGCTTGTTAACCCCTTGAATGCTAGAGCGGTCTCCCTCTCTATCAATCAAGAGGTTTCAATTTAAGAGAGAGTTTAATGGGTCCCCTACGATGCAGATGGTTTAGTCCAGAATAACTTCAGTTCGCTTTTATAAAAGTCCTGTTGAGCCGCACTGGTGAATTTGTACATTAGCCTCAGAATAACATTGTATCACTATTGCTCATTTCACTGTCCTTGACAGAAAGCTGTCAAACAGGGATCCAGAGAGCTCACTGTCGTGACATAAAAGAGAGAAAAATAGGTGAAGATGGAAAAAAAAATATATAAAGTATAGGCAGCTTGACTTTACAGAATATGTAAAGTCAATAAGAAGGTAGACTGTCACTTTAAATGGGGCTGTTAACTCATTGAATGCTGGGTGGGACTTTATTATTTAATCAACTTTCACTTGTTTATTTCATAAACAGCACCATCAAGTGTTATTTTTTTACATACATTTTAATCTCTTTTTTATCCCATTTAGTGCCAGAGGGGTACACAGCATACGCCTCTGGCGCTCAAAGCGTTAAAGAGATAGTAATATTTAAAATGTAAAAAAAAAAATATATGTTGTAGGGTTTATCCTCCTGAGTGAAACAAGGCGAATCCCACTGCTGAAAGATCTTTTATTCAAAAGTTATGACAGTTCAAACTTTAATTTTTTTAGGCGCAATATTACAGTGGCCTGAAAGTGACCAGTGGTGCTGTTGCTACACCATCTTATGGACAGCTCTGGTCAGTTCACAATAAATCTCTATAGGGTGGTGTAGCAACAGCGCCACTGTACAATTTCAGGTCACTGTGATACTGCACCTAGAAAATTCAGATTTGAGCTCTAATAACTTTTGAATAAAACACCTTTCAGCAGTGGGAAGTTCCCATTGTTTTACTCAGGGGGATAAACCTTACAACATATTTTGTTTTCCGTTTTAAGTATTACTATCCCTTTAACCCTCTGAGTGCCACAGGGTTACGCAACGCATTGCTTTGCAATGCGTTGCGTACCCCTCTGGCACTCAAAGGGTTAACAAGGATGCATACAAGGCTGATGATTATGTCCAGTTGAAATCTGTACATCTCTTTGTTTCCGATAATAAAAAACAGTGCTTCATTTATATTCTTTAGTGTTTAGCAACAGAAAGAAAGAGTCTGGCTGCTTCACAGCGACTGAAAACCAGCGATGAAAGGAACTAACTGCAATCTGGTCTCAAATCTCCCAATGAAGTCTCAGCGTGTCACAGCCTGTGTATGCACTCCGCTGGGTAATGACATTATATACAGAAAGGTAATTGGCAGCACTCCCCAGGTACTGAAAAAAATATATATTTTATTATTGCATCAACTTCCACTGTAATAAGGAGGTCAGCAGGAGAAGGGCAACAAGCTTTAACCCTTTTAAACTTTATCTAGGTTCATCTTTTATTTTACTTTTTAAAGGGATAGTAATGGTTAATTTTAAGTTGACGTCATATTGTAGACATTAAAAAAGGTTAACATCTATCTAAGTCTTATCTCTTAAATCTTTATGGTTCGAGAGATATAACTTGCTAAAGTTACCTTTTCCTGGCTGTTTTACTCAAGTCTGCCATCTAGCTGACAGCTGCAGATTCCAGTCATTTGACCAGACAGAGACTCTTCAGCAGAGCTGAAACCACGCTATTGGAACAGTCTACAAAGTGTGCTTGCAAACCAGGCACACGTTGTAGACCGTTCTAAATGAAGTATTTATCTTTAGATATCGTTATATCAGCGCTGCTGAAGAGCCGCATCTGGTCAAGTGACCAGAATCCGCTTCTGACAGCTTTACAGCTCGTCAAGCAGAAAGGGGAGGGACCGGAGAACTTTATTTTCCTATATCTCTCAAACCATAACGGTTTGAGAGATACGAATAAGTGCAAGTACTCTCTTTTAATTTTATCTACCATTTAGTTAATACTTTTTTTCTGACATTACTATCCCTTTAATCTTTCTTGTTTTATTATGCAGATAAGAACAGAGCAAACAGAAACACAGCATTTTTTACATGTTGTCCTCAATGCTGTCATTTCAGACTCATCCAAGCAGGAAAGGCATGTCAAACTCAGACACAGTCCAGGACTGCATACTCCACATTGTCCTCCAAAGAGGGACCAACATTGGTTTGGTTCACTTTGAAAATGTCATACAGGGCTAACAGTGGTGCACTTGTCATTGTTAGTTACAATGGAGGGTCAAGAAGGGCTTTTAGAGAGATTTGTCATGTCTCTCTTGGAGCTACATGAATCTCAGGGACATGGATGCTGATATTTGTATCCGGCAGCTGCAAGGCACCCCCCGAGCTGTCCAGCCTGCAGAGTACGCTGGTCTCCACAAGCTGTGTCTGACACCAGTCAGAAGTCTGGGCCAACAGGTCCAGATCATGGCAGGACTGAGCCACCTTGCGGTGATTGAGCCGGGCAGTTCTGAAGTCCTCCCTGCTTTGGAACTGCTCAGGCGCTGGAGATTTAAGGCCAGCGAAAAAGCTGCCCCTGGCTGGACTCCCAGACTTGGCCTGGAGGACAGGCAGCTCGGAAAGGCTGACTGAAGGTGCGGATTCCGGCTGAAGCAAAGTTTAATGCCTCAACATGAGAATCTCACACTTTTGATACAGGTTGAGATTCTCATGTCGCCCTTTTCATCACTGAGACATGGTTAATGAGCTGTTTATTTACACTCTTCCGTGTGTGACATTTTCAAAGTATACCCCTTGGTTTATAGGGGCTGTTTTTGTTCAGAGTGTTCTGTTTAACCTATAATATATACCATTGATTTTGTTTACTTGCACCCTGGCGAATGATGTTTGTGCTTAGAGTGTGGCCACTTCTGTCTGTTTATATCTATCTATCTATCTATCTATCTATCTATCTACTAGTTGAAGAGCCAGTTACACGGACACAGTGCCACTGCCAGCCGGTCGCCGGGCAGTCATGCGCAGTAAGGACTGCCTGCGCTGCGGCTGATATCAGCCGCGGTGTGGGCAGTCTCTACTGTGCATGACTGCAGCAGCGTGCGCAGCAGTCTCTACTGCGCATGACTGCGTCGTTACACATGTTTTAGCAAATTATTATATAGGATATATATAAGTTTTGGCCCCAGCTTGGGCTTTTGTCAAGATGATTTACAGAATAAAGTAAACAGAGGCTCTTTATACCCAAACCAAGTGTAAAATGGTGCCTAACTGATGTCATGGGAGAAGGAGAAGTGATTTATCTAAATAAATGAAATAATTAGAAAAGAAAAAGAAAAAAAGAAAAATGCGCATAAACAAACAAACAAACAAAAAAAAACATATATATTTTGCCAGTCCCTAGCAAGGAGATAAACATTAAGCGATCAGCTGCATTAAAAGCTCCTTCTATGCCGTTAAACCCTTGTGTGCCCAAGATCTGTCCAGTGAATTGCTAAATAATACAAAGGAGATATCTCCAACATCTTAGCATTTAATAATGTCAGCTGTGAGTGCACAATACAAAAACAAATAAAATCAAAGGGTTATTATTCTCCTGCGTGCATCCATCGATATTATCTAAAATCAAATATGACTAAGACAAGATTCCCGTTCTCTCTCTCACTTCTCTTCTTCAGTAAGTGCCTTTGCTCTGTGCATAGACTGACGCTGCAGAGGTAGATCAAGGACATATGAGTTACAAGCTCTGCGGAACACCACACAATATCATACTGAACACTGGATAAGTATAAATTAAAATACATACCAGGAGGATAGATAGACAGATAGATAGATAGATAGATAGATAGATAGATAGATAGATATGAGATAGATAGATAGATAGATAGATAGATAGATAGATATGAGATAGATATGAGATATAGATAGATAGATAGATAGATAGATAGATAGATAGATAGATAGATAGATATGAGATAGATATGAGATATAGATAGATAGATAGATAGATAGATAGATAGATAGATAGATAGATAGATATATAGAGATAGATAGATAGATAGATAGATAGATAGATAGATAGATAGATAGATAGATATGAGATACAGATAGACAGATAGATAGATAGATAGATAGATAGATAGATAGATAGATAGATAGATAGATATGAGATAGATAGATAGATAGATAGATAGATAGATAGATATGAGATAGATAGATAGATAGATATGAGATAGATAGATAGATAGATAGATAGATAGATAGATAGATAGATATAGATAGATAGATAGATAGATAGATAGATAGATAGATAGATAGACAGATAGATATGAAATATAGATAGACAGATAGATATATAGATAGATAGATAGATAGATAGATAGATAGATAGATAGATAGACAGATAGATATGAGATATAGATAGATAGATATGATATAGATAGATAGATAGATAGATAGATAGATAGATAGATATGAGATAGATATGAGATAGATAGATAGATAGATAGATAGATAGATAGATAGATATGAGATAGATAGAGAGATAGATAGATAGATAGATAGATAGATAGATAGATAGATATGAGATAGATAGATAGATAGATAGATAGATAGATAGATAGATATGAGATATATAGATAGATAGATAGATAGATAGAAGATAGATAGATATGAGATAGATAGATAGATAGATAGATAGATAGATAGATAGATAGATAGATATGAGATAGATATGAGATAGATAGATAGATAGATAGATAGATAGATAGATAGATAGATAGATATGATATATATATATATATATATATAGATAGATAGAAGATAGATAGATATGAGATAGATAGATAGATATGAGATAGATAGATAGATAGATAGATAGATAGATAGATATGAGATAGATAGATAGATAGATAGATAGATAGATAGATAGATAGATAGATATGAGATATATAGATAGATAGATAGATAGATAGAAGATAGATAGATATGAGATAGATAGATAGATAGATAGATAGATAGATAGATAGATAGATATGAGATAGATAGATAGATAGATATGAGATATATAGATAGATAGATAGATAGATAGATAGATAGATAGATAGATAGAAGATAGATAGATAGATAGAAGCAAATAGGCAGTGCCAGTGGGACTATTGTTGTAAAAGCAATACAGCAACTTTATTTAGTCAATGTTTCTGTCCTTCCTTGGATCTTCCTCAAGACATCTTGTGGAAGGTCCGAGGAGGGACCTAAATGTTTACAAAAGTCCCACTGGTGCTGCCTATTTTCTTCTGCCTTCATGAATATTTTAGGATTGTGCAACTGGGCATTACATTTTGAGGAGTGAGTGCTTCCATCATTCAGATATATATGCGTGTATATGTGTATATGTTTGTGTGTGTCTATCTGTTGATAGTTGTTTTTAAAACTGATGGGACGCTATAAAGGGTAGCAACTGTACAGAAGGAATGGAAAGCTGGATAACCCCCCCACGTTTCATGCACAACCAGAATTTTCCTTTTATCTGAAGATCAATCCATAAATAGAATGTAAAACTTCTCTCACCTTTACCAGCCGTA
Organism: Rhinophrynus dorsalis; assembly: GCA_037306005.1. Taxonomy (NCBI): domain Eukaryota; kingdom Metazoa; phylum Chordata; class Amphibia; order Anura; family Rhinophrynidae; genus Rhinophrynus; species Rhinophrynus dorsalis. Next base: position 245,274,441 of record CM074725.1, read on the forward strand.
CTACAGAGAACCCCACTGCAGTGATTCCTTAGAGAATAATCTTCTTAGTCAAGTTGATTCAAAGTACAATAAATGTTGTAAACCTGATTACACACTCAGATGATATCATCTCAAGCGGCGAGTCTTTGTGCAGAGCGAGGATTAGAAATACCTAACTGAGTTTGCAGATTGTTTTTATATTCTATCTTACTGATGTAAAATCTAATCTGATGAGCGCGCACCCAGGACACCCCAAGAGGTGAAGCATTTTGTAGGGAAAGAGGTGAGCAAAGTAATGACCAGGAAAGGGTCATGTGGACTCATTTCTCAACATCATCTCTTCTGAAAGCCAAAAGCCGGTAAATACAGCTCTAACGCAAGTTACTGTCTCTTTTTTCTGCATTAACCCATTGACTGCCAAAGGGGGGTACGCAATGCATTGCTTTGCATGAGTATGAGAGTCATAGGGAGAAAGACAGAATGATACAGATCCATACGACATAGATATAAATAACAAAATAACATAACACAAAAATATGTTAAAGCATGTACTGAAATGAATAAATACAAATATAAGGAAATAGTATGATAATGTCTGAGGAATCCAACGTCCTTATTAAGGCCGGTGTGTTAGGTGTTGAAAAAAAAGATAATTTTAATTTCAAATGCCTTTCTCTCCTGTGTTATTTTGAAGTTCCCTCTGAGTATTTGGATTTTAAAGAGATAGCAATGTTTCAAAATAAAAGCAGCTCCAATTAATCGTCATGGTATTTGGACCATGGAGAGTGTTATTTCAATACTGTCAGAGTTGTAGTACAAGAGTAATTGAATGATAAAGTATCCCCCTCCCACCCCTTTTACCTAGTGTAAGACACCTCCCCTCAGATGTGGAATCTGGTCTCTTGACCGGACAGATCACAGCAAGGGACAATCTTCTTACTGTGAGAACAATGAAAACCATGCCCTCCTTGACAGATGTTTCAGGTTTTTCCATTACGCTAATTGAAGATTGTCCCTCTCTGCAAGCCATCTGGACACAACCTTTCTGTTCTGAGGTGACCAGTGTTACATCTGTAAAAGGGGCGGGAGGGGGATACTTTATACTCTTGAACTACAACTCTGACAGAATTGAAATAACACTCTCCATGGCCCAAATACTATGAAGATTAATTGGAGCTGCTTTTATTTTGAAACATTACTATCCATTTAAGGTTGTGGAGGGACTGGTTTCTCTGGGTAAAATGAAGACCGGCTGGGGTATGGTTCTTTGTTTTATGGTATTTTTCAATAGATATTCTGTGTGTATTCATCCGTAGATTTAGTGGTAGACCTGTTTCAGCAATGCAACATCCATTTTCACATTCAGTGCATTGTATAATATATACCAGGGGTTCTCAGCCCATGCCCTCAGTGGCCACTAACAGGCCAGGACTTTGGAATTTCTCTGCTAGAGCACATGTGTGGTGATCAGAGGCTCATTCACACTTATTAACTCACCTGTGTTCTAACAAGGAAATCATGTGATCAGAGGCTCATTCACATTGATTATCTCACCTGTGTTCTAACAAGGAAATCATGTGATCAGAGGCTCATTCACATTGATTATCTCACCTGTGCTCTAACAAGGAAATCATGTGATCAGAGGCTCATTCACATTGATTAACTCACCTGTGCTCTAACAAGGAAATCATGTGATCAGAGGCTCATTCACATTGATTAACTCACCTGTACTTTCACAAGGAAATCCTCAAATCCTGGCCTGTTAGTGGCCACTGAGGATACAGGTTGAGAACCACAGATATATATAACATTTACTGATGTACATGAATATAATCCTTTAATGTTGTACATCTTGCAGTTATCAATGTCAGATAGTTGTCTGTTTCCCTAATTATATAGTCCAGAGAGTTCATTATCAGCACTGCTCAACCTTCAACTGCAGGTTTAATGGTAATTACGTGGTTGGTGCTTAAATCACCTACTGCATGTCTCTATAGTGGTGGTGATAGGTTGTACTTGTTGTTTTTCTGTTGTGTTGTTATGTAGGATTCAGTTCTAAGGCTGAAACTTTCTATGTAGTGGCCCAGTTTGGAGTTGCATCACATTAGTGGAGTGAAGTTTTTGTTCTTGTTTGGGGGTTGTAATCCAAAACTGTTGTGGTGGTGTTCTTTATCCCAATGTCTCTCAAACTCACCCCTTCTCACTCCTACCTTCACCCACCCATTCCTGTATGATAAGTTAGGTGATTTATTACACACACACACACACACACACACACACACACACACACACACACAGCACATACTCTCAGATGTATACACACATATTCTCAGCTGAATACACACATACACACTCTCAGATGTACAAACACACACACATTCTCAGACACACACACACACACTCACACACACACACATTCTCAGACACACACACACTCACACACACATTCTCGCACACACACACAATCTCACACACACTCACACACACACACATTCTCAGATACACATACAAACACATTCTCAGATGCATACACAAAAAAGCACACACTCTGAGATACACTTACAGTCAGGAGACTGAGAAACAGCAAACACAATTAGATTAAGATATAAACAAGAGCCCATGGGAATGATAATCAAGTGAAAATCAATTTAGAGCAATTGGTCATATTATGAATGTTGAGATGGGGCCTCAGGGGAGAAACGGCTTCTTCAATGCAGAGGTTTGTGATGCACAGAACGAAAATGAGAGGGGAAAGCAGCCTGCTAATTAGGAGAAGCTCTTCTCATACACTGCGGAAGGTTAATAACAATAAAGTGCTTATTTTCTACCTCATGAAGAGGTGGAGGCAGATTCCATGTAGTGAATACCACAAATCTTACGTAAATGTGCTGGAAATAGTGTTTATATTATTTCTTATCATTTGTAGTTTTGTTGGGCGACTATAAGGATATCAATAAATGTTTATTTTACCTCCCATATTAAATTCAAATTGTCATCATGGACATTTGAAAATTCAGAACTACCAACATATCATGGCAGACAAAAGGCCAACAGAAGCATCATTTAGGACAAAGGATCTTGAAGTGAATTTGTCACTACATAGCTTTTTAGTGTCTAAAATAATATTTGTTTAACTTTCTTTTCTTTGTGCTGTTTTGATTTTCAGTGTAGTGAGCTAGTGGCTTTACAGAATTTTGGTTTAGTAGTTAGGGCAGTGGATCTCAATCTTTTTTATTTTCTTTTTAGCTCAAGGCACCCCTAACACACAGTTTGAAAATTTCAGGCCATCCCTAACATCCTATAGGTTTTGTTGCCATTTGTATTATTAGGATAGGATAACCAGGTATAGAAACAAGTTATATAAATATGGAGGCAAAAACACACAGGAACTTCTAGCTTCTGTGTCTTTATTTGAGAAAAACAAACTGCTCACTGCTTCTCTTCCTGTTGCAGCAGGAAGGGGAAGTTGACAACAAACAAAACTTTACTTACACTTCTAGCAACCATACAATGTATAACATAGGTTACAGCACTGTGAGAGCACCTTTAGTGATATCTCAACAGGTTTGCTTGTCAAGGGCTTATTTAAAGGGCATAGGTAAATATAAACATATATTCTTATGTCCGGCAAAATGAGAATAAAGAAGATATTGTGTATAACAATTTCCATAAATAAACATTAAAAACTCAACATTAACCCCTTAACGCCTGGACGCGCAGGCGCGTTGCGGTCACTAAAGGACCACGGAGCATTTTTTTTGGGGGGGAAATTCGGATTACAGACTCCCCAAACGGTGTGCAGCCGCGGGGGAGCCCAGAATTCCATGACGGTCATAGCACGTCATGGGTCGTTAAGGGTATAACAACTCATGACGTGCTATGACCGTCAAGGGTCGTTAAGGGGTTAAAGCTTTTGTCAAAGTATTATAAGAAAATAAACAACATCCAAAGTGGAGGTTTGTGGCACACCAAGGTCCCACGGCATCCTGGTAGACAACCAGTTCATACCTCTGAAGTGTCCCCCTTTAGGACGTATTAGAGGTCCATACCTCTCAAGTGTCCCTCTTTAGCAGTTATTAGGGGTCGATACCTTCCATGTGCCCCTCTTTAGGAGCGGCAGTTCCTGTTGGAGACCTAAATCCCTCTGTCCCTCTTTTTAAGTGCTCAGACTGTGTGGTGTGTATATAAGTGTATCACCCTGGTGTCCCTGTGTTAAGGAGATCAGACTGTGTGGTGTGTATATAAGTGTATCACCCTGGTGTCCCTGTGTTTAGGAGATCAGACTGTGTGGTGTGTATATAAGTGTATCACCCTGGTGTTCCTGTGTTTAGGAGATCAGACTGTGTGGTGTGTATAGAAGTGTATCACTCTGGTGTCCCTGTGTTTAGGAGATCAGACTGTGCGGTGTGTATAGAAGTGTATCACCCTGGTGTCCCTGTGTTTAGGAGATCAGACTGTGTGGTGTATATAGAAGTCATCACCCTGGTGTCCCTGTGTTTAGGAGATCAGGCTGTGTGGTGTGTATATAATTGTATCACCCTGGTGTCTCTGTGTTTAGGAGATCAGACTGTGTGGTGTGCGTATAAGTGTATCTCCCTAGTGTCCCTGTGTTTAGGAGATCAGACTGTGTGGTGTGCATATAAGTGTATCACCCTGGTGTCCCTGTGTTTAGGAGATCAGACTGTGTGGTGTGTATAGAAGTGTATCACTCTGGTGTCCATGTGTTTAGGAGATCGGACTGTGTGGTGTGTATATAAGTGTATCACCCTGGTGTCCCTGTGTTTGGGAGATCAGACTGTGTGGTGTGTATAGAAGTGTATCACTCTGGTGTCCATGTGTTTAGGAGATCAGACTGTGTGGTGTGTATATAAGTGTATCACCCTGGTGTCCCTGTGTTTGGGAGATCAGATTGTGTGGTGTGTATAGAAGTGTATCACCCTGGTGTCCCTGTGTTTAGGAGATCAGACTGTGTGGTATGTATAGAAGTGTATCAATCTGTTGTCCCTGTGTTTAGGAGATCAGACTGTGTGGTGTGTATATAAGCGTATCACCCTGGTGTCCCTGTGTTTAGGAGATCAGACTGTGTGGTGTGTATATAAGTGTATCACCCTGGTGTCCCTGTGTTTAGGAGATCAGACTGTGTGGTGTGTATATAAGTGTATCACCCTGGTGTCCCTGTATTTAGGAGATCAGACTGTGTGGTGTGTGTATAAGCGTATCACACTGGTGTCCCTGTGTTTAGGAGATCAGACTGTGTGGTGTGTATATAAGTGTATCACTCTGGTGTCCCTGTGTTTAGGAGATCAGACTGTGTGATGTGTATAGAAGTGTATCACCCTGGTGTCCCTGTGTTTAGGAGATCAGACTGTGTGGTGTGTATATATCAGTGTATCACCCTGGTGTCCCTGTGTTTAGGAGATCAGACTGTGTGGTGTGTATATAAGTGTATCACATTGATTCACAGCAATAAAACTCACATTAATATTTGGATAAACTTAAGTATATGTGTTTAAAATGAGTGTGTGTAAATAAAGTATATTGGTCTTGCTCTAAAGTTAAACATAAAGGTGTCAAAAGGTCAAGAAATAGCCTAAGAATTCTTGATAATGCCCCTCCCCCCAGCCAACCACCCAGTTACACCACCTAAAATAAAAGTGTCCCTCACTGGCCATTTGGAATGTTAGGAAGTATGCCAGCGAGTCAGGAAATCGTTATTCTCAGCAGAGTTCTCTGTCCTGCGTGGGACATCCTACATAATTACTTCCTGTCCCGAAATTGCCGCTTCACTACTTCTCCTGAGGCTGCCAGAACCAATGAGGTAGTAGACAGTTTATGAGGTAATCATGCAAATTCTACCTGGATGAATGCTCCCATTGAAAGGAAGATTTGTAAAGGTGAGAAGCACCAAGCACACGTAGAAGACCATTTTAGTGAAGAATCTTGTCTTCCATAACGAGATCTCGGCTCTGCTGAAGAGCCTCCGCCGGTCCCGGGACCGGATTTCCCTGCTGCAGCAAGAACACTGACGTCAGCGGAGAGGCAGGGGGGAGCGAAGCTTAAAAGTGGCTATCTCGCAAACCATAAAGTTTTGAGAGATGCCACTGCTGGCATTTAATTCAGTTTTTAAAGGGCTTCCATTTAAGGGCTAGTAATTTTGAAGTATTACTATCCCTTTAAAATATTTCTTTGGTAGATACATTTTGATCAGGGGAGGGGCACCGGGAGGCCCTCCGGCTGCTGCCAGTCTGCCAGACTACAACTCCCAGGGGAAGGTGTTGGGAGATATGGTTTAGCAGAAACTGTATAACACCATTCCCATTCATGTTAACATGGTCAGAGCATGAGCACCAATTCCCAGCCAAGACAGCAAATCCCACTCACTGCCTTATCTCTTCCACATTTTTTGCCTTGAATGAGCGCTGTACAGTTTCAGGCCATTGAGATACTGAACCTAAAAAAAATAAAGTTTCAGCTTAAATAACTTTTCAATAAAACATCTCTCGGCAGCGGGAGTTCCCTTGTTGTACTCAGGAGGATAAACCCTACAATATAAATGTTACTATATATTAAGCACTATTATCCATTTAACCACTTGGATGTTAGAGAGATCTCTACCAACCAAGGGGTTAATTCTTGTTTTGTTCTTGTTTTTTAAAGGTCAAGGGTATTTCCTGTGTCAGGAAACAGTGGATGGGACTGGGGGGTGGGGTCATGTGAGGAATGGGTGTGTGATGGTGGGCAGAGTCAAGGAAGCCTAGAGTGCCTTGCCTAGTTGTACCTGGGATGTTAATCCAGCACTGAATGGGGAGGGTCTTATGTATAAACAGAAACAACTACAAGTTAACTACATTGTAGGGGATCAATAAGATTCCATAAATCCCTGTGACAGAAGCCTCCATGCCCTGGGCTCCTGGAGGGGCCTAGGGGCCAGCCTCCTCCCTACAGACTATTCAGCTATGGGGGGGCTGTCACAGGAACAGGGCATTGTGTTATTATGATCTTGTCTGGTGTGGTAATTTAAAGTGATAGTAATACTTAGTTTTATCTTTATTTTATTTTGTAGGCATTAAAAAATCATGAAGAACAATATACGTCTTATCGCTCAAACCTTTATGGTTTGAGAGATATTCACAAGCAAAGTTTCCCCTCCCGCCCCTTTTACCTAATGTAAGCCATCTCTTCTCAGATGTGGAATCCAGTCCATAGACCAGGCAGATAACAGCAGGGGACAATCTTCTTCCTATGAGAACAATGAAAGCCCTGCCCCCCTTGACAAGTTTTTCAGCTTTTTCCCTTATCTTAATTGAAGATTGTCCCTCTCTGCAGTCTACCTGGGCACCTCCCTTCTGCTCTGGCTGAGCAGTGTTACATCAGTAAAAGGGGCAGGAGGGGGATACTTTGTCATTGAATTACTCTTGAACTACAACTCTGACAGAATTGATATAACAGTCTCCAAAGTCCAAATACTATGATGATTAATTAGAGCTGATTTTATTATGAAACATTACTATCACTTTAAATATGTGGTTGATGTGATTTCTATGTGATGTAATCATGTTGAAATACATTTTTGCTGTTTACAGTCCTTTGTTTCCCCTGTTGAGGCTCCCATTGTATAACTTGTGTATTGTTCCCATTATGCCTCTTTATATTACGTGCCCCTCCATCGCCGGCCCCATTGTCTCTCCATATGTGATTTCAGTAACCTGTATTCTATTATATTCTAATATGTGTGGATCACTCATTATGTGTGCATATAAACCCAGCAGTTGTCGTACCTCCATCGGGCTGGCCGCTTCTTCCGGGTCTCTGCTGCTCCGTTCGGTGCTATGCGGTGACGCGCCATCCTCTCTGCCCTGGCTTCTCTCTTCCTCACTGCTGGGGCGCCTGCGCACCTCCCGTTTTGCCTGCCTTTCCAGCCTTGCCCTTTCCGGTACTTTTTCTTCTTTATGAGGGTGAGTTCAGCACTGATAAGCGTTTGTATAGAGTCTCAGTGCTGTTGCTTGTGTAGCAGCTCTGTTCTGGCCTGTCTGTCTATTGCTCTGTGTTTTCCTAGCTCCGTGTATGACTCTGGCTGGCCCATCTGACTCCTGCTTATCTCTTGCTCCTTATGCCCTCCAGATCTCCTGGGTATGACCCGACTGGTTCCTGACTCCTCTTTTGCCTGCCGTTCCTGACTGAGTTCCTGTCTGCACCGTGTATGACCCAGCTTGGCTTCTGACTTCTCTCCTGCCTGCTCCATATTCCTGTGACCCCTGAGATTTCTCGGCTAGCCTGACTACGTTCCAGTTCCCCGCAGCCCTCTTCACCATCCACCTGACTACCTGAGTGAGTACTAGTTCCTGCTGGAGTGTTAGTGTTTCTCCCTGCGGATAGGGTAGTAAAGTTTGTCTAGGGGTGGTTATCGAGGGTCCCCTGTGGCTCAAGCAAAGGGGGCTAATCTAGCTTTGCGGCTAGCATCTTTATTCAGCCTCGGCTGCAACGCAACTCCCTCTAGGCAACCATCGCCCGCTAGCATCGCGCCCCAGAGTCGCTCCCCAGCCTCTAGCTATCTTATCCCTTGTTGGAGGAGGTTGACCTTCTTCAACTCCTCAGGGTGGTTGGGGGGTCCTTGGTGGAGTCCTCTGGAGCTAGTGCGGGGTATTCATTACAAGTTCTTATTCTAACCCCTACACTGGTCTTGCCTGGTGCTTGGGGTAAACTGCGATATTCCAGTGGAGCAGCCTTGCTCAGGATTGAAGGAAGCAGCGACTGACGGGGATACCCAGTCGGGATGTCCACTGGTACCGTCACAATCCCCTTTCATTTAAAGGAGTAGTAAACTTTTTATTGGAAAAAAAATATATATGTTGCTGTCAGTGATGTAACTAGTCATTGGAGAGCCCTGGTGCAAACACGTTTGGTGCCCCTACACAAAATTAGTTTAACAGATGCAAAACTTGGAAATTTTGGATCAAGGGGCAAATACGGCCTCCTGGGATGATTGCCCCCGAGAACAACTGCACCCTGTAATTACACCCCCTTGTTGCAGAACTTTATCATCTCAGTTATATAAAAAGGGGGTGCACACAATGCTGGGAAATATTAATTCAAAAGTTATCACATCCCAAACTTGTTTTTTTTTATAGTAAACTGCAATTTCTATTGTGGTCACCAGGGGATGTTGTTGTAATCACTAGCCATAGTCTTTGACTCAAGCTCTACCACTGAGTGTGTAATAAACAAATAAATAAACATGCCTGTTGGACACCAGTTGGTGCTGTTGGTAAAAGTTTTATGAAAAACACTTTAAGCTATAATTAGTGATGAGCGAGCACCCCAATGCTCGGGTGTTCGGGTGCTCTGACCGAGCACCCCCTGAGGCTCGAGTGCTCGGCCGAGCACCCGAGCCCCATTGAAGTCAATGGGAGGACTCGAGCATTACACCAGGCACCCCCTGCTCTGATGAGGGGAGGGTGCCTGGTCCATAGGAAAAGGGCAGAAAAGGATGGAAACACCACAGAAATGGTTCAGGGACAGCATAGTGAGGATGTCTGGATGCATCTTGGACTCCAACATCGCTGCTGGGAACGATCTTTCGCCCGTAGTACGCCATTTTTACAGACTGACCATAAAACACACAAAAAGGAAAATAAAAACGACTTTAGGCGAAAAATTGTTACCAAACAATATTTGCTGTATATTTACTTGTATATCATCTGCAAATTCTCCCAAAAATTTCCTTGATTTTCTGAAGTGAGGCCATGATTAAGAGGGAAACGTGCGCAGAGGCAAATTCTCCCAAAAATTTCCTTGATTTTCAGAACTGAGGCCATGATTAAGAGGGAAACGTGCGCAGAGGCAAATTCTCCCAAAAATTTCCTTGATTTTCAGAACTGAGGCCATGATTAAGAGGGAAACGTGCGCAGAGCCAAATTCTCCCAAAAATTTCCTTGATTTTCAGAACTGAGGCCATGATTAAGAGGGAAACGTGCGCAGAGGCAAATTCTCCCAAAAATTTCCTTGATTTTCAGAACTGAGGCCATGATTAAGAGGGAAACGTGCGCAGAGGCAAATTCTCCCAAAAATTTCCTTGATTTTCAGAACTGAGGCCATGATTAAGAGGGAAACGTGCGCAGAGGCAAATTCTCCCAAAAATTTCCTTGATTTTCAGAACTGAGGCCATGATTAAGAGCGAAACGTGCGCTGAGCTGACCATCTAAAACATTATGGGTGAGGGTCTGCTGCAGAGCTGACCATCCTAAACATTATGTGCGAAGGCCCGCTAGTGAGCTGACGCTATAAAACATTATATGAGAGGGCCCGCTAGAGAGCTGACCCAGTAAAACATTATATGAGAAGGCCCGCTGGTGAGCTGACCTATATAAAAATTGTCAAGCAGGGCCCGCTGGTGAGCTGGCCCTATATAAAAATTATATCACAGGGCCCGCTGGTGAGCTGGCCCTATATAAAAATTATATCACAGGGCCCGCTGGTGAGCTGGCCCTATATAAAAATTATAGCACAGGGCATATGGAAGAGGAGGAGGAGGATGAGAAGATTAAGAGTCAACCATATACCCGTTTTTTGGGTGGAAGGGGTGAATGGGAATACAGAGTATTCCCATCATTGTAAATAACATATATAAAGTGAGTTTATGTTCCCCCGCGGCTTTCCTCCAGTTGAGTGGAGAAGTCAGGGGAAATCCAGGCCTTGTTCATTTTTATAAGTGTCAACCTATCAGCATTGTCGGTGGAAAGGCGGATACGCTTATCTGTTATGATGCCACCAGCAGCACTAAATACCCGCTCAGACAGAACGCTGGCGGCAGGGCAGGCCAGCACCTCCAAGGCGTAGAGTGCCAGTTCATACCACGTGTCCAGCTTGGACACCCAGTAGTTGTAAGGCACAGAGGGATCATTGAGGACGCTGACACGGTCTGCTACGTACTCCTTCACCATCTTCCAAAACTTTTCCCTCCTTGTGACACTAGGCTGCGCATCAGGGTGAGGGTGCTGGCGGGGTGTCATGAAGGTGTCCCACGCCTTGGAGAGTGTTGCCCTGCCTTTCTCGGAACTGCTGTGTGCTCCCCTTTTCTCCCCTTCTCTGTTGGCCAAGGTAGCACGTACTCTGCCGCCAGCGTTGTCAGATGGAAAATTTTGGAGCAATTTTTCGACAAGAACCTTCTGGTATTGCACCATTTTGCTTGTCCTCTCCACCGGAGGAATGAGAGATGAGAAATTCTCTTTGTAGCGGGGGTCCAGAAGGGTGAACACCCAGTAATCCGTGTTGTTTAAAATGCGTATAACGCGTGGGTCACGGGAAAGGCAGCCTAACATAAAGTCAGCCATGTGTGCCAGAGTACCAACAGTCAAGATTTCGCTGTCCTCACCAGGAGGATGACTCTCAATATCCTCATCCTCTTCCTCCTCTTCTGCCCACCCACGCTGAAGAGATGGAACTAAAGTTCCATGGCTACCCTCTGTAGCGGAGGCAACCGTGTCTTCCTCCTCCTCCTCCTCCTCCTCCTCCTCCTCCGCCTCCTCCAATTGTCGCTGAGAAGACGAAGTGAGGGTGCTCTGGCTATCACCTTGTGTAAGCTCTTCCTCCCCCATTTCCACCTCTTCCACATGCAAAGCGTCGGTTTTAATTGTGAGCAGCGAGCGTTTCATTAGACACAGAAGTGGGATGGTTACACTGATAATAGCGTTATCGCCGCTCACCATCTGTGTTGATTCCTCAAAATTGCGTAAAACCTCGCAGAGGTCTGACATCCATTCCCACTCCTCACTTCTGATTACAGGAAGTTGAACGGAGAGGCGACGACCGTGTAACAGCTGGTACTCCACTACTGCACTCTGCTGCTCACAAAGCCGGGCCAACATGTGGAAGGTGGAGTTCCAGCGCGTGCTCACGTCACACAGCAGCCGGTGAGCTGGCAATTGTAAGCGCTGCTGCAGCTTCAACAGGCCGGCCGAAGCTGTAGATGACTTACGGAAATGTGCACACACGCGGCGCACCTTGGTCAAGAGATCATGCACATTGGGGTAGGTTTTTAGAAATCGCTGCACCACTAAATTAAATACATGCGCTAGGCATGGTACGTGTGTGAGCTTGCCGAGCTCCAAAGCCGCCACCAAGTTACGCCCATTATCACACACAACCATGCCTGGTTGCAGGTTGAGTGGCGAGAGCCACTGCTCGGTCTGGTGACTAATCCCCTGCAACAGCTCTGAGGCCGTGTGCTGTTTGTCCCCAAGGCAGATCAGCTTCAGCACGGCCTGTTGACGCTTCCCCACTGCAGTGCTACACTGCTTCCAGCTACTGGCTGATGGGGGAGTGGCGCTGCGTGTAGAGAATTCGGAGGTGGAAACGGAGGAGGAGGAGCCAATAACGTAGGTGCTGGCGGAAACCCTGATGGAGGTAGGGCCCGCAATCCTCGGCGTGGGTAGCACCCGTGCCATCCCAGGGTCCGAGTCGCTCCCAGCCTCCACGACATTCACCCAGTGTGCCGTCAGGGAAATGTAGCGTCCCTGGCCACAAGCACTTGTCCATGTGTCAGTCGTTAAGTGGACCTTCCCAGTAACTGCGTTGGTCAGGGCACGGGTGATGTTACGGGACACATGGTGGTGTAATGCGGGGATGGCACACCGGGAAAAGTAGTGGCGGCTGGGGACCGCGTACCGAGGGACAGCTGCTGCCATCAGGCTGCGGAAGGACTCAGTCTCCACAAGCCTAAATGGCAGCATTTCGATGGCCAGTAATTTGGAAAGGTGTGAGGTTAGTGCTATGGCCTGTGGGTGGGTGGCTGGGTACTTTCTCTTGCGCTCAAATGCCTGGGGTAACAACATTTGGACGCTGTGCTGGGACAGGGAAGTGGATGTGGTCGCTGATGGTGCTTCAGATGGTACAGGTGCAGGGCGGGAGGTATGCGGGCCTGCGCCTTCGACAGGCGATTGGCCGGCACCGAAAACAGGGGAAGAGGAGGCAGTGGTGTGGCCTGCAGACACAGATGGGCGATCCAGGCGTTCCTCCCACTTACTACGGTGCTTGGATGCCATGTGTCGGATCATGCTGGTGGTGGTGAGGTTTCTAGTGTTCATGCCTCGGCTCATTCTGGTGTGGCACAGGTTGCAAACTACAATTCTTTTGTCGTCCGCACTTTCCTTAAAAAAACGCCATACCGCGGAACACCTACCCTTTGGCAAGGTAGATTTACGCAAGGGGGTGCTCCGTGGAACATTTGCGGGCCGGTTTGGTGCGGTCCGCCTTCTTTCTGTAGCCACACCACTGCCTCTTCCAGCCTGTTGCGGTGCTGCAGATGGCTCACCCTCAGGACTGCTGTCATCGCTCGGCTCTACACCTTCCCAGGTGGGGTCAGTCACCTCATCATCCACCAAGTCCTCCTCCACTTCCTCACTCTGATCATCCTCCTCAAGTCTTGATCCCACCACATACTCAGTCATTGACAACTGTATAACATTCTCCTCAACAAGGTCTTGAGACGGAAATAGTGGTTGATTTAATGGCAACTGTGTCTCATCATCATCATCATCATCCACTACTTCCTTTGACCTTAAATGCCGTTCACATCTGTCATCTTCTTGTGATTGGGTAGCCTCTAGAGGTTGTGAATCAGGGCACAAGATGTCATGTTCCTCTGCAAGCGTGCTTGGAGAGAGGGTCAAATGAAGGATTGGTGATGAGACGAGCTCCTCACTATATCCCAGTGTGGGATCACTTCTTTGACCAGACCGTGTATGGTGGGAGGAAGGATGATCAGAGTGAGGATTATGTTGACCAGACTCTTGGCTACTGAGAGTGGACTTGATGGAAGACAGGGTGGTGCTTAACCGACTGGAAGCAGTATCAGCTGTCATCCAACCGACCACCTGTTCGCAGTGGTCGGACCTCGAGAGTGATGTCCTGCGACGCCCTGTAAAATTACACATGAAGCTAGGTATGGTGGATGTCTTTCTTTCTTGTGCTCTGGCACCAGGCACAGTTTCTCCGCGTCCTGACCCGCGCCCTGAACTATCAGGATCACGTCCACTTCCCCGTCCCTTTTTACCCGCCTTCTTCATCTTACACGGAATATGTGACTTTAATATTTGAGTTTGAAAACTTAACAGTATTTCTTACTATTCTGCAACTGTGCAGAGTACACAGAATAGGCTGCTAAACGGCGGTGACACACACTGAATGGAATATGTGACTTTAATATTTGAGTTTGAAAACTTAACAGTATTTCTTACTATTCTGCAACTGTGCAGAGTACACAGAATAGGCTGCTAAACTGCGGTGACACACACTGAATGGAATAAGTGACTTTAATATTCGAGTTTGAAAACTTAACAGTATTTCTTACTATTCTGCAACTCTGCAGAGTACACAGAATAGGCTGCTAAACTGCGGTGACACACACTGAATGGAATAAGTGACTTTAATATTTGAGTTTGAAAACTTAACAGTATTTCTTACTATTCTGCAACTCTGCAGAGTACACAGAATAGGCTGCTAAACTGCGGTGACACACACTGAATGGAATATGTGACTTTAATATTTGAGTTTGAAAACTTAACAGTATTTCTTACTATTCTGCAACTGTGCAGAGTACACAGAATAGGCTGCTAAACGGCGGTGACACACACTGAATGGAATATGTGACTTTAATATTTGAGTTTGAAAACTTAACAGTATTTCTTACTATTCTGCAACTCTGCAGAGTACACAGAATAGGCTGCTAAACGGCGGTGACACACACTGAATGGAATATGTGACTTTAATATTTGAGTTTGAAAACTTAACAGTATTTCTTACTATTCTGCAACTGTGCAGAGTACACAGAATAGGCTGCTAAACGGCGGTGACACACACTGAATGGAATATGTGACTTTAATATTTGAGTTTGAAAACTTAACAGTATTTCTTACTATTCTGCAACTGTGCAGAGTACACAGAATAGGCTGCTAAACGGCGGTGACACACACTGAATGGAATATGTGACTTTAATATTTGAGTTTGAAAACTTAACAGTATTTCTTACTATTCTGCAACTCTGCAGAGTACACAGAATAGGCTGCTAAACGGCGGTGACACACACTGAATGGAATATGTGACTTTAATATTTGAGTTTGAAAACTTAACAGTATTTCTTACTATTCTGCAACTGTGCAGAGTACACAGAATAGGCTGCTAAACGGCGGTGACACACACTGAATGGAATATGTGACTTTAATATTTGAGTTTGAAAACTTAACAGTATTTCTTACTATTCTGCAACTCTGCAGAGTACACAGAATAGGCTGCTAAACGGCGGTGACACACACTGAATGGAATATGTGACTTTAATATTTCAGTTTGAAAACTTAACAGTATTTCTTACTATTCTGCAACTGTGCAGAGTACACAGAATAGGCTGCTAAACGGCGGTGACACACACTGAATGGAATATGTGACTTTAATATTTGAGTTTGAAGACTTAACAGTATTTCTTCCTATTCTGCAACTCTGCACAGTACACAGAATGTGCTGCTAAACTGCGGCGAAGCACACTGAATGGAATATGTGACTTTGATATTTTAGTTTGAAGACTTAACAGTATTTCTTCCTATTCTGCAACTCTGCACAGTACACAGAATGTGCTGCTAAACTGCGGCGAAGCACACTGAATGGAATATGTGACTTTGATATTTGAGTTTGAAGACTTAACAGTATTTCTTCCTATTCTGCAACTCTGCACAGTACACAGAATGTGCTGCTAAACTGCGGCGATGCACACTGAATGGAATATGTGACTTTGATATTTTAGTTTGAAGACTTAACAGAATGTGCTCTAATCTGCAACTTTGCACACTAAACAGAATGTGCTCTAATCTGCAACTTTGCACACTAAACAGAATGTGCTCTAATCTGCAACTTTGCACACTAAACAGAATGTGCTCTAATCTGCAACTGTGCACACTAAACAGAATGTGCTCTAATCTGCAACTTTTCACACTAAACAGAATATTTTTTTTTTTTTTTTTTTTTTTTTTCCCCCCACACAAAATAACCTGCTGCCCCCACACACAGTAGTCCTAAAAAGGACTTTTGGTTCTTTTTTTTCACAATTTTGGTTTTTTTCCTCCCTACACTGCCTTTCCCTTCCTATCCTCAGCTCTCCCTGGCTAAGACTGAGCCGAACTCGATGGTCAGGTGCTATACAGCACCTGACCACGGGTTCTGGCCAGCCAATCAGTGTAATGCCAGCAGCCAACATGGCTGCTGGCATTACACCGATGTCAGAGCCTCCCTGCACGTTTATTGGCTGCGCAGCAGCCGCAAAACGTGCGGGGAGGAGACCCGAACATGGCGGGCGAGCACATGCGGTACTCGTACGAGTACCGCCATGTGCCGAGCAGAGCGATGCTCGAGCCGATCCGAGCATCGGCCGAGCATGCTCGCTCAACACTAGCTATAATAATGTTTCAAAGAAATATCTAATTGCAATAGGAGCATCCTGTTTTAATCAGAATATAGGAGTTTTTTTTTCATAAAAAGGTCACTTCTTCTTTAAAAGGGTCTTTTAACCCCTCGAATGCGAGAGAAGTCTCCAACACTGAGACAATGCTAGCTTTGTAATGGTTAAAAACCACATTTAAAGTGCTAGTAATATCGGTATTAAAATTGGCGTCCAAGTCTTCTTTACTTTTTTGTAAGATATCCTATATTATAATTCACTAGGGATGTTTGCAAGCCAATAAATGATGTGAGAGGCTCTGAGCACGAACAAAAGCACAATGGCCTGTTCTCCGGCTAGTCACAGCTCAAGAACATCACATTTTAGCTCTCTAGTGCTATTACAGAGGAGAAATTTCCACATACATATTAGACTAATCCCACCCATATGGGTGGTCCAGTACCAAAATGATGGGCAAGTCCCCTCTGCACGGAAAAAACAGCTAACCCCAGACGTATGTTTCGGCCTTATTTGGGCCTCGTCAGTGAGGTGCAACTGGCTTACCTAGTCACTGAGAGCAAGGGGTCCACGTCTTTAAACTTACCCTTTAAACTTAGGGAGAGACCCTAAGTGTTTCGTAGAAACAAGCCAATAAATGATGTGAGAGGCTCTGAGCACGAACAAAAGCACAATGGCCTGTTCTTTGGATAGTCACCGCTCAAGAGCATCACATTTTAGCTCTCTAGTGCCATTACAGAGGAGAAATTTCCACATACATATTAGACTAATCCCACCCATAAAATGTGATGCTCTTGAGCGGTGACTAGCCGGAAAAAAGGCCATTGTGCTTTTGTTCGTGCTCAGAGCCTCTCACATCATTTCTGACTTGTTTCTGCGAAACACTTGGGGTCTCTCCCTAAGTGTAAAGGGTAACCCAGACGTGGATCCCTTGCTCTCAGTGCCTAGGGAAGCCAGCTGCACCTCACTGTCGAGACCCAAAATAAGACCGAAACGTACGTCTGGGGTTAGCTGTTTTTTTCCGTGCAGAGGAGACTTGCCCATCATTTTGGTACTGGACTGCCCTTATGGGCGGGATTAATCTAATATGTATATGGAAATTTTTCCTCTGTAATGGCACTAGAGAGCTAAAATGTGATGCTCTTGAGCGGTGACTAGCCGGGGAGCAGGCCATTGTGCTTTTGTTCGTGCTCAGAGCCTCTCACATCATTTTTGACTTGTCACTAGGGATGTTTGTCAGAAGCTGTCATGTGCAGTAGAAACGACTGCCCGCGCAGCGGCTGATACTGAGTGGCGTATTCTGAATTCAGACCGGAGTCCTCTCTGCGCACCTTCCTGGGACCGATTGGTCGGTATCAGCCGCTGCACGTTCGGGCAGTCACTACTGCGCATGACTGCAGTGCCGCCAGTATTGGCCCATGTACATCGGCTGTAAAACTAGTAGCTCTATATTTCATTACTTACAGGTTTAAAGTTCAAGCGCTATTCAAGCTGAAAGGATCCCCATCCTGCCCCTTCTGGCTGCCTCCGATCAGATCTGTAATCCGGTTGTGGGACCGGACGGATGCAGCGAGGGACAATCTTCAGTCAGTAAGTATAAGGAAAACCCTGCCCTCTTTTGATGAAGGAGGGCAGGATTTTCCCCTTTGCTTACTGAAGATTGTCCCTCGCCGCTCTCCATCCGGACCAGACTGAGATGCAGCATGACTCAGAGAAAGGGGCAGGAGGGGGATCCTTTCAGCTTCAAGAGTGCTTGAACTACAAGTCTGTAAGTAAAGAAATATACAGCGATGTGTTACTGAAAAAAGTAAAGAAGACTTGGAAATAAACTTAAAGGGATAGTAATGTTTCATAATAAAAGCAGCTCTAATTAATCATCATAGTATTTGGACTTTGGAGAGTGTTATATCAATACTGTCAGAGTTGTAGTACAAGAGTATTTCAATGATAAAATATCCCCCTCCCGTCCCTTTTACTGATGTAACACTGCTCAGCCAGATCAGAAGGGAGGTGCCCAGGTAGATTGAACAGAGGGACAATCTTCAGTTAACATAAGGGAAAAACCTGAAAAACTTGTCAAGGAGGGCAGGGATTTCATTGTTCTCATAGGAAGAAGATTGTCCCCTGCTGTTATCTGTCTGGTCTATGGACTGGATTCCGCATCTGAGAAGAGATGGCTTATACTAGGTAAAAGGGGCGGGAGGGGGAAACTTTGCTTGTGAATATCTCTTAAACCATAAAGGTTTGAGAGATAAGACTTATATCGTTCTTCATGTTTTTAATGCCTACAAAATAAAATAAAGATAAAACAAAGTATTAATATCCCTTTAATACTTTCAGCGACAGAGCAGTGTTCAGCGCAATTCTTTGCAATACATTGCACACGCCTCTGGGGCTGAAAAGGTTAAATATATAGCCTAGAATCTCAGGTGGCATTCAGGGACATTGTAGGATCATTCACCAAACAAAACGACTTGTGGCACTTGGATTATAAATGATACACAGTTTGCTACAAGTTCAAAGAGAGACTGGCTGAACATGGATTTATCATTGCTTAAAAATTGGAGGAAAGTAATTTTTAGGTAATGATGATGCATGCTCTAATCTACACGCATTTGTTATTGTCATATACTTGTTAATAATTCCACTGTTATCTGCCTCCAGAGAAGAAAATTCTCGCCTTTTTTTGGTTTCTTCAACAAAACAATTAATAATGCAGGTCTGCCGGCTGAGGACTGGAAATTAATTAACGGTAGCTAAAGCTCAATTCTTTAGTTACAATGTTGCCTTTATTGGATGAAAATACAGCACAGAAACTCACTAATCAATTTGCTGATGACTTAGAAAACGTGTTTCACCTTTCTGTATTCAGGTATGCAAATTAATGAAAAAAGCAGATTACTAACTCCCTTATTACTTTACCGTTGGATGGCTGGAGACAGAGACGTAACTAGAATCCACAAGGCCCTGGTGCAAAAATGACTGTGGGCCCCCAACCACATTGCCCCCCACTGGCCACCTCCACATTGCCCCCATTGGTCATCTCCACATTGCCTCCATTGGCCATCTCCACATTGCCCCCAATGTCCACCTCCACATTGCCCCCAATGTCCATCTCCACAATGCCCCCATAGAGCCCCAGCGTCCATCTCCTACCTCCCTGGTGGTCCAGCAGTATGGCAGGAGAGGTCTGTGCCTCCTTCTGCACAGACCTCTATTAGGAGTTGGAGCTCCCGTGCGGTCCTCTCTCCAGTAATGCAGAGCTTTGGGAGATGATGTCATCTGCATTACTAGAGTGCCGAAAACAGAGAGGGAGCTCAGCTGCTAATAGGAGACTGTGCCAAAGAAGACACAGACCTCAGCTTGTTGTGGGCACCAGGTGTGGGGATCACAGGGGGTGGCTGGGCCCCTGGAGCGACGGGCCCAGTTGCATTTGCTACCCCTGAGACCCCTATTGTTACGGCACTGGTTGGAGATGGGAGTTGAAGTAGATGGAAGCTGACTACCCCTTCCTTAAATTTAAAGCATTTGCAGCCCAATTAGGGGATGGGTGTAGGCAGGGCTGGATTTACAATAAGGCAGAGTAGGCACCTGCCTACAGGAACACCCCACAGAGGGGCGCCTGTCATTGGGATCATTATTTTTTTTAAATTAGCCATCAGGGTAAATAACGGATGCGTGCACAACTCCTCTGTTACGCAGAGAGTGAAACGGGAGATGGAGTTCTTTGAGTATAACGCTTTAGCTACCGCAGTGAAGCAGTCACACGATATAGCTGTCATACCCTTTGGCCTTGGATGCTACAGACAGAGCTCCTATGATGGAGACTTTGCTAGCATTCAAAGCTGACAAAAAATGAGCCCTTTGAGTGCCAGAGGTGTACGCAACGCATTGCAAAACAATGTGTTGTGTAGTCCTCTGGCACTCAAAGGGTTAAAACACTGTCACCAAGGGATTTTAGATGGCAATGTCATCTCATTTGCCAGTCTAACATTGCCCATATTTTTTTTTTTGGGGGGGAGGGGTCACTTCAGATTTCTGTGCCTACAGGCTCCTGAGATGTAAATCCGGCCCTGGGTTTAGGGCAGATATGACCCGGATTTCCCAATAGGCCGAGTGAGCACCATATTTGAAGCGGCTCCTCCTCTGTGCTGGCCACACCCACATTCTGAATTGTGGGTGTGGCCAGAGCAATCTCACTGTTCCTGCACCAGATTATATACCCCTTTAAAGTCTATTATTTAACCCCTTGGCATAGCTGGGAACTTGCCTGGTTTCACCGGAGACTTCGGATTTAGAGCAGTGTCTCCAGGTCTCCGGATGAAGCCTTCAGCTCGGCATATTAGTATTACTTGTTTTAGCCTATGTGGGGCTACAAGTGTGATCGAAACAAGAAGTCAGCAAAGGAATAAACAGGACAGACACAGGGCTTTGAAGTATACATCATGGCCCCTTAAACCTGCGACATCAGAATCTCACAGTTTTTATGTGGGTGAGATTCTGATGTCGCCCTTTTGAGCCATGCAGCATTCTCAGTTCCCTGTTTTCTAGGTCGCCAAATAAAAGGTGACATTTCAACTGTGAACCCTAGTATTCAAGGGGTTAAAACTCAAATGGAAAATTTGAATCGTTAATCATTCCCCATGAGAGAAATGTGTTGCACCACTTTTTTTCTTAGTACGTCAGCCTCAGTGAGAACTGGAGCCATTCTGGAGCAAAGCAACTGCCCCATAGAGGAAAAAAATGACAATTTCCCAAATTTCCATTGATTGAAAAGACCCATTTATCACATTGGGGAACTTTAACCCTTTGACTGCCAAAGGGTCATCAAATATATTGATGCGCAATGCATCTGACACCCCCTCTGGCATTCAAAGGGTTCATCGTGCCCTACGGTGCGGCTGGTTTGTTGCGGATTTGCTCCGGTTCCTCTCAGTACATCAGCCTCTGTGAGTCATTACTGTGTTTGACCCCTTGAGTGCCAGAGGCTTTGTAATGTGTTGCACACCCCTCTGAAATGGAAAGGGTTAAATGACAGCACTTGTAGGCAGAAATGGTCACAGATCCCCCCACCCCCTGACTGGAAAATCTAAATAAATAATAAGACAGAACTTCCAGGGAATGAGCTGCATCTCATAAATGTACAATGTATTTTATATTCCATCTAGTTAGTAATTAAAGAGGCCAAGCTGGTGACAGACTTCATTTAACTGTTTTGATAACTGCGCGGGTGGCGGTGCATTGCAAGACAGGGGGCGCTGTGAACAAAGGGAAAGTGTCAAGAAATGATGTGCAATTAAAGGGTTAGTAATGTCCTAGATAACTAAAAAAGTAATATTGTAGATAAATTAAAAAGAAATCGATCAGTGCAAGTCCTGTCTCTCAAAGCAATGCATTGCGTACCCCTCTGGCACTCAAAGGGTTAAAGTCTCCCCCCCTCCCTGATGTCAGCTGTAATACTGACAGCAGGAGATTCAAGTCAGCCAACTCGAGGAGGCTCTTCAGCAGAGCCGAAATAGCGCAATCTAAAAAGAAATATTTCATTGGAACGGTCTACAAAGTGGGCCTGGTTTGCAAGCACACTTTGTAGACCATTCCAATTAAGTATTTATTTTTTTATTTTGTTATCTCGTCTCTGCTGGAGAGCCTCCTGCCAGTCCCCAGACCAAGATCTCCTGATGTCAGCTTATAGCTGACGTCAGGGAAAGGGGAGGGAGGGAGGGGAGAACTTTAAAACGTTCTATCTCTCAGACTTTTATGGTTGCGCCTATTGATTTATTTTTTGATTTATTGCATCTCATAAATGTACAATGTATTTTATATTCCATCTAGTTAGTAATTAAAGAGGCCAAGCTGGTGACAGACTTCATTTAACTGTTTTGATAACTGCGCGGGCGGCGGTGCATTGCAAGACAGGGGGCGCTGTGAACAAAGGGAAAGTGGCAAGAAATGATGTGCAATTAAAAGGTTAGTAATGTCCTAGATGACTAAAAAAGTAATATTGTAGATAAATTAAAAAGAAATCGATCAGTGAAAGTCCTGTCTCTCACAGCAATGTGTTGCATACCCCTCTGGCACTCAATGGGTTAAAGTAACCCCCGATGTCAGCTGTAAAGCTGACAGCAGGAGATTCAAGTCAGCCGACTCGAGGAGGCTCTTCAGCAGAACCGAGATGACAAAATCAAAACAGAAATACTTAATTGGAACGGTCTACAAAGTGGGCAAGCACACTTTGTAGACCTTTCCAATGAAGTATTTCATTTTTGATTTTGTTATCGCAGCTCTGTTGAAGAGCCCCTGCCGGTTCCCGGACCAGGGTCTCCTGATGTCAGCTTACAGCTAACGTCAGGGAAAAGGGGGGGAGGGGAGAACTTTAAAACGTTCTATCTCTCAAACCATAAAAGTTTGAGAGATAGGACTTGCACCTATCGATTTCTTTTTAATTTATCTACGATATTACTTTATGATCATGTAGGACATTGCTATCTCTTTAAAACTAAAACCTCAAATGGATATATAAAATAGGCTGCTAAAAAAGTAATGTAACATCCATACCTGAGAAGTCTCACGTTTTGTCCCGGAGACTACGGTTTTGACTCTGAATTACCAGGTCTCCTGGGCAGAGTCTGATTCTCCAGATTTGGGGAGTTTCTGATGAAACTCTGCCCAATTGTGCTTGTTTCCACCTGGTTCCTCCCACTCCCCGCCCTCTTTTACTCCTTCCCCAGTCTATTCTATTTTTTTAGGTTTTATAAGTCCCGCCCCACTCACGGTTAAGCTCCACCCCTTTCTGCAGCAAATCTCTCCATTTTTCTCCCCTTGGCGACACCACAGGACTCCCCACCGGGGAGCACAGACCAAAAAGTTCACAGGTATGGTAACACCCCTACCTAAGTCTTAATTAGTATAAGAAAACTGGACTGCAAAGAATGCCTAAGAGACAAACAAAAAGGTATATAAAAAGGAACAGACGAAAAATAAAATAACTCCCTTCCTCAATATACATTAACTAGTTGAAAAGCCTGTGTACGCGGGCCACAGTGCCACCCAACAACCTCGGCTGGTGGCCGGATCCTGTCTTGTCACTGGCTGAGCTGCAGTCATGCGTAGTACTGACCCCGAACGCACTGCGGTTGATATCGGAGCGGGGCACTCAAAATTCAGACCGTAGTCCCCTCTGCGCACCTTCCTAGGACCGAGCGGTCCCAGGAAGGTGTGCAGAGAGGACTCCAGTCTGAATTCGGAATGCCCCGCTCCTTTATCAGCCGCGGTGCGGGCAGTGTCTACTGTGCATGAATGCAGCTCGTGCTGCCGTCTCTACTCAGCATGACAGCTTCTGACAAACATCCTTAGCGAATTATTATACAGGATGTGAGAGACATGCACTGTACAGAAATATCCTAACTCCTGTACATATCACAAAAAGGGCACAAACCAACATGTACGAAAAAAACGATTGTTTTAATATAAGAAAGCAAGCATCACACTAAAAGGATAGTAACACTTAATATGTAAAATATATATATATATATTGTAGAGTTATACTCCTGAGTATGTTTTAATAAAACACCTGCTGGGAGGTGTTTTATTAAAAAGTTATTGCAGTTAAAACTTGAATTTTTTAGGTGCAATATTTCATTGGCCTGAAATTTTACATAGGCTCTGTTGCTACACCATTCTATGGAGATTTATAAGATGGTGTATCAACAGCACCACTGTACAATTTCAAACAAAGCGAGGGACACAAACAGTGTCTTATCTAAGGTTATACATAAAACATATATTTAAAAAATCAATATATGTTGTGTTGTACCGCATGATATACACAGTAAAATGCATGCAGAGAATTTCCTACCGTCTCTGCTCAGTGTTCTGCGATTGAAGCCTCTTCTTCTCTCAGCACAAAAAAAAAAACTGCTCCACAAACACACCATGTATCGGAAAATATTCAAATTTTAATAAAATGTAAAATCATGTAACATAAAGTCCTAAAATGCGTTGCTCACTGTGTGCGTAACTGCACATGTGCAGTGGGGACTCGCAGAACGGGCTGATCCGGAGAGTGGAGCTCCGGAAGGCTGACAGCCTGTCTGTGCTTCCGGCTCCGGGGCAGCATCGGAGGTGGCTGGGTGACAAACTGTCACCCAACGTCTCCGCTGCTGCCCCGGAGCCGGGAGCACACACAGGCTGTGAGCCATCCGGAGCTCTCCGCTCCGGATCAGCTCGTGTATATGGGCTTTGTAACTAGTATAAATTAAAATATATATGGATATATAAATACTTGCCTTCACTTCAATGCATTTGGTAGCACTACTACTTTATCAAGAACAGAAAAGACTTAGACTTTGTGTTTTTACTGAGTCATTTGTTTTAATATTTAATCTGCATTTTACATATGTAAGAGTACAACAGTATAATACAATTTAGACTTAGACAGACCTATGTATCAAAACAGCTATTGGAGGATAATTTTTTAATTCATCCAGTTAAGTGAAACCATTAGTTTTAAATTGTTAGGGATCGAACACACTTTGTCTATGCCTTTTCTGCTCTGGATAAAGTAGCGTGCAGTGCTGCAAAACACGCTGAAGTTAAGGCAAAGATTAATTGTTTGTATATCCATATATATTTTATTTTGTATTTTACATTTTATTACAATTTGAATATTTTGGATACATGGTGTGTTCGTGGAACAGTTTCTTTGTGTGCTGAGAGACGGAGAGACTTCAATTGCAGAACACCGAGCAGAGATCGTAGGAAATTCCCTGCATGCATTTTAGCTGTGTATATCATATGGTGCAACATAGGATATTTTAAATGTGAGTGCATTGATTTTATAAATATATGTTTTATGTCTAGCCTTAGATAAGGCAATATTGGCTCGCCTTGTTTTTCTACGTTGCACTAGTTCCGGAGAGAGGGGGACTGAGAAAACGCTGCCTATTAAAGGAGTATTAAACTTTTTTTATGAAAACCTATATATTGTAGAGCTTTCCCTGCTGATTAAAACAAGGTTACTCCTACCACTGTCAGTTGTTTTATTCAAAAGTTATAACAGTTCAAATAATCAGGAAGTAAATTTACGGTGTTTACTTCCTGATAGTTCTAACTGACAGGAAGTGAATTTACTGTGTTTACTTCCTGATAGTTCTAACTGACAGGAAGTGACTCAGCAGTTTCTATCACATTCTATGGAGAACTGTAAGTCACTGACATTCCTCTCCATTAAAATGTAACAGGATAACTAAGCAGAATTTGGCCGCTAATGTAAAAAAAAACATGGAGCAATAATTCTGGATATACGCATCTCTCAGATGTAAGAGTATAATTTTTTTTTAATCAACAGGAAACATACAACAATATATATTTTTTTCACAAAAAAGTTTACTGCTCCTTTAACTCTACACAATACTGGAGAAAACTGATTGAGGAAACAGCTTAATAACTCCCAATGCCCTTTTAGCTGGCACACATATAGATGTGTTTCCAGCCACTCATTTTGTGAGTAACATTTCATTGGTGGTGCTGTGGTGTTATCCCAGTTGCTTTGAAAATACTACACAAGAGGTACTTTCTCTATTTTGTATCTTTACTGTACAATTACAGGCCATTCAGATACTGCATCTAAATACACATGCTATATAATAATTCTCTAGGATGTTTGTCAGAAGCTGTCATGCACAGTAGAGACTGCGCACGCTGCAGTCATGCACAGTAGAGACTCTGCGCACTGCAGTCATGCACAGTAGAGACTCTGCGCACTGCAGTCACGTGCAGTACAGACTACCCGAACACTCTGCGGCTGATACGAAGCGGGGCACTCTGAATTTGGACCAGAGTCCACTCTGTGCACCTTCCTGGGACCAAACGGTCCCAGGAAGGTGCAGAACGAGGACTATGGTCTGAATTCGTCTCCGTATCAACTGCGGCTCATTCAGGCATTCTGTATTGCACATGACTGCAGCATGGGCAGTAAGCAGAGAGGCTCCGGGCACCAGCAGAGGCTGCTGGGTGGCACTGTGGCCTGTGTACAGGGGCTTTTATACTAGTTAGGAATATAAATGGTACCCCAGTGCATGAAGAACAAGCCGACCTTCTATCTATAAATGGTTAAAATTGACAGACAAACATATAAAATATGCATTCCCCCCACAATAAGTAATAGAATTAAATGAATTGGATGATATTTTTAATTTTGTGCACATTTTTTATTAGAATTTTTTTATATTGCAGCCACAACGTTGATATTTTATTATTGATATCGACATAGTCTTCTATTGCTTATTGTTAAAGGACCATAAAACTGTGCAGTGCGTTGTAAAGCAATGCATTGTACACTCTCTGGTCCGTGAAGGGTTAAGATTAATAATGTACAATGAGAAGCGTTTGAGGTGCTGTCGTCCTACTAGGAACTGTCATGTCTGCCTCCGTGTGACATCCAGGACTAATTGAAGATATTGCACCTTGAATAAAAGTAAAATGTATAGGAGCCATTAGGATTTTCTAGCCATACTAAGTTAACCCTTCCCACTGGCACTCAAAGGGTTAAGGTTTGGTTTATTATTCAGGGTAGTAGTCTTCCTTTAACCCCTTAATGACCAGCCAGTGCGGCGCAGAGACCACGGGTCATTTTTTTTTTTTTTTTTTGTCTTAATGGATTCCGGGGTTGCCCAGTGGCATCAGCCGCACGGCGACCCCGGAATTCCATGATGTGCCATGACCATCGTGGGTCTTTATAAAAGCAGTAATCTTTTTTTTAGGAAAAAACATATATTGTAGGGCTTTTCCTGTTGAGTAAAATAAGGGTACACCTACTGCTGAAAGATGCATATTTCCAGAGTTATTACAGTTTAAACCAGTGTTTTTTTTTTTTACATTAGCAGTGCCCTCTAGTGGTCAAATTCCAGTTAGTTATTCTGTTACATTCTAATGGAGAGGAAAGTCAGTGACTTACAGTTCTCCATAGAATGTGATAGACACTGCTGAGTCACTTCCTGTCAGAACTATCAGGAAGTAAACACAGTAAATTCACTTCCTGATTGTTTGAATCCTAAAAAATGTTGAATAAAACAACTGTTGTTTTACTCAATAGAAAAAGCATGTCAGGGGTCGTTAAGGGGTTAAATTGCCCAAGATCTAGAAAAGTGTGAACTTGATAAATGATCTCTTTTAGATTTCACCCAATTGTAACACATTCTTTTCCATCTTAATATTACAGTAAATTGAGAAATCGCGAGGTGAGACAAACAGCAGGGGAACACTACTATTTTGGAAAGTGACATGACATTTCATAACGCGATTTAGGAAGACTGAAATAACACAGATACCTGGCAGCTGAATAGTGATCAGGGGTTCAGAGATGAGCAGATGGTATTATAAAGACTTTGAAGTAATGCTCATATTTCCCTTTTTATTTAATCTGAGTTTACAGCTCGGTCATTTGTCCAGTAAAAAAGAGAAAACTCCTCTTGTACGGAGCAAGGACATATGCCCAAAGTAGAAAGGACTCAGGGCTTAAAATTTGAAGTCCTTTGCTATTAGCCAGACCTGAAAAGTTACTCGCCACTGTAAGCCATAACATACCCACCAGGGCTGAATTTCTACTCGCCAGGGCTAAATTTTCACTCACCAGTAGTCAATATTGAGCCCTGGCTAATTCTGGAGCAAAGCAACTGCAGCGTGGTGGGAATATTTCCAAAATACCCATTGATATATTTAAAGTCCTTTGGTTTAGCCCCTTAAAGCAGAACTTTCCCTCAAATCACTATGCACTAGTGATACACAAATCAATACTTGTATTATCCTGAATATGTCCGGTGTTATTGAGAAATCCAAATTGTTGCCAGACGCACAGGCAGGCATCTTGCTGTACCAGCAACTGTGCGTCTGTGTGTTCAGTCTCTTCCTGTACCTTAAGGTACAATGCAATCCCCCTCACCATTCCTGGAGGAGACTGAGATGGGCAGCGCAGGTGCAAAGATGCGTCTTCGGCAAGATGTCTGTGCTTATGCCAGCCTGTGCATCTCGGAACAAGTTGGATTTCTCAATAACGCCGGACTTATTCAGGATAACACTAGTATGGATATGCGTAGCACTATGTGCATAATGATTCAGGGGGCACTTTAATTTGAGAGACATTTCAGCTTTAATGACTACCTGATCCAGTAGAGGGTGGCCGTTAAGGATCATGGCGCATTTTTTTTTTTATTGCGATGAATTATTGGATGGCAAAACAACAAGGAGCCATGATTTTCTGTTAATTCTTTGAGTGCCAGAGGGGTAAGCAACACATTGCAGAGCAATGCATCGCGTGCCCTTCTGGCAATCAAAGGGTTACATTCTAAATCGATATGAAAACAAACGCACAAGCTTAATTAACATAATTCTTTGTTCCTAGACTCCAGGATCTCAAAGTTTACTTATGAGCATTTAAGTGGTTAATTAAAGGGATAGTAATACTTCATTTTATCTTTATTTTATTTTCTAGGCATTAAAAAAACATGAAGAACGATATAAGTCTTATCTCTCAAACCTTTATGGTTTGAGAGATATTCACAAGCAAAGTTTCCCCTCCCGCCCCTTTTACCTAGTGTAAGCCATTTCTTCTCAGATGTGGAATGCAGTCCATAGACCAGACAGATAACAGAAGGGGACAATCTTCTTCCTATGAGAACAATGAAAGCCCTGCCCCCCCTTGACAAGTTTTTCAGATTTTCCCTTATCTTAATAGAAGATTGTCCCTCTCTGCAGTCTACCTGGACACCTCCTTTCTGATCTGGCTGAACAGTGTTACATCAGTAAAAGGGGCGGGAGGGGGATACTTTGTCATTGAATTACTCTTGAACTACAACTGTGACAGAAATGAAATAACACTCTGCAAAGTCCAAATACTATGATGATTAATTAGAGCTGCTTTTATTATGGAACATTACTATCACTTTAACCTTTTCATTTTCTGAAGCATTGAACATGCTGATCAATCTCAAACGAGATTTTTCTCCAATCAAAGCTTCTAGTAAGGTGTGCCCCGAAGTAGATACAAAGCTTATATTATACTAAACAATTAACCAGCTGAATACATTTGCAGAACATCTTGCTAATTAATTGTCACGTGCAGCTACATCCAGATCTCTTAGTCTTCTGTAACAGTAATGAACACTTTATTTACAGACAAAAGATAAACAGATGTGTTCACATTAACAGATAAAGTGGCAAGATTGGCATTATTTGTGGGCTCCTACCAGCTTGCCAGTATCTCACTGTTTAATAAGTAGTCACTAATGTGCTGTTAAATCCACATATATCTTTTTTTCTAAAAAGCTTTCTTTGAAATGGAATTGTGTTGTCAGATTTGGAAATGTGTCACAATCCAGCGCTGAGGTTGTGAAAAAGACAAATTGCGAGTCTACCTGTTAGTTGAATAATATGACAGGCACTGGCAAGAAACCATTATATCAAGTGTTTTTTTTAAATATTATTTAATTAGGCATAATTAAACCCATAATTAAGACTTTTTTGTTCTTAAATGTCTGCATTTTAATAGAGATGAACAAACGTCTTGGATTTTCTTTGACGGCAAATTCGATTTACTCATTCAAGTTTCAATATAATCATTCTGTACTAACCTTACTTGATGTTGTTCTGAGATCAGCAACCTTTGGCTCTCCAGCTGTTGAAGACTACAGCTTCCATCATCGCCAATGAACTGCTGCCTAGTTGAGAGAGTCAAAGGTTGCCTAACCATGTTATAGTTTATCTTTTGTGCAGTTCATTATGAGCAAGATCTGGACTGGTGAGGGAAAGGTTAATTATTAGAGCACAATTTTCAGACAATGTTGGTTTAATTGTAATAATTGTAAACAAGATGCCACTGGTATAGAGCAGAGGTAGCCAAGCTCAGTCCACAGTTGCTGCAAACAGGCCCAGGGCCGGATTTTCCATAAGACAGACTAGGCATCTTCCTATAGGCGCACCCTACAGAGGGTAGCCTGCCATAGAAATCCAATTTTTTTTTTAAGTGCCGCGTTGCGCTGCACCGCGCCGCCCACTGCATGTAAGGCTTGTGCTTTCTTCGGCAAAGATCTGTAGCTGTTGAGCTCCCCCGCTCTTTAGTAATACAGAGCGCTGGGAGATGACATCATCTCCCAGCGCTCTGCATTACTAAAGAGAAGACCGCGTGGGAGCTCCAGGTCTGTGCAGAAGCACAGATCTTTCCTGCGCTGGACCACCTGGGAGGTAGGAAATGTGAGGCTTAATGTGGAGATGATAGGGGCAATGTGAGGGCAATATGGGGATGATGGGGGGCAAGCAATGTAGAGCTGATGGGGGGCAATGTTGAGATGATGGGGCAATGTGGAGCTGATGGGGCAATGTGGATGTGGAGGTGATGGGGGGCAATGTGGATGTGGAGCTGATGGAGGTCAATGTGGAGTTGATGGGGCAATGTGGAGCTGATGGGGGGTAATGTGGAGATTTGGAGCATTGTGGAAATGGCCAATGGTGGTGGTGGTGGGGAACTTCAGATTTCTGTGCCTACAGGCTCCTGAGATGTAAATCCGGTCCTGAACAGGCCATGATTTAACCATTTGAGTGCCAGAGAGGTTTGCAATGCTTTGGACATCTCTCTGTCACTCAGAGGATTAAGGATTCCCAGACCAAGCTCACTTGAGTTAATCATTGGCTCATTCATTTTGACTGTTCTATTAACTGATCTAATTTTATTTTAGCTCTTTCAATGTCCCTAGAAATTCTAATGTTCCATTTTAGTCTTTGATTACCATGACTCCCAATGAGGAATCTTGTCTACAGATCACTTGTGACAGAAAATCTATAATAGTATTTAACAGAAAATAGAAATAAATGGCTGATCTTTACACAGTTGGTGGGGCATTATTCAGATAGTAATTTCAATGATGGGATCGATATGAAAAT
This sequence comes from Rhinophrynus dorsalis, assembly GCA_037306005.1. Classification (NCBI taxonomy): domain Eukaryota; kingdom Metazoa; phylum Chordata; class Amphibia; order Anura; family Rhinophrynidae; genus Rhinophrynus; species Rhinophrynus dorsalis. Next base: position 245,305,789 of record CM074725.1, read on the forward strand.
TATTCATATAAATGTTTTACAGACAAGCCTTCAAGAGCACAAAGAGACCTCAAACGTGCCCCCAGATAAACCAGCTAATTTAGCTAATGATCTAGTTTATTTGGAGGAAATGCAGGATACTGGAACTTGGCAGATAACATTATGAATGAATATGTTTATTTATGTAGCACTGCAAGTGTACTCAGTGCTTTAGTATTTAAGAGTTTGGACAATACAGGGCAATTAAGTTAAACGTCTACTCCTTGGAATCTAGACAGATGTCAACCTTTCTAGCAACCAAGGTGTAAGAAAGTCAAAATGGATCAAATATGACTTATAACAGGGGTCTGTCTGTGGCGATATATATGTGTGTGTGTTTATGTATGCGTACATGTCTTTATCTATATGGATATGGACATTGTATGCAATTTATTACGAGTGTATGTATATATATATATATATATATATATATATACATGTGTATGGTTAATTGTCTGTAATATGGCTTAAAAGGATAGTAAAACTTAAAATGTAAAAAAAAATATGTTGTAGGGTTTATCCCCCTGAGTAAAACAAGAGTACTTCCACTGCTGAAAGGTGTTTCGTTCAAAAGTTATTAATTTTCAAAGTTGAATTTTTTAGGTGCAATATCACAGTGGCCTGAAATTGTACAGTGGCGCTGTTGCTACACCATCCTATGGAGATTTATGGTCCTGGGACCAGAGCTGTCCATAGGATGGTGTAGCAACAGCGCCACTGTACAATTTCAGGCCACTGTGATATTGCACCTAAAAAATCAACTTTGAAAATTAATAACTTTTGAATGAAACACCTTTCAGCAGTGGGAGTACTCTTGTTTTACGCAGGGGGATAAACCCTACAACATATTTTTTTTTACATTTTAAGTATTACTATCCCTTTAAGAATAAACAATTGGAAATCTGTTTATTTAATTAAGAATCCAGGGCAATTTCAGCTGTCCCAAATGGCAGGGGGTCACACAACTACACCAATAAAGGTTGCTTCAAGTGGTTTGACGGGATGCATTCCTTATTTAGCCATTTGAGGACTTAAAGGAAGCTCTCTGTTGGTCATATATGAAAGGAGGGAGGACAGATGTCAAAATTTCTCTATTTGCCAACTAAACAAAGATTTCAGAGAGAGGAACAAATGCTTCTGATAAACCGGTTTCTGGAGCCTTCCCCCCATCAATAATATCTTGAGGCCGTCATGAAATGGCAGGTGGTTGTGGTGAGGAAAGGTCAGTTGAGCTAACCAGTTTACACCAGACCTAAGTGATATGAAAAATGATATAAAGGAGCTGTATTTTTGGGTTGAAATCAAAACTTCGGGAGAGCATGAGAGGAGAGCAGCATGAGAGAAGTGCATCCTGGGAGGAAGACCTGTCCTTGAGAGTCCAGATGTGAGCCCAGCAGATAAGAGACCAGAAACCAAGATTTGTGCTGGAGGGTGTGAGGAGACTGTCATCATATAATTTACTGGTATCCAATTTAATTCCATCTTTTCCATACCTGTAATCTACAATATTGCTCAATTCATGCATATATCATCCAAACTGTAACAGTATGTTGATTCTGTACATAATACAATCATCTTTATTATTATCCCTTATCTGTGTGTTTCTTAGTACCCCAAAGTACAATTGTACCCTTGGTAAGAGGGGCTAGATAGAATTGTCAGAGGGGCTAGATAGAATTTCTTACAAAGGGGATGATGAATTGGTCCTGTTTCCTGAAAAAAAAAAAAAGACTTTCAATAAATATAAAAATCTGGTTTTGGTTCATTGTCTACCCCTCCGCGGGGTGTCAGGCAAGTGGAGATCACCTGCACCCAGTGAGTTGCCACAGGGCAGGGATTTTGCCAGGCGTGGCAGGGGGTGGGTGGGTGCAAAGCTCCCCTGGCCACTCCTGGAAAAATTTCTGTAAGGTGATTCACATGGGTGGCAATTTGCCCCCTGCCCATTCTGTGAAAACTGCTGCATCGACACTCACCATCATCATTGTCCAGCATTCCAGTGGTCCAGCAAGACCCTGATGTGCATGGAGCGCCCAGTCGAACTGGCAGCACCACACAACATTTCCTAATAGAAATCTTCAATAACTTACACTAGCCAAATGCGAGCAAAAGTTTAGATTTAAAGAAACACTAGCACCAAAAATGAACTAGGCTGAGCTACCTTTCAATATCACATACTTACAGCTAGCATATTTAAAATATGTATAGATTTATTACTCATATATATGCTTCCCATAAATGTGATATTTGGGTAAAACTTCCCCTGTCTACACGAGGAGTCCTAACATGACACCACATCCTTTCTTTTGAGTCCACTTTTCTTTTCACAAGTGTAGAGGTTTTCCTATTAAGCATTGTAACAAACAGTGGCATAACTATAGGGGTCGCATCTGCGACCGGGCCTGTCACTCCAGGGACCCGGCCGCCCCCTGCGAGCCCTCCACCTGGCGCCTGCAATCTCCCTCTGGCGCGCTAGTAATGCAGAGCGCAGGGAGATGACATCATCTAGTAATGCAGAGATGACATCATCTCCCAGTGCCCTGCATTACTAAGAGGACCGTGCGGGAGCTCCAGGGAGGTAGGAGATGGAGGCATTGTGGAGATTTAGGGGCATTGTGGAGGGGGTCAATGTGGTCGAGGGGGGCCAATGTGGTGGGAGGGCCCGTGGCACTTTTTGCACCAGGTCCCAGAGGCGTCTAGTTACGCCTCTAGTAACAAAGGATGGGGGAGATGCACTAAGGCATGATAAAGGGGTGATACAGTGGTGATAAAGTGGAGATGATTTCTCCAGTGATATCACTTCTCCAGTTCCTGTGTTATTCTATGGAGACAATGCATTGAGATTTCTCAGACTTTGGAGAGCTTAGTGCATAGGATCTGTAGAATAACATAGGAACTGGAGAAGTGATATCATTGGAGAAGTCATTTCTACTTTATTACCTCTTTATAATAAACTAAATTTGAGTCCTGCGACTTGAGGAGGCTCTTCAGCAGAGCCAAAATCTTGTTATTTAAAAAGAACTACTTCATGGGAAAGGTCTACAAAGTGTGCTTGCAAACCAGGCACACTTTGTAGACCTTTCCAATGAAGTAGTTCTTTTAAAATAATGCAATTTCTTCTCTGCTGCAGAGCCGCCGGCTGGTCCCAGGACTGGGGATCTCCTGCTGTCAGTACAGCGCTGACGTCAGGAGAAGGGGAGGGAGGGGGGAACTTTCAGTGTGAATATCTATCAAACCATAGCGGTTTGGGAGATAGGATTTGTGGCATATAGTTTATATCATCTACAAAAGTAGAAGATTTTTTTATGGGACATAGTGTCCCTTTAAGCGGAACTTTCATGCATATTAAAGTGCCCCCAAGTCATTTTTTACATAGCATTATGTATATCAATACTTGTCTTATCCTTAGTAAGTTGGAGACTCACAAGCAGACATCTTGATGTAGAGGAACCTGTGCAGCTGTGCTTTCCGCCCCTTTCTGTACCTTTAGGTACAATGCAACTCCCCCTTTCCAATCACAGAGGAGACAGGGACCAGCAGCGCAGACTCTGTCTCTGTGGTGAGTGTCCGAAGAAGTTGGACTTCTAAATAATGCCGGACTTACTAAGGATAACACAAGTATTGATATGCTTAACTCTATGTGAAAAATGATCTGGGGGGCACTTTAATATGCGTGCAAGTTCTGCTTTAGTGCATCTCTCGTAATGTATTGTGGATGTCTCTGCCTTCTAAGGGGTTAAAGGGAAACAGACACCATAATCCTTTGAGTGCCAGGGAGTAAGCAACACATTGCTTCACCATACCCTGCACAACTATTCCAGGCCAAATATCTCTTGCTTTTTACTATTAGAAATGCCTTCACTGTCTGGAATCATTCATAGAACAGTACGCCATAATAACAGGCTTGTTCAGAAACATCCTATATAATAATTTGTTAGGATGTTTGTCAGAAGCCGTCATGTGCAGTAGAGACTGCCCGCACTGTAGTCATGCGCTGTAGAGACTGCTTGAATGAACCGCAGCCAGTGGAGGGCTGGCCTGGGGGGCAGGGGGCAATTGCCCCCTGGGCTGGTGATATGCCTGGGCTAGGATGCCACTGCACCTCACTAAATCTCCTGATTGCTGCTGTAAATGGAGCTGCATTAGTGATACCACAGAGCTTACAACTGAAATGGTGCTACATAAATGATACCACAGAGGTACAATCCAAATCGAGTTAAACTAGTAACATAAACCATTTCCCTTGTAACCTCTATAGTATCACTAGGTAAGCTCTATAGTATCACTAGGTAAGTTCTATAGTATCACTAGGTAAGCTTTAATTAAATTGTAAGCTTTGTAGTAGTGCACTAGTGTAGCCCCATTTCAACTGTAAGCTCTGTGGCATCACGTGACTTACGTCACAACATTAATGCCAATTTTAAAATTAACAAGAGGGGGTGGGCTGGAACAGTGGGCTCGAATGATGGTAGAAATGGGCCACTTGAATGTATTTGCCCCCTGGGCCACAAGTTGCCAGCCCTCCCCTGGCCGCAGCTGATACGGAGTGGGGCGCTCCGAATTCAGACCGGAGTCCTCTCTGCGCACCTTCCTGGGACTGCTTGGTGAGCAGAGAGGCTCCGGGCACTAGCCGATGCTGCTGGGTGGCTCTGTGGCCCGTATACATGGGCTTTAAAACTAGTAGTAACATAAAGTGCCCCACTCTATCACCAGCAAACAGAAGGTCCTTTAAAAAAAAAAACAAAAAAAAAAGAGAATTATATTAACCCTTTAAGTGCCAGAGGGGTAGGCAAATCATTGCTCTGCCTGCCCCTCTGGCACTCAAAGGGTTAAAATGTCTTAGTAAAAAATATAGGTAGTTTTTACTTCTCTTTGGCAATATCTAAGTGTAATTAAAGGGCTAATAATACTTAATTTTTCAAAAGCTGCATCTTGTAGTCCTTAAAAAAATAAATGTCCCCAGCGTCATCTCTCTTATGGTTTGAGAGATAATCAGCGCTCCAGCTGACTGCAGGGGAGTCCGGGACCGGCCGGCGGCTCTGCAACAGAGCAGAGATCGCGTTAATGAAAAAGCAATCCTTCACTGAAACGGTCTTCCACGTGGGCTTGAAAACCAGGCACACTTTGTAGACCGTTCCAATGTAGTATTAGTGTTTAGATTGGCCATTTTCTCTGCTGAAGAGCCTCACTCCGGTCAAATGACTGGATTCTACAGCTGTCAGCTAAAAGCTGTCTTCGTTCAAACAGGCAAGGAAAGGTAACTTTAGCGAGGCATATCTCTCAAACCATAAAGGTTTGAGAGATAAGCCTTACATAGTTTTTCATAATTTTTTTATGCTTATAATATGAAACACACTTAAAGGGATAGTAATACTTCGTTTTATCTTTATTTTATTTTGTAGGCATTAAAAAAACACGAAGAACGATATAAGTCTTATCTCTCAAACCTTTATGGTATAAGAGATATTCACAAGCAAAGTTTCCCCCTCCCGCCCCTTTTTCCTAGTGTAAGCCATCTCTTCTCAGATGTGGAATCCAGTCCATAGACCAGTCAGATAACAGCAGGGGACAATCTTCTTCCTATGAGAACAATGAAAGCCCTGCCCCCCTTGACAAGTTTTTCAGGTTTTTCCCTTATCTTAATTGAAGATTGTCCCTCTCTGCAGTCTACCTGGACACCTCCCTTCTGATCTGGCTGAACAGGTGGGGGATACTTTGCTTGTGAATATCTCTTAAATCATAAAGGTTTGAGAGATAAGAATTACATCGTTCTTCATGATTTTTTAATGCCTACAAAATAAAATAAAGATAAAACGAAGTATTACTATCCCTTTAAAATTAAGTAAGTGTGGTGTCTTCTTTAACTGTTTGAATGCCAGAGGGCTATTCAACACGTTGTAAACCAATGTGTTGGATACTTCTCAGGCACTAAAGGGTTAAGCCTTTGAACGCCAGAGGGGGTGTGAAACACATTTTCTTTGACAACCTTCCTTCATTCAGTGGGTTAATTCTAGGAATGTGCTAGCGCAGCAGCTTGTATAAGTCACAGACAGCTTCCACTGTAGATTAAAAATCTGTATCTTTATTTTTGGGTGACGACGAGTCCACTTTCAGCTGTAAGTCATTTTAATAAGGTATTAAAATGAAATATTACTTTTGGCTGAGGCAAGTATTCGCAGATTCTTGGCAAGAAGCAGAACAAGTGAGTTCTGTACAGTTTGTCTATAGTTTAATTGATAGGATGTTCCTTTCTAGATGACTGTATTATTTGGCCATGATTCCATGATTCATTTGTCTAGATCAGTGGTTCTCAACCCATGCCCTCGGGGTCCACTAACAGGCCAGGATTAGGAATTTCCCTGCTAGAACACAAGTGTGTTGATCAGAGGCTCGGTCATATTGATTAACTCACCTGTACTCTAACAAGGGAATCCTCAAATCCTGGCCTGTTAGTAGCCACTGAGGGCACGGGTTGAGAACCACTGGTCTAGATACTAGCTAGTCACTCTGGTTGGCAAACAGAGCCCGCTTCTGTAGATAAAGACAGATTTTACATTGAGTCGGGAGCATTTTAGCAGCGTGAAAGCAAGGGATGAAAAGGAAAGATGTGATTGTGTACCTGAGTTAAAGCTGAACAAACACCTTATAATAAAAGATTATTCTGGATGTGATCTTCACCTGTATGTTATGTTGGCAATTTTACTTAAAACAATAGTTTATGGCATGTTTAGCTTTGTTTATTGGTTGTTTCTACAAATTATCTAGTACTGGAAAACCGGCGTGAGATGTTAGTATCTGGCTGACAGGAAGTGGGAGGTTAGAAGGAGAACATTGTGGAATGTTAGTATCTTGCAGGAAGTGGGAGGTTAGAAGGAGAACATTGTGGAATTTTAGTATCTTGCAGGAAGTGGAAGGTGGGAAGGAGAACATTGTGGAATGTTAGTATCTTGCAGGAAGTGGGAGGTTAGAAGGAGAACATTGTGGAATGTTAGTATCTTGCAGGAAGTGGGAGGTTAGAAGGAGAACATTGTGGAATGTTAGTAACTTGCAGGAAGTGGGAGGTTAGAAGGAGAACATTGTGGAATGTTAGTATCTTGCAGGAAGTGGGAGGTTAGAAGGAGAACATTGTGGAATGTTAGTATCTTGCAGGAAGTGGGAGGATAGAAGGAGAACATTGTGGAATGTTAGTATCCAGCCCACATACCTGAGAACTCTTCAGATCTTTCTTGGAGACTCTGGTTTTTGCGGTTAATTACCAAATCTCCAGGGACAAAGGCTGATTCTCTGGTGGTGGTGGTGGTGGTGGTAACTTTCTTATGAAACTCTGCCCACTTTTAATCCTTCCCACCGTGTTCCTCCCACTTCACTCCAACTTTCCCTCCTTCCCACCCTGTTCTTCCTACTTCCTGCCCACATCTTCTCCTTCCCCACCTTTTCCTCTCACTTCCCACCCACATCTCCTCCTTCCCACCCTGTTCCCCCTACTTCCCTCTCACTTCTCCTCCTTCCCACCCTGTTCTTCCTACTTCCTGCCCACATCTTCTCCTTCCCCACCTTTTCCTCTCACTTCCCACCCACATCTCCTCCTTCCCACCCTGTTCCCCCTACTTCCCTCTCACTTCTCCTCCTTTCCACCCTGTTCTTCCTACTTCCCTCCCACTTCTTCTCCTTCCCACCCTGTTCTGCCCACTTCCCGTCCACTTTATGTCACAGTCTTTTAAAGGATAGTAATACTTCATTTTGGCAGTAAATAATATTGTATGCATTAAAAAAATAGACAAAATAAAAGAAATCATCTATGCATTTTTTCTGTAACTTGCAGCGTTTAGGAGAAATTTCATTTTTAAGTTTACCCCTCCCACCTCTTTAATGCACATCACCGCTCAAAGCTGTCAGACTTGGATTCTGGTCTACGGACCGGACGGAGGGTCTGGAGAGCTGAAATAGGAGAGGATACTAAGTAAATCTTCATGACGATGGTCTACTGCCTCGCTGCCCACTTTGTAGACCGTCGTCATGAAGATTCCCTTGGTATCCACTCCTATTTCAGCTCTCCAGATGCTCTATCCGGTCCACAGACCGGAATCCAAGTCTGACAGGTTGAGCGGTGACGTGTATAAAAGGGGCGGGAGGGGTAAACTTTATAAAGCAATTGCTCCTAAATGCTGCAAGATACAGAAAAAATACATAGATGCTTTAATTTACTTCTTTAATGCATACAATATTATTTATTGCCAAAATGAAGTATTAATATCGCTTTAAGCCTCTCCCACCCAAATTAAGCCCCAGTCCTTTATGACGTGAATCACGTCATTAATGTCCCCAAGTGGCATTACATGAGGCCCCTCTGGGGACTCTAGAAGACAAAGTTCCCAGGTATACTGATCCAGCTGTTACAGGTGGGAGAAACGGCAGTGTGGTATGCTATTATCCATCTCTCAAGGAGTCATAGGCGTGAAGGAGATCAGTGTGGAATTTTAGTATTTGTTGTGTAGGGAGCTGCAGGTAGGAGGGAGAGCTGTATGGAATGATAGTATCTGGCAAGCAGGGAAAGGCAGATGTCTGAGAGAGAGAGGAGTGTGGAATGTTAATATCTGGTTGTTAGGGAGTGTCAGGTTGGAGGGAGAGCAGTGTGGAGTGCTAGTATCTCTCAGGCATGGAGTGGCAGATGGGAGAAAGAACATTGTGGATTGTTAGTATCAAGATGGCAGACAGACAGAAAGGAGAACAGTGTGTAATTCAAGTATGTTCCTGACAGGGAGTGCAAGGTAGGAAGGAGAGCAGTGTGGATGATAGTAGAAGTGTCAGGTTGGAAGGAGAGCAGTATGGAGTGCTAGTATCTCTCAGGCATGGAGTGGCAAGTTGGAGGGCGAGCATTGTTGAATGCTAGTATCTCCCTGTCAGGAAGTAGCAGGTGGGAGGAAAAGCAGTGTGCAATGTAAGAATCTGTCTGATGGAGAATAGCAGGTGGAAGAGAGAGTATTCTGGAATGTAAATATCTGGTTGAAGGAGAATAGCAGTGGAAGGGAAAACAGCATGGAATGTAAGTATCTGATTAGAGGAGAATATCAGGTGGGTGGGAGAGCAGTATGGAATGTAAGTATCTGATTAGATGAGAATAGCAGGCGGAAGGGAGAACAGTGTGGAATGTAAGTATCTGATTAGAGGAGAATATCAGGTGGGTGGGAGAGCAGTGTGGAATGTAAGTATATGATTAGAGGAGAATAGCAGGTGGAAGGGAGAACAGTGTGGAATGTAAGTATCTGGTCGGAGAACAGCAGGCGGAAGGGAGAACAGTGTGGAATGTAAGTATATGATTAGAGGTGAATAGCAGGTGGAAGGGAGAACAGTGTGGAATGTTAGTATCTGATTAGAGGAGAATAGCAAGTGGAAGGGAGAACAGTGTGGAATGTAAGTATCTGGAGGAGAATATCAGGTGGATGGGAGAACAGTGTGGAATGTAAGTATCTGGTTGGAGGAGAATATCAGGTGGAAGGGAGAGCAGTGTGGAATGTAAGTATCTGATTAGAGGAGAATAGCAGGTGGAAGGGAGAATGGTGTGGAATGTAAGTATGTGGTCGGAGGAGAATATCAGGTGGAAGGGAGAACAGTGTGGAATGTAAATATCTGTTTGGAGGAGAATAGCAGGTGGATGGGAGAACAGTGTGGAATGTAAGTATATGATTAGAGGAGAATAGCAGGTGGGTGGGAGAGCAGTGTGGAATGTTAGTATCTGGTTGAAGAAGAATGGCAGGTGAAAGGGAGAACAGTGTGGAATGTAAGTATCTGGTTGGAGGAGAATTGTAGGTAGAAGGGAGAGAAGTGTAGAATGTTAGTGTCTCCCTGTCAAGGAGTAGCAGGAGGGAGGAAGAGCATGGTGGAATGTAAGTATCTGACTGGAGCAGAATAGCAGGTAGGAGGGAGAGCAGTGTGGAATGTTAGTATCTGGTTGGAGGAGAATAGCAAGTGGAAGGGAGAACAGTGTGGAATGTTAGTATCTGGTTGGAGGAGAATAGCAGGTGGAATGGAGAGCTTTGATGGACAAAGAATTGGTTAAATATTAGGATGCAGAGAATTGTTATAAATGGAATCTTTTTAAGTTGGTATAATGTTGTAAGTGGCCTTCCTCAGGGTTCATTCCCGTGCCTAATGCACTCCACACTGCTCTCTCTCCAACTTGCTACTCCCTAACAGCCAGATCCTAACATTCCATACAGCTCTCCCTCCTACCTGCATCTCCGTATACAACAAATACTAAGATTCCACACTGATCTCCTTTGTTTATTTATCTTGAAGTAGTATGTCAGTCTTTGCTGAAGACTTTAAACTGTGTATGGAAATACGTGCAGAGCAGATTTTTTTCTGCAGAACGCTCTGGATTAACTGAGTGAATGGAAGGAAAATATAATGGGAAGTTTTATATTATATATATATATCCTATATAATAATTCGCTAAATCGTGTGTAATGCCGCAACACGCGCAGTACACACTACTGCACATGCTGCAAGCGTCCAGCTCTGTATCAGCCACGGCGCGGGCAGTCTCTACTGCGCGTGACTGCCCTGTGACCGGGTGGCAGTGGCACTGTGGCCCGTGTAACGGGCTCTTCAGCTAATATATATATATATATATATATATATATATATATATATATATATATGTATATATATGTATATACTACTTGAAGAGACGTGTACACGGACCACAGTGCCGGCCGGTCGTGCTGCAGTCATGCATAGTAGAGACTGCCCGCACCGCTGCTGATAAGGAGCGGATCACTCCGAATTCAGACCGGGGTCCTCTCTGCACACCTGAAGGTGCTCAGAGAGGACTCTCTTCTGACTTCAGAGTGCTCCGCTCCATATCAGCCGCGTCACGGGCAGTCTCTACTGCACATGACTGCGTTGTGACAAACTTTTTAGAGAATTATAATATAGGACGTGAAATTATATATCTGGTTTTCAGAAAGAAGCATCCTACAGATGTATTAACTGGAAACTACTTGGGGAAATCCTCGTTTGGTGCCCACTTACCTTACGATATCCAGAAAATCCTACTGGCCCCTCTGAAAGTTTTCCTTGTTCCACGGAGGCGACCATGACAGTCACTGGCAGGACTACAGGACACAAAACTCCACCAGTGGCATAGGGTAATCTTAACCTTTTAAGGACCACAGATGTGTGCAACATATTGCTTTGCAAGGCTTTGCTCGCCCTCTGGTCCTTAAAGGGTTAAGAAGGCTCATGCATCCTGCCTGCTTCAATTTGAAACAAACTGCCAGAAACTGTCATGTCCGCCCCCACGGACCTGAGATTCAGGACTGATTCAAGATGTTTTCTATTGAACTCTTGAACAGAGGCATCAACGCAAAAGTCATAGGGGTCATTAGGATTTTCTGGCCATTCTATACTAAGCGGGAGGCTATTATTAGAGGGTCTTACTTCTTTAAAGTGACAATAATACTTAAAATATAAAAAAAAAAAATAATAATAATATATATATATATATATATATATATATATATATATATATATATAGGGGTTATTCCCCTGAGTAAAACAATGTTACACCCACTGCTGAATTTTTATTCAAAAGTTGTTACAGTTCAAACTTGAATTTTTTAGGTGCAGTATCACAGTGGCCTGAAATTGTACAGTGGCGCTGTTGCTACACATCCTATGGAGATTTATAGTCAACTGACCAGTGTTGTCCATAGGATGGTGTAGCAACAGCACCACTGTACAATTTCAGGCCACTGAGATACTACACCCAAAAAATGTAAGTTTAGGCTGTAATAACTTTTGAATAAAACCCCTCTCGGCAGAGTACCCTGGTTTTACTCAGAGGGATAAACCCTACAACATATTCTATTTTACATTTTAAGTATGACTATCCCTTTCATGCCGAGACCAGTACCTTTGGAGAAAAATAAATAAATACTGTGGCTTTTATTAACATGCCAGTGGCCTATAAAATAAAATAATTTTCCAAGGTATCTTTACTGGCGAAATATATATGAGGAAATGAAACTTCAATCTATTGCTTTATGGGCACAGGGAACAGGCGCATAAGTCAGACTTCATGTGTGCTGCCTCCCAGGCAGCCTCTCCCGAGACAGACACAGTAAGAGATGAACTTCAGAGGGACCCCGGTTCAAAGGAGATTTCATCTGAACCTATAAATTCTGCCGGTCCCTGCAGCTCATCACTATATTAAAGTTCTGTACAAAGACAATGGAGACTGACAGCGTTTCCTGCGTTCGGTGCCTGTCATCCAAACATCGACAATGTATTTTAGGGGATTCAAAAAAATCAAACAATATAGGGGGGGGGAGATTTAAAGGGATAGTAATGTTTCATAATAAAAGCAGCTCTAATTAATCATCATAGTATTTGGACTTTGGAGAGTGTTATTTCAATTCTGTCAGAGTTGTAGTTCAAGAGTAATTCAATGACAAAGTATCCCCCTCCCGCCCCTTTTACTGATGTAACACTGCTCAGCCAGATCAGAAGGGAGGTGCCCAGGTAGACTGCAGAGAGGGACAATCTTCAATTAAGATAAGGGAAAAACCTGAAAAACTTGTCAAGGGGGGCAGGGCTTTCATTGTTCTCATAGGAAGAAGATTGTCCCCTTCTGTTATCTGTCTGGTCTATGGACTGGATTCCACATCTGAGAAGTGATGGCTTACACTAGGTAAAAGGGACGGGAGGGAAAACTTCGCTTGTGAATATCTCTCAAACCATAAAGGTTTGAGAGATAAGACTTATATTGTTCTTCATGTTTTTTTAATGCCTACAAAATAAATAAAGGTAAAATGAAGTATTACTATCCCTTTAATAAAACAGCGACTGAAAATGCAAAGCAAAAAAACAATTGGGATTGCGTCGGACGTTTAACCCTTTGAGTGCTAGAGGGCTATCCAACTCATTGCTTTTGCAATGCGTTATATATACCCTTTTGGAACTTAAAGGGTTAACAGAGAACGAACCCCCTCTTAACCTTGTGAGTGCCAGAGGGGTATCCGATGCATTGGGAAGCAATGCGTCGGATACCCCTCTGACACCTAAAGGGTTAATAATAATTCCCCACTTACCTTACTATGCCCCAAAAATCCTAATGTCCCAGTTAGGATTGCCTTTACTCAAGGGATTCCATCTTCATTCAGTCTTTGAAGTCATTTCCATGGAGGCGGACATGACACTGCAACCAGAGTGCGTGATCCTACTTAACCCTATAAAAATTAGAGGAAGCGCAACGCTTTGCAAAGATCCCAAGGTGCGGACTGACAAGTATATAAAAGAAATTGCACCTTTTATTTCTAGTTTCAAATACCTTCAGATCTAAGGAACCCTCTTACAATGAGGTCCCCCTGGGCAGCTGCCTGCTCTGTCTCATATGAAATCCAGTGCTGGTTTATTTACACTCAAAAGCTGTGCATGCCTTTTGAGTTCCACTGACAAATATTAAAGTGGTTTCCACCAAAAAAGAAAAGAGAAAGGCTCACACAATCTAAGTGCAGACTTTTACATCAAAAACGTCCTTTTAACCCCTTAGCGACCAGCGGTCCTGGGACATTTCCGTCCCATAAGGACCGCATTGAACCACGTTGACGCGCCGGTACACGTGACCTGTTGCGTGTATCGGCGCGTCACTATGGGGCCTGATAGAGATCGCTCCGATCTTGGAGCGGTCAATTTCAGGCCCCATTTTTTACTTACAGCGCTCCCGGTAGAGCGCTGTAAGTAAAAAGTATGTGACGTACTATGACCGTCATCGGTCCTTAAGTATTTCAAGGATCGTGACGGTCATAGTACGGCACGTGTCGTTAAGGGGTTAATCTTGTTCCCCTTCACCAAGGTGGGTTCTTTTCTTTTTATAGTTCAATCGATCACCTCCTTCACCGTGAAGAAACACCTTTCAATGGGACAAATTGCAGACTCACCTTCTACTGAGGCAAGCCAGACTCTTGGTGTGTAAAATTGCACTGGATAACCCCCAGTTATGGTATGTCCTCTCCTTCCCCTCGCCTCTCCTGGGTCCTCAATAGCTCTTCCGATTCTCTCACCACAGGATCAATACAAATCCTTACTACCCTCTATCTAGGGATGGTGATATACTCTATAGGACACTATTGGGTATTGGGGACTTAAATTATGGACAAAAAGAATTGTGTTCTACACAATTATTTATTAACCCCTTAAGGACCGGCGCCCGCGCGCGCGGCCGGCACTTGTGGACCACGGGGTATTTTTTTATCATTGCTTCCGGTTCAGGGCTTCCAGGGCGGCGTGCAGCCGCGCCTGGAGCCCTGAACTCCATGCCGTGCCAGGACCGTCATTGGTCCTTAAGTGCCGGACTGCCGTGACGGTCCTGGTATGGCAATGGTCCTTAAGGGGTTAAACATGTATAAAATAATGATATAAAACATCTAAAATAAATTAAATATATCTGCACAGATACAGTAATTAAGATCAATCTGATTGCCCAAAACACTTGCCCAACGCGCTTCTCAGCTCGTGCTGCTTCGTCAGGGGCCTATATCAAAAACAGGTTACAGGTTATGCTATATATATATATATATATATATATATATATATATATATATATATATATACAAGCTTTATTTTGTTTGTTTGGTGTAATAGCACTTGGAATTGATTTGTGGGTTTTTTGACATATTAAAGTGGACCTGTCACACTCAGATATGACTTTGATGCTTTACAGATAATTAACCTAAAATGTCAAACTATACCACCAAAACATCAAGTTTCATTTCTCAAACAACTGTTTGTATTCTTATATAAACGGCCAGCATATAGGCAGATTTTGAGAGAAATTGAGCTTGCTGTTTTGGTGGTATAGTTGGGCAATAATTCCATGCATGGTATGATCATAACTGGGAATGCTCCAAATCCGCACCAGAGACTCCTGTTTTATAGTTAGTTACCAGGTCTCCGGGAACAGAGGCTGATTCTCCAGTAGTGGTGAGTTTCCTCTGAAACTCTGCCCACTTCTCCTCCTTCCCACCCTGTTCCTTCCACTTCCTGCCTAATTCGCCTTCTTCCCAGCCTGTTCCTCCCATTTTCCACCCACTTCTCCTCCTTCCCACCCTGTTCCCCCCACTTCCTGCCCACTTCTCCTCCTTCCTACCATGTTCCTCCCACTTTCCACTCACTTCTCCTCCTTCCCACCCTGTTCTTCCCACTTCTTGCCTGCTTCTCATACTTTTCCCCTGTTCCTCTCACTTCATGCTCACTTCTTCTCCTTCCCACCCTGTTCCTCCCACTTCTCATACTCCCCCCCCTGTTCTTTTGCACTTCCTGCTCACTTCTCCTCCTTCCCATTCTGTCCCTCCCACTTCCTGCCCATCTCTCCTCCTTCCCACTCTGTTCCTCCCACTTCCTGCCCATGTCTCCTCCTTCCCACCCTGTTCCTCCCACCTGCCCACTTGTCCTCCTTCCCAGCCTGTTTCTCCCACTTCCTGTTCACATCTCCTCCTTCCCACCCTGTTCCTCTGACTTTCCACCCACTTCTCCTCCTTCCCACCCTGTTCCTCCCACTTCTTGCCCACTTCTCGTACTTCCCCCCATTCCTTCCACTTCCTGCTCACTTCTCCTCCTTCCCACCCTGTTCCTCCCTCTTCCTGCCCATCTCTCCTCCTTCCCACCCTGTTCCTCCTACTTCCTGCCCATCTCTCCTCCTTCCCACCCTGTTCTTCCTACCTCCTGCCCTCTTCTCTTCCTTTCCACCTTGTTCTGCACCTTCCCACTCACTTCTTCCCCTTCCCATCTTGTCCTTCCCACCCTGTTTCACTTCCCGCCCACCTCTTTTTTATTAATCTATTTTTTTATTTATTTAGAAAAAAGAATACATTGAGATTTCTCTCTTCTGGAGTGTTTCCAGCAAAGAGTTGCGTATTTGTGTAAATACAGAGACATTATACGTATCCATACATATATATACATATATATATATATATATATATATATACACACACACACATACACACACACACACAAAAACACATACATACTAAAAATTTTAGTCCCTCCCACTTCTCCTTCCCACCCTATTCCATCCACTTCCTGCCCATGTCTTGTCCTTCCCACCCTGTTCTGACCACTTCCCGCCCACTTTAGGATACCAGGATGGTCAGCCCCACCCACCCTATTAAGCCCTACTTCCTTTATAATGCGAATCATGTCATTTACATCCATCCTCCTGGTCGCCAGCACATGAACCGTCTCTGCGGACCGAGGAGGAAGATGTATGGGTATGATAATTTTTGTGGTAGTAGAAATGTCCCCAGTGTGTGGGCTCTTCCTCAATTAATTCTTAGCACAGTGTGTGGTAATAATGTCCCAGCACAGAATCAAATTAGTATAAATCAACAGAGTGTTTTACCAGCTAATAAAAGTTAATTTCTTCTAAACTATTATATCACAAAGAAGCGGCTAGTACAAAACATAGGCAGTTTTTAAATCTCTATACAATTAACTAAACCTATCTTAGGGTGACAGATACACTTGTAACCCTTTCAGTACCAGTGGCACTGAAAGGGTTAAGTACGTGCTTCGTCCCATAAAAAGAAGTGACCATAACTTAATTTGCAGAAATATTCCACCAGAGGACTCACTAAATGATGCGCTTGACCTTTCGCAGTTAACTATATTGCACAAACAGAGGATTCCAGCCAAAAACAGCATTGTACCAACACCATATATTCACAAGGCAGAAGTTAGCAGCTGACAAGGTTGACATTTGCATTATAGCACAAGCAGTCAAACTCTCACAGCCCTGTACTGGAATATTGTAGCATTTATCTTCTTAATTTGTTTTTTCTATCACTTGTAAAGCCATCAGTCAGTTTGTTATTCCGCAGCTGAAGCTCGGATGCTAAGTATAGGCCATTAAGAGCCTTGGTGGGAGTATCAGACGAGGGTAGGAACAAGAGAACAGAGAAGACAGATCTACTATTAAGGAAAGAGGAATTGTCAAATGTCGAGGCTCCCCCCCAAAAATATCTGAAAATAAAATAGAAAACGCACAGCTGTGTGCTTGATTCTATTCCCCACGGTTAAACAGCCTGACAGACAGGGCCAAAAGATTTCCGGACTGCACACCTAGTTGTCCCATCAGAATTCTATTACCTGACCATCAGAAACTGCAAAGAGCGTTGGTGGCCATAACACACATCGCGGCCAAGTGCTCGCTGCAGCTTTTTCTTCCCACAATGCACGCTAAATAGCATACGTTATGGGAACAACAAAGGAAAATAGCTAACTCTCCTTCTCTGGCAGTGTCAAACAATGAGAGTGCAGAAGGAAAAAGAAAAAGAGGCGCTTCCTAGTGTGGTTTCTATTGTATGCAATTACACAGCTCACCACCACCATAAAACAGGTACTTACAAATATAAATCCTGGTTATACACTTACTAGTTGATGAGCCCATTACACGGGCCACAGTGCCACCGCCAGCGGGTCGCAGGGCAGTCATGTGCAGTAGAGACTGTCTGCGCCGCGGCTGATACAGAGCCGAGCGCTCCTTTTTAATCATTATTGTTAACCCTTTGAGTGCCCAATGCATTGCACCCCTCTGGCAGTCAAAGGCTTACAGTCAGTTTATAATGTGTATGAACAAAAAATACACCTGAAGGAGAAAAACACCAACGCGTTTCATGATATAGGCATCACTTCGGACAGTATTAGCTGGGCTTTTTTCTTCTCCCAGTGTATCTTCATTAAAATACTTTAGCATCTGATTGGTAGTGAGCCTCATGTACTATGAACACGTGGCTCAATTCTGGAGCAAACTAACGGAAGCATAGGTAAATAAAAATTCATTTTATTCCAATGGGGATTTAAACCTCATGAATGCTAAAGAGGTCTCTATCTCTAGCATAAAAATGGTTAATATTGCCATTAAATCAATGAGAGTTTTATTCAGTTTTACTTGTTCCAAAGGGTGCAGCTGGTATGCCCCAAAATGTTCATTAGAACACCAGTCTCAGTTTTACACAAGCAAGTAGCATTGGTATATGTTTAACATTTCCCCACAGTCTGCTGTAAAACTGCAGACAGTGTGGAATGCGTTAGGTGGGCTTTTTTTTTCTCCATATATATGTTTAATCATGTACTTTGGCGCCTGACTGTTTGTTGGGATTTTTTTCCTCTCTGTATTTTTATTCCTCTACATTAACACCTGGGTATCAGTTTTTTATACAACAGAATAATGTTTGTATATGGTTTGCATTTCATCAGAGTCTGCTGTAGTACTAAGGCTAGTGTGAAATGCGTTAGTTGGGCTTTTTCTCACCCTGTGTATTTTTGTTATTTGACTTGAGTGCAGAGTGTCATTGTTTTTCACAGCAAAATAATGTTTGGATATGGTTACAGCTTCTTCAAAGTTTTGTATGAATCTGAGAACATCATTAAATAAGTTAGCTGGGCTTTTTCCTCCACCTGTGTGTTTTTTTCATGTACTTTGTCACCTGAGAGTCAGTTTTTAGCATAATAAACCTTTGAAAATGGCTTGCAGCTTGTCTTCAGGAATCTTTGTTGAAACTGAATCCAGGTAAATGTGAATTTCTTCTGCAGTAATTTCAGCTATAAATAGTGACAAATATATGTATTAGACAAGTGCAGTATCTTTAGCTATGTCTATGTATGAGTTAAAGTGTGTGTGTTTTTCCAGCCACAAGCACAATGACATTTCAAACATCGGGGCTGTTTTAAGAACCATTGAGGCCTCTGACGTAATTATGAAAAGAGGCCCCCAAAATAGAAATATTAAGAACCCTGTTATGCTTCATGATTGCCTTAACCCCTTAAAGGGATAGTAATGTTTCATAATAAAAGCAGCTCTAATTAATCATCATAGTATTTGGACTTTGGAGAGTGTTATTTCAATTCTGTCAGAGTTGTAGTTCAAGAGTAATTTAATGATAATGTATCCCCCTCCCACCCCTTTTACTGATGTAACACTGTTCAGCCAGAGCAGAAGGGAGGTGCACAGGTAGACTGCCGAGAGAGACAATCTTCAATTAAGATAAGGGAAAAATCTGAAAAACTTGTCAAGGGGGGCAGGGCTTTCATTGTTCCCATAGGAAGAAGATTGTCCCCTTCTGTTATCTGTCTTGTCTATGGACTGGATTCCACATCTGAGAAGAGATGGCTTACACTAGGGAAAAGGGGCGGGAGGGGAAACTTTGCGTGTGAATATCTCTCAAACCATAAAGGTTTGAGAGATAAGCCTTATATCATTCTTAATGTTTTTTTAATGTCTACAAAATAAAATAAAGTTAAAACGAAGTATTACTATCCCTTTAAATGCTAGCTCTCCAATTACCCCCTATCAGTTAAGGGGTGAATATTTGATGGAAAAGTAGCCACATTTGTGTATTGTGTTGTGCTCTCAGAATGTTCCTTTCTGATCGCAGGATTAAAGGGATGCTAACACTTAACCCTTTGAGTGCCAGAGAGCAGTGGATACCTCTGTGGCATTCAAAGGGTTAATATGTAATAACATTTATATTGTATAGTTTATGCTCCTGAGTAAAACAAGAATACTCCCACTGTGTTTTTTTAATTCAATTTGATATTTTTTGTTGTAATATCTCAAAAGCCTGAAATTGTACAGTGGCGCTGTTGTGACATCATCCTATGGACAGCTCCGGTCAGTTGATCATTAAACTCCATAGGATGATGTAGCAACAGCTCTATTGTAACATTTCAGGCCATTGAGATAATTGCACCTAAAATAATTCAAGTTTGAGCTGCAATAAATCTTGAATATAACGCCTTTCAGCAGTGAGATTACCCTTGTTTTACTCAGGAGAATAATCCTACAATATATATATATATATATATATATATATATATATATATATATATATGTATTACCATCCCTTTAAAGGGATAGTAATACTTCGTTTTAACTTTATTTTATTTTGTAGGCATTAAAAAAACATGAAGAATGATATAAGTCTTATCTCTCAAACCTTTATGGTTTAAGAGATATTCACAAGCAAAGTGTCCCCCTCCCGCTCCTTTTACTGATGTAACACTTCTCAGCCAGATCAGAAGGGAGGTGCCCAGGTAGACTGCAGAGAGGGACAATCTTCAATTAAGATAAGGGAAAAAGCTGAAAAACGTGTCAAGGGGGGCAGGGCTTTCATTGTTCTCATAGGAAGAAGATTGTCCCCTGCTGTTATCTGTCTGGTCTATGGACTGCATTCCACATCTGAGAAGAGATGGCTTACACTAGGTAAAACGGGCAGGAGGGGGAAACTTTGCTTGTGAATATCTCTTAAACCATAAAGGTTTGAGAGATAAGACTTATGTCATTCTTCATGATTTTTTAATGCCTACAAAATAAAATAAAGTTAAAACGAAGTATTACTATCCCTTTAAATTGGTTCCTTGCTGAAGATCTGTGATCTTTGTAAACTTTTGGTGAGGCCACCTGAAATGTGAAGCCCCAGGCGTACACTGGTTACACCCAGACATTAAATAGATACCTGAAACTGTACGTCCGCGTGTATGCCGAGTGCACCCGTGATTTAAGATGCCCCTGGCTGACATTTATCTGGGCAATGTATTCATTCCAAGGTCACAGTGTAGCCTGTGTTATAACATCCTATAAGCATATGCAGTCTTTTTCTATCTCATTTTGATTCCACTTCTGGAGACAGGTTCAGAGATTTTCCATTACAACAAAATGATGAGACTGGAAGCTTGATGGTTATAGGTCTGATAGAAACCTAAAGAAACATACCAGTATCACCAACAAGCTATTAATTTCTCATCAGAAATTTCAGCTTTTATATATAATATTTGATGAGCAAGAGTTTTTTCATGGTATAATCTTAACCCCTTAAAGCGGAGCTTTTATATGATTAACATAGCGCCGCAAATGATAGTTAAATTAGCTATATACACAGACTTATACTTAAAAATAAAACGAATTGCTGCATTAACGAAAAAAGAACCTTTTGTGCAGGCAGGCACCGGCTGGGATCTTGCAGGAGGCCGTCTCTGCACCTGTGCTTTCAGTCCCTTCCGGTGCCATATGGCACAGAGACAGTCAACTCACCAATCGTGGAGTTGAAGGGGACGGACAGTGCAGACGCAGAGATGCTTTCTGTGTAAGATGTCTGCTCTGTTCCCTGGCGCCTGCCTGCTTAAAAAGTTCTTTTTTCGTTAATGCATCAATTAGTTTTATTTTCACGTATCAGTCTGTGGATATTGCTAATGTAACTATTATTTGTGGCGCTATATTAATCATATGAAAGTTCTGCTTTAATGACCGGGGATGTGCCAGGACCGTCACAAGGTTTTTGCCTTAAAGGGATAGTAATACTTCGTTTTATCTTTATTTTATTTTGTAGGCATTAAAAAAACATGAAGAACGATATAAGTCTTATCTCTCAAACCTTTATGGTTTAAGAGATATTCACAAGCAAAGTTTCCCCTCCTGTCCCTTTTACCTAGTGTAAGCCATCTCTTCTCAGATGTGAATCTGGTTGTAAGACCAGATAGATAACAGCAAGGGACAATCTTCTTACAATGAAAACAATGAAAGCCCTTCCTCCCCTTGACAACTTTTTCAGGTTTTTTCCTTATCTCTGCAGTCTACCTGGGCACCTCCCTTCTGATCTGGCTGAACAGGGGGGGATACTTTGCTTGTGAATATCTCTTAAACCATAAATGTTTGAGAGATAAGACTTCTATCATTCTTCATGTTTTTTTAATGCCTACAAAATAAAATAAAGATAAAACGAAGTATTACTATCCCTTTAAGGACCGGTGATGGTCCTGACACTTCACATACTTATTACTTACATCGCTCCTGCGGAATCGCTGTAAGTAAAATATGGTCTGAAACTGGCCACTCCTAGACCGGAGCAGTCTCTCTCAGACCCCAACTTGGCACACCGGGACACGTAACCTATTGTGTGTACTGGCGTGTCGTGTTGGCAAGGATCAAAGTGGTTCTTAAGGGAAGGAAACTTCCCTGAACTGCTGGTCCGTAAAGCGGAACTATCACCCCTTACAAACATGGCCCCAAATAATTACCCACCTGGCGACTAGCTGCTCAGTAGCGCTAGTCGCCAGAATTATTACCACGTTAATGAGAATTATACACTGCTCCCAGACTGACAGGCAGGAAATAGCGCAGACATCTTTCCATAGTGACGTCTGAGCACCTGCTCTGTCAGTCCCAGCCAGCTCTAGTAGGTGTTGCTAGGAGCCGTTCAGCTCCAAAAGGGACTGACAGCGCAGGCATGCAGACGTCACTATGGAAAGATATCCGCGCTGTTTCCTGTCAGTTCGGGAGCAGTGTGTAATTCCCATTAACACGGTAATAATTCTGGCGACTAGCGCTACTGAGGGGCTAGTCGCCAGATGGGTAATTATTTGGGGCCATGTTTGTAAGGAGTGGTAGTTCCGCTATAAGGGGTTAAAGAGCAATTTTCACCTTCATTCAAGTCTGCATATTTGAAAACTGCATTAAAAACTGCCTATATGTCACGTTAACCAAAAGATAAGAAAAAGTACAGTTAAGGACATGTTCCTACTTGTTACCATATGCTAATGTATGCTAATTGTGGTAACAGTGCAGAACCAGTGACGATTCATATGATTTGAAGTTTCATGTGCTAATAAAGCCTTTTCAGTGATATTTCATATGCTAATGAATGTTTCATTGACATTTAATATGCTAATGAAGCTATGGGCAGTACAATACAAAAGTTTGTGTGTATTTATTGATCAGTAACTCATGCCCCCGACATTCAAGCAAGTCCCAAATGCCTTTCCTATAGCCATCACAAGAAAAGTTAGTAAAGTTACACAATTTTCTCTTCTTTTTGTTAGCCTATACGGATATGGAACTATCGGAGGAACAGACACCCAAAGTGCTCTACTCTTCAGTAATGCTGACCATTTGTGCTCAGAAGATTACAGATAACAATATTCCGAGTAATTATCTTAGTAAACTGGTGTTAGATAAGAAAGCAATAATACATCTATTCCAGCACTTGTCACGTTACTATTGACCCTCATCTCTGACTCTTCAGCTTAGATCAAAGGGCAAAATTCATAGAGGCAATAAGGTCTTTGGAGATTTATTATTAGGAAATGTCAGTATACCTTTAAACATCTCTGGTAGTGTTCATATTTTCTTTTTTGTCATCTCAATTCTCCCGTAGAAAGACAGTATCAAAATTATTAACAACCTGTTACAATCTCATGAATTGTTTTAGAAAATATTTTGGCTTCCTATCTTAGGTGACAAACTGTATAGCACAGAGGAACACATCTGATATCCAGCACCTTCAATTAGACACTCAAAGACAAGTCATCACAAGGAGTGTTTCCCCCCAGTGAAATCTTAACCGGCTGCCTGTGTATCCATGTGTCTCCTCCAGTTGAATTGCCGTGCAGCAATCTTACTGTTAAGACATGGGTCATTGGATTTAATAGCAGTTTAGACACAGAGGACACCTAGCAAGAAGGCGGAATGGTCTTGAATATATGTTTGGATCATCTGCAGCAGATTTTTTGCCTATTTAACATGGAAGCCACAAAAAAAAGAGATTAAATCAAAGGAGTGGGCTTGATTAACCCCGTAAGAAAGAATACAACACATTACAAAGCATCACTGCCACATTCATCATATTACCAGTTCATCTTGCCAAGCAATAAAATAAATCAATGCAGTAATAATTAACCCTTATAATGCCGGAGGGGTACAAAATGCATTGCAAAGGCAATGCTTTCTGTACCCCTCTGGCACTCAAAAGGTTAAGCCTTTGGATGGTAGAGTTATCTTCAATGAGTTCACTTTGAACATGTCGCACACAAAAAAGCATCTTTGGTTCACTTTGAAAATGTTGCACAAAAAAGAGCGTGAAACACAAAGGCACAATATCCATGTCCATAATGAAAAGGGTGACGCTCTGCATTACTGAAGAGACCATGAGGGAGCTCCAGCAGCTACAGGTCTGTGCCAAAGGAGGCACAGACCTCTCCTGCCAGGCCACTGGACCACCAGGGAGGTAGGAAAGGAACATGGGGGGGAGGCAATGTGAGGGCAACATGGAGATGATGGGGCCAATGTGAAGATTATGGGGGATATGTTGGAGCTGATGGGGGCAAGTTGGAGTTGATGGGGGTAATATGGAGATGATGGGGGAAATGTGAGGGCAAAATGGAGATGATGGGGGCACTGTGGAGCTGATGGGGGGCAAGTTGGAGCTGATGGGGGCAATATGGAGCTGATGGGGGCAATGTGGAGATGATAGGGGCAATGTGAGGGCAATGTGGAGATGATGGGGGCAATATGGAGGTGATGGGGGCAATGTGGAAATTATGGGGGCAATGTGAGAGCAATGTGGAGATGATGGGGGCAATGTGAGAGCAATGTGGAGATGATGGGGGCACTGTGGAGATGATGGGAGCAATGTGGAGCTGATGGGGGCAATATGGAGCTGATGGGGGAAATGTGAGGGTAATATGGAGACGATGGGGGCGCTGTGGAGATTATGGGGGCAAGTTGGAGCTGATCGGGGCAATATGGAGCTGACTGGGGGAAATGTGAGGGCAATATGGAGATGATGGGGGCAATGTGGAGAAGATGGGGGATATGTTGGAGCTGATGGGGGCAAGTTGGAGTTGATGGGGGTAATATGGAGCTGATGGGGGAAATGTGATGGCAACATGGAGATGATGGGGGCACTGCGGAGCTGATGGGGGCAATGTGGAGATGATAGGGGCAATGTGAGGGCAATGTGGAGATGATGGGGCAATATGGAGATGATGGGAGCAATGTGAGAGCAATGTGGAGATGATGGGGGCAATGTGGAGATGATGGGGGCAATATGGAGCTGATGGGGGCAATGTGAGAGCAATGTGGAGATGATGGGGGCACTGTGGAGATGATGGGAGCAATGTGGAGCTGATGGGGGCAATATGGAGACGATGGGGGCAATGTGAGGGCAATGTGGAGATGATGGGGCAATATGGAGATGATGGGGGCAATGTGTGGGCAATGTGGAGATGATGAGGGCAATATGGAGATGATGGGGGCAATGTGTGGGCAATGTGGGATTATGAGGGCAATGTGGAGATGCTGGGGGGCAATGTGAGGGTAATGTGGAGATAATGGGGGCAGTGTGGAGATGATGGGGGCAATGTGAGGATAATATGGAGATAATGGGGGGGCAATGTGTGTGCATGCATGCAACACTGATAGAGGCAAAGACACATGCAACAGACATACACACATATAGACACAGAAACTGCCACACACATGCACTGACATACATAGAGTAAGATAGACACACTCACACACTCATACATGCAATGATACACACACACGTATAGAGAGAGACACACTTGATGTGAGCCATACATATTTATTTTTGGTGTGCGGGGGAATCTTGGTGGAGTGCCCACACTTTTTTTCCCAGGACTTGACCCCTGGTTACAGTGAATTACTGTAAACAACAGTAGGAATCGCTCTTCCAGCCTGAAAACAACAGCACAACCAGACATGCTCTCAACAGCAGGATGAAACCACAGGTAGCGTAGGAAATAGAGCGTCAGGAAACATGCCAAGCAACGTTTAATATGGAAACGTGACTCTAATGCTTTTGATGCAGGGTGAGGTTTTAATGTCGTCTTTTTCATTATGGCAACATGGTTATTGAGCCTTTATGCCGCATGCTCTTTCGTGTGCGACATCTTCAAAGGATACCTCTTCAATGTATCTTCAATGCATTGCCTACTCTAGAAAAAATGTTCTAAATGTATTAAATATAAGATATTTAAAATATCTCCCCTCTTTTATTCTTGATGATGTCACCCCCCCCTCTGCCTGGCACTTTATACAAAGTAACCAATCTGCATACAATGCCATTCAGAGATTGGAAGTGACATCACAGAAGGGCTAGGGGAATCAAAATCAAACATTTAATACCAAATAATAAAATGGAACATTTGCCTTTTTATGGTACATTAAAGTAATAATGGTGTAATCTAAACTTTTTTTGGGTCTGAAAAATGTATGCCACACAAGTACATCGTCTCCTACATAGCTTAACCCTTTAAGGAGCAGAGCGTAGGACAAAGCATTGCTTTTCAATTCATTGCCATCTTCCCTGGTTCTTAAATGGTTAAAAGAACTGTACATTTTATTTTTAAGAAAAAGTATAATATAACCCTTTGAGTGCCACATACCCCTCTGGCACTCAAAGGGATAAAGTACAGTATTTTTACTGCTGGAAAGTTTTTGGATTAAAAAATATATATATATATACTATTGAGCACATTTTTTTTTTCATCTAAATGCAATTTTTCTGTCGGGTCACCAGTGGGGAGACACACTTGTGACGGTATCAGGATTTACTGGACCCTTTTGGGGTCATCGGTTCCTGAACCTCCATTGTTGCTGACCCTCTTCCATGGCTGACTGGAGCCCTGCTATTTCCTGGTGGTCTGGAGGTCCTGTATACTCAGGTAGAAACAACTGCATGCTGATCTCTGGTAGACTGGTGGAGCTAGTGAATTTAGTTGCAGAATCCCAGGGGCCCTACACTAGTAGATTTGGCAAGGTAAGTGAATTTGATCTTGCAGTGACTAAGGTGAGAATCCCCAGCCCAATCCCCCTCCAGAAATACAGCCAAGACTTGTATTAAGGAGGACAGAACATGCTTTATTGCTGAAACACACTGCTTATATACACTTCCAGACACTCTTATCTAGATTAGAATGCAAACTAGGGCTTGGGACGGTGTTAGTACGCTTGACCAATCAGGGAATGGCCTACATTTCCAGACCCACTTATCAAGATAAGAATACAAATTATGGCTTGCAAAAGAGGCATTCTAATTGGGCCATAAATAACCTTCCCCTGCTCAAGGTCAAGGAAGGACAGCAGGACTCAATCCATTTTCCAACCATTCCTTAGCACAAGTGACATAGACATGGAGTATACTGTGAGCACGCCAGAGTGCTGGGCTTAAAGGGATAGTAATGTTTCATAATAAAAGCAGCTCTAATTAATCATCATAGTATTTGGACCTTGGAGAGTATTATTTCAATTCTGTCAGAGTTGTAGTACAAGAGTAATTGAATGATAAAGTATCCCCCTCCTGCCCCTTTTACTGATGTAACACTGCTCAGCCAGATCAGAAAGGAGGTGCCCAGGTAGATTACAGAGAGGGACAAACTTCAATTAAGATAAGGGAGAAGCCTGAAAAACTTGTCAAGGGGGGCAGGGCCTTCATTGTTCTCATAGGAAGAAGATTGTCCCCTGCTGTTATCTGTCTGGTCTATGGACTGGATTCCACATCTGAGAAGAGATGGCTTACACTAGGTAAAAGGGGCGGGAGGGGAAACTTTGCTTGTGAATATCTCTTAAACCATAAAGGTTTGAGAGATAAGACTTATATCATACTTCATGTTTTTTTAATGCTTACAAAATAAAATACAGATAAAATGAAGTATTACTATCCCTTTAACTTTTATTTTCTCTGCATTCTGGTTCCCCATTGCCAAATCCCCCCCACACACTATTACATTATACCATATAATGTAAAACACAGTGACCAATATTTCAGATGTTAATGTTCTGGAGGTGGATGTCACCCCACTGCCCTGTGCTGATTCCCCAGTAGGTGTCTCAATCACTCTATCTGGCCACAACACTAAAGGACGATATTCTGTTATTATTATTTTGGATCTGTGTTGAACGTACATCACCAATATGCACTAGCAATGTCTTTGCTATCAAATACCTGTGAATCTGCAACCAGTCCACCACAATCTGCCACGATCACCATGAATCTGTCATGCCTTTGACAGGTTTATAATTTTGCACTCTCTACATTGACAGATGGCTCAGTAGCATATGGAAATGCAGTTTAATGAGCCATTGCTTTATTCATGTGGGTGTGTTGATATGCTAATATGGCACTTTGCCACATGTACTAAGCTCCAATAGCAGCCTTTGCTGTCGGATTTCACAGTCCCAACATCGCTCACCTGAGGTTGGTGATATTGGGATCTCCCTGTAGCTCTCTATAAAGCCAGAGGACAGTTTATTGTGTCTGCTAAAGAGCATAGACAGTAGGTGCCCTTCTGTAACCCTTTCAGTGCCATAGGGGTGTGTACTGCACACCTCTGTGGGCCTGAAAGGAAAAAACAAATGTGTAAATATATGTTTAGTATTTTATGAGATTGACAGACCTGAAACATTTAACCCTTTGAGTGCCAGAGGGGTATGCAAAGCATTGCATTGTGTACCCCTCTGGCACTCAAGGGGTTAAAATATACCTTTTTTTCTGACAGTATTTTTCCATCAGACCTACAGCAAAATCTAGATTGGCAGCGATTTGCTCACATAAGAAATCTTATGGGATACTAGGTGCTTCTGTTTAATGTGTTAAAGGTATAGTAGTACTTAAAATGTAAAAAAATATATGTTGTAGAGCAGGGCTCAAAATTTCAAGTCCTGAGCTACTAGTCAGGCCTGAAAAGTTACTCGCCACCAGTTTCCACTCCTAGCCCCACCCATAGCCCCTCCTTTAACTCCACCCATATCAGGTTCTTCTTTCTTCCCCTTGCGCCTCTCTTTCTCCCCCATATGTACTTCTTTCTCCCCCTTGCACCTCTCTTTCTCCCCCATATGTACTTCTTTCTCCCCCCTTGCACCTCTCTTTCTCCCCCATATGTACTTCTTTCTCCCCCCTTGCACCTCTCTTTCTCCCCCCTTGTACTTCTTTCTCACCCCTTGCACCTCTCTTTCTCCCCCATATGTACTTCTTTCTCCCCCTTGCGCCTCTCTTTCTCCCCCCTTGTACTTCTTTCTCCCCCATGTACTTCTTTCTCCCCCATGTACTTCTTTCTCCCCCTTGCGCCTCTCTTTCTCCCCCATGTACTTCTTTCTCCCCCCTTGTGCCTCTCTTTCTCCCCCATGTACTTCTTTCTCCCCCTTGCGCCTCTCTTTCTCCCCCCTTGTACTTCTTTCTCCCCCATGTACTTCTTTCTCCCCCTTGCGCCTCTCTTTCTCCCCCATGTACTTCTTTCTCCCCCTTGTACTTCTTTCTCCCCCATGTACTTCTTTCTCCCCCCTTGCGCCTCTCTTTCTCCCCCATGTACTTCTTTCTCCCCCCTTGCGCCTCTCTTTCTCCCCCTTGTGCTTCTTTCTCCCCCCTTGCGCCTCTCTTTCTCCCCCATGTACTTCTTTCTCCCCCCTTGCGCCTCTCTTTCTCCCCCATGTACTTCTTTCTCCCCCTTGTGCATCTCTTTCTCCCCCATGTACTTCTTTCTCCCCCTTGTGCCTCTTTCTCCCCCATGTACTTTCTCCCCCGTGTGTCTCTTTCTCCCCCATATGTACTTCTTTCTCCCCCCTTGCACCTCTCTTTCTCCCCCATGTACTTCTTTCTCCCCCCTTGCACCTCTCTTTCTCCCCCATATGTACTTCTTTCTCCCCCCTTGCGCCTCTCTTTCTCCCCCATGTACTTCTTTCTCCCCCTTGCGCCTCTCTTTCTCCCCCATGTACTTCTTTCTCCCCCTTGTGCCTCTCTTTCTCCCCCATGTACTTCTTTCTCCCCCTTGTGCCTCTCTTTCTCCCCCATGTACTTCTTTCTCCCCCATGTACTTCTTTCTCCCCCCTTGCACCTCTCTTTCTCCCCCATATGTACTTCTTTCTCCCCCCTTGCGCCTCTCTTTCTCCCCCATAT
Source organism: Rhinophrynus dorsalis (assembly GCA_037306005.1). Lineage (NCBI taxonomy): Eukaryota > Metazoa > Chordata > Amphibia > Anura > Rhinophrynidae > Rhinophrynus > Rhinophrynus dorsalis. The sequence continues at coordinate 245,335,554 of CM074725.1, forward strand.
GTACTTCTTTCTCCCCCTTGTGCCTCTCTTTCTCCCCCATGTACTTTCTCCCCCTTGTGCATCTCTTTCTCCCCCATGTACTTTCTCCCCCTTGTATCTCCCTTTCTCCCCATGTACTTTCTCCCCCATGTGTCTCTCACTTTCTCCCCCATGTGTCTCTCGCTTTCTCCCCCATGTACTTTCTCCCCCGTGTGTCTCTTTTTCCTCCTTTGTACTTCTTTCTCCCCCCTTGCACCTCTCTTTATCCCTCCTGCCCGCCCGCATCATCACGCGCCCCTGCGGGCTGTGATGACATACAGACAGAGAGGAGGGTAGAGGTGCCGGAAGAGAAGCGCTTGCTTCCAGACAGTAACGATCAGTCTGCTGGCAGCAAGCTCTTCTCTTCCGGTGCCTCTGCCCTCTTCCTCTTCTCTGTCGTTATGTCATCACGGCCCGCAGGGGCGCGTGATGATGCGGGAGGATAGAACTTGTCATATTGGCGCTGGCCCATTGCGAGTTTTTCATGTCCCCAAATTGCAGAGTGGAGGAGGGGGGACACTAGCACCGCGAGATTACAGGAAAGGTTATATTCATACTGAATACAGGGCTTCAGTTTCCCTCACTAAATATCTACTCGCAAAATGCGAGTAGGCGAGTGGAAATTTTGAGCCCTGCTGTAGAGTTTATCCCCCTGAGTAAAACAAGGGTACTCCCACTGCTGAGAGATATTTTATTAAAAAATGATAACAGCTCAAACTTGAATTTTTTAGGTGCGATATCACAGTGGCCTGAACATTTACAGTGGCGCTGTTGCTACACCATCCTATAGACTGCTCTGGTCCATAGACCATAACTCTCCATAGGAAGGTGTAGCAACAGCGCCACTGTAAATGTTCAGGCCACTGTGATATCGCACCTAAAAAATTCAAGTTTGATCTGTTAACTTGTTTTACTTAGGGGGATAAACCCTACAATATATAGTTTTTTAAATTTTAAGCATTACTATACCTTTAAGAAGGTGCCTTCATTCCTGATATCTTTTAGTTGACAATGAATAGTTGTATTCAAGATCTGAGTGTTTTTGAGCATGACTTCTCCATAAGAATGATTATTAGAGACTTATTCTTGAGCATCCCACATTCTAATACAATGCACTGTATGTTCCATTGGAGTGCAAGGTGTTGTGTACTTTTCTGGCACTCAAATCGTTAAACTTACAATGTATGACATTAGATAAAGCAGATTAGCTCACAGACACTCATATTTCAAGTAACAAACATATATAACAGAAGGAGGACTCTATAATATTTGTCTGGAAGCAGGAGAGGGCTGGCAACTTTTGGCCTGGGGGGCAAGTACAATTAAGTGGCCCATTTCTATTACCGCTCCGGCCCAATGTCCCAGCCCAACCCCTTTTGTTAATGTTATAGCTGGCATTAATGTTATGGATTAAGTCAAGTGATACTTCAGAGCTTATAACTGAAATGGCAGTACACAACTGATATCACAGAGATGACAATTGAAATGGATCTACACTAGTGATACCTCAGAGCTTATAACTGAAATGGTAGTACACAACTGATATCACAGAGATGACAATTGAAATGGATCTACGCTAGTGATACCACAGAGCTTATAACTGAAATGGATCTACACTAGTGATACCACAGAGCTTATAACTGAAATGGTAGTGCACAACTGATATCACAGAGATGACAATTGTAATGGATCTACTCTAGTGATACCACAGAGCTTATAACTGAAATGGTAGTACACAGCTGATATCACAGAGATGACAACTGAAATGGATCTATACTAGTGATACCACAGGGCTTATAACTGAAATGGTAGTACACAACTGATATCACAGAGATAACAATTGAAATGGATCTACTCTAGTGATACCACAGAGCTTATAACTGAAATAGTAGTACACAACTGATATCACAGAGATGACAGTTGAAATGGATCTACACTAGTGATACCACAGAGATGACAGTTGAAACGGAGCTACACTAGTGATACCACAGAGATTACAACTGAAATGGATCTACACTAGTGATACCACAGAGATTACAACTGAAATAGATCTACACTAGTGACACCACAGAGCTTACAACTGAAATAGATCTACACTAGTGATACCACAGAGATTATAACTGAAATGGATCTACACTAGTGATACCACAGAGATTATAACTGAAATGGATCTACACTAGTGATACCACAGAGCTTACAATTGAAATGGATCTACACTAGTGATACCACAGAGCTTACAACTGAAATAGATCTACACTAGTGATACCACAGAGCTTACAACTGAAATAGATCTACACTAGCGATACCACAGAGCTTACAACTGAAATAGATCTACACTAGTGATACCACAGAGCTTACAACTGAAATGGATCTACACTAGTGATACCACAGAGATTACAACTGAAATAGATCTACACTAGTGATACCACAGAGCTTACAACTGAAATAGATCTACACTAGCGATACCACAGAGCTTACAACTGAAATGGATCTACACTAGTGATACCACAGAGCTTACAACTGAAATAGATCTACACTAGTGATACCACAGAGCTTACAACTGAAATGGAGCTACACTAGTGATACCACAGAGCTTACAATTGAAATGGAGCTACACTAGTGATACCACAGAGCTTACAATTGAAATGGAGCTATACTACTGATACCACAGAGCTTACAACTGAAATGGAGCTACACTAGTGATACCACAGGGCTTACAATTGAAATGGATCTACACTAGTAATATCACAGAGCTTACAATTGAAATAGATCTACACTAGTGATACCACAGAGATTACAATTGAAATGGAGCTACTCTAGTGATACCAAAGAGCTTACAACTGAAATAGATCTACACTAGTGATACCACAGAGCTTACAACTGAAATAGATCTACACTAGTGATACCACAGAGATTACAACTGAAATGGATCTACACTAGTGATACCACAGAGATTACAACTGAAATAGATCTACACTAGTGATACCACAGAGATTATAACTGAAATGGATCTACACTAGTGATACCACAGAGATTATAACTGAAATGGATCTACACTAGTGATACCACAGAGCTTACAATTGAAATGGATCTACACTAGTGATACCACAGAGCTTACAACTGAAATAGATCTACACTAGTGATACCACAGAGCTTACAACTGAAATAGATCTACACTAGCGATACCACAGAGCTTACAACTGAAATAGATCTACACTAGTGATACCACAGAGATTATAACTGAAATAGATCTACACTAGCGATACCACAGAGATTATAACTGAAATGGAGCTACACTAGTGATACCACAGAGATTACAACTGAAATGGATCTACACTAGTGATACCACAGAGATTATAACTGAAATGGAGCTACACTAGTGATACCACAGAGCTTACAACTGAAATGGATCTACACTAGTGATACCACAGAGCTTACAACTGAAATAGATCTACACTAGCGATACCACAGAGCTTACAACTGAAATAGATCTACACTAGTGATACCACAGAGATTATAACTGAAATAGATCTACACTAGCGATACCACAGAGCTTACAACTGAAATGGAGCTACACTAGTGATACCACAGAGATTATAACTGAAATGGAGCTACAATACTTGTGTAGCTCCTAAAATTCTATTTACTCTATTTACAGAAGCAAATGGGAAATTGAGTGCGGCAGTGGCCCACTGGCCCATATTCATGACCAGCCTGGGGTGCAATTGCCCCCTTGCCCCCCAGGCCAGCCCTCTCCTGTCTGGAAGCCATATAATGAAGATATCGGTACTCACACTAGTAGAACGCTGGGGAGCTTCTTCTATCCACCAGCATACAGCAGCAGGGGAAACGTAGCTCGCCCCGGATCAAGCTAAAAAACATAAAATGGGATCTGTATCTAGATAAAATAGAATATTTCATAAAATTATAGTTTAAAAAACCGAGGCTACATGTCTCTAATAAACATCTGTGTGATAATCAACGCATTTCATGATCCTATACGACCTTTTCCTCGGGATACAGACAGTAATGTTATAGAAAACAAAATGATTGGATAATGATGTTAGCTTGATCAGGGGCATGCTACGTTTCCTCTGCTGCCATAGGCCAGTGGATGGAGGAAACCTCACTGGTGTTCTACTAGTTTGACTATTGATATGTTCCTTGTACAATACATGACTTCTAGAAGTATATTACAGCTCTCTCCTTTTGGTTTGTTTGTTGGTATCTGGATGTTTTTTTCTTTTTTAATGGAATTACGGTATCTCCATAAGAAGTGGTTGCTGCTTGAGATCTGTGTGGAGGCAGTTACCGTAAAATCTCAGGTATAATACGCACCTGTGTATAACACGCAGGTGTATATTATACCCAAGATTTTAGGGGGAAACAAGAGTGTCTATGTATAATACACACCCTTGTTTTCCCCTCTTATGAAAAAAAAATTAAGCCTTCCAGAACCCTTCCCTCCCTCCCCCGGCGCTATCTGTTGCTAAAATACCACTTACTTTCTTCAAAAGACAAGTCTCCGCATTTTCAACATTATCAGGAAACATGTAAACATTGTGAATCTTCCCCTGCGGGCGGCATGCTTCCATTCACTGCCCGCTTCCTTCCGGCTATGGTACTGCCCTGTGAGGACCTTCAGATTCTCACAGGGCATTACAATTGGCTGGAGCCGGTAGGTCCTGAAAGCCAATTGAAGGAATCAGGCAGCGAATGGAAGCGTGCCGCCCACAGGGGAAGATTCACATCGTTTACGTGTTTCCTGATAATGTTGAAAATGCGGGGACTTGTCTTTTTAAGAAAGTAAGTGGTATTTTAGAATCGGATAGCACCGGGGGAGGGAGGGAAGGGTTCTGGCCGGCTTAATTTTTTTTAAATGAAAAACTCTCGAGTATAATATGCACCCCCCACTTCACATAAGGTGAATTGGGGTAAAATTGTGTGTATTATACCCGAGATTTTACGGTATACTATCCTCTACATGCTGATGTGCTACTTGTATGTGTAGCTCATTCTCCTTGTGAGTATATCGTATGCGGTGTATTTGTGGATTTACAAAACAAGAAACAAATCTGCGCTCCTCCTTTCCAATGTGTAAATGTGTGCCCTAATTTTGTTGCTAAATATGATGATTTAGTCCGTAATTTGGCTAAAGAATGTTAAAGGGGAACTACCACCCCGCAAAAACTTTATATTAATTAAGTCTTCATCTGGCGACTAGCTGCTTAGTAGCGCTAGTCGCCAGAAATATTACCTGGTTTAAAAGCTTTTCTACTTATTCGGAGGCTGACAGTAGCAGGAAGCACGGACATCTTGTCATAGTGACATCTGTGTGCCTGCGCTGTCAGTCCCTTTTGGAGCTGCTACTTTCAGCCTCCGAATAAGTCGAAAATCTTTTAAACCAGGTAATATTTCTGGCGACTAGTGCTACTATGCAGCTAGTTGCCAGATAAAGACTTAATTAATATAAAGTTTTTACGGGGTGGTAGTTCCCCTTTAAGCTTGCCACCCCGTCAAGGGCAAGCTTAACATTCTTTGGCCAAATTATGGACTAAATCCTCATATTTATCAACTTAGTTATTATATATATATGCCTAAGTTCGGGCACACATTGGTATCTAGGAGCGCAGGTTTGTTTTTTGTTTTGTATGTGCACTTTGGGTTTCGGCCTAATGTTTGAGGGTACTGGAGAACCCTTTCATTCCTTGTTATTTAATATCTTTCTTATTTAATTCACTAGATTTATATATTATGGTGAACTAGCGCTGTGGGCTTTTTTTCTGTTTTTTAGCTTTTGTTTCTACTTGTGGATTTACTATTTCTTAGTTAATTTCCTATTGTGAGTGGATGCTTCTGTAAGCTGCCCCGCCATCATTTGATCACATCCGCTTACCTTGCCCTACGCTGTCTAGCAAGGTGAACGATCATGAGCGGAACCAAACATCTGCTGGCATCCATTCACATCCACCAAGACAGTGTCTGGTGAACATGAAAAGATTTGATTGGATGCCAGTGGGTTACCTTGCCGAAGCATCCGCTCACAATAGGAGTGTCTGAGAGCTACTCTGCTTTATCTCATACCTTCATTGGAAGCTTAATATAACACAAAGTGCACTGTATTACAATGTGAGCTACTCAAGCATAAGCCTGTTCTAATCATTCTTATGAATTAGTCATTTTTCATTGTTCAAACCTATGCTAAACATGAATAGAGCTGTTCATTGTGAACTAAAAGATTTTAGGAATTAAGACACCTTCATTACACATTTTTAGAAGCACCTTTTAACCCATAAGATGTATTTATGTGTGAAAATTGATGCCAATCTATTCAGTAGAATTTGCTGTAGGGGCAATGGTAAAAAAAGCGTCAGACAAAATAGGGATCTTTTACATTTTTTAGGTCCTTCAAACTCTTAAAATACTCAAATATTTTTGCACAAGCACTAAAAGTGTTTGAGAGGGCTACTGTTTATGCTGCAGAAGTCGGAGCAGATCCTTTCCTCTCTGTGGGCGGCCTGACAGCATATGCACAGGCTTCAGGGTTATTGAAGAGATGGAGAGGTGTAAGGCAGGACATCCCTTCCACTTCACCAGCAGTTTGACAACCCTCTATGCAATGAGTAAATTCTCCCTCGTTTCCCCTTGCATCCCTAATTCTTAGCGCATACAGTGATTTGTGTCTACATCTCCAAGGCCTCACATCGCCAGACACACATCGCTGCAGCATCGCCCCTTAGTGCATCTCCCAGCAAATGGCACTGTTCTCATCACTTACTATGGAGAGCTGTAGTCTATGAATCAAGCTCTGCCATAGAGAAAATCCTATATAATAATTTGCTACAAAGTTTGTAACGACGCAGTCATGCTCTGTAGCGACTGCTGTGTGTGCGGTGGTCATCCGCAGTAGAGACTGCCCGTGACAAGGTTGATACAGAGCGGGGAGCTCCGAAGGAGCATCCAGCTCTGTATCAGCCACAGCGTGGGCAGTCTCTACTGAGCATGACTGCACCACGACCGGCTGGCACTGTATCAGCCGCGGCATGGGCAGTTTCTACTGTGCAAGACTGCCCCGCAACCGGCTGGCACTGTATCAGCCGCGGAGTGGGAAATCTCTACTGTGCATGACTGCCCCGTGACTGGCTGGCACTGTATCAGCCGCGGAGTGGGAAATCTCTACTGTGCATGACTGACCCGCGACTGGCTGGCACTGTATCAGCGGCTGCATGGGTAGTCTCAACTTGTATGACTGCCCCGCGACCGGCTGGCACTGTATCAGCCGCGGCGCTGGGCAGTCTTTACTGTGCATGACTGCCCCACGACCGTCTGGCACTGTATCAGCCTCGGCGCTGGGCAGTCTCTACTGTGCATGACTGCCCCACGACCGTCTGGCACTGTATCAGCCTCGGCGCTGGGCAGTCTCTACCGGGCATGACTGCACCGCGACCGGCTGGCAGTGGCACTGTGGCCCGTGTAACAGGCTCTTCAACTAGTTATAAAATAAAAACTTGCCTTCTTGACACTAGTCGTTGCTGTGGTTAGCAAATTAAAAAACAAGTGTGATTTGTAATAAAAATCTACCAGCGCAAGGAATACCCTTGTCTTATAGGAAAAGACCCATGCCATATATTTTTTCATAAAATAATTTAAAGTTCCATATACCTTTTGTATGCTGGAAAGGACACCAACACAATGCTTTGCAAATAGGTTCATTTTGCATCTTTTATAGACATTTACACTTTTTTTATGATAATGGGATGTAGTGCAGTGCAAAAGTCATTCCTCTCACTGGCGACAAGTTCGTGTCACAGAGTCATTAGCAGGCGGATTGCATTGAGCATCGTCTCTAATTATTCTGTGCTGTGGGCAGATTCAGGCACTCTGTGAATGTAAAACACTATGCACACAGCCAGAAGTCAAAGCGCCCTACTTTAAAAAGAAGAAATTGTCTTAAAATGTCATTCAGGTCAGAATATTTTTTTTGTGTTTAAAATTACGATTTTCAAAGAGATCATTTTTATGCTAGTTATTCCCATAAAAGACAATTTTAAAGAAATGTATTTAAAATGTAGGCCAAAATTAATGTAAAAAAGTAATTATTAATTCTGTTTTTCTTAATTTCAGAAATGACCACTTTGAATGTTAAGTGATGTGCCATATGAACGACTGGATCATAGGGGACTGCGGTGATGAGGTCATGTGGGCAGGATCTTAAAGTGATAGTAATGTTTCACAAAAAAAGCAGCTCCAATTAATCATAGTATTTGGGCCATGGAGAGTGTTATTTCAATACTGTCAGAGTTGTAGTTCAAGAGTAATTGAATGATAAAGTATCCCCCTCCTGCCCCTTTTACCTAGTGTAAGCCTCCTCCCCTCAGATGTGGAATCTGGTCACTTGACTGGACAGCTCACAGCAAGGGACAATCGTCTTATTGTGACCATAAGGAAAACCCTGTTCCCCCTTGACAGGTTTTTCCTTATGATCACTGAAGATTGGCCCTCTCTGTGACCCATCCAGACATTCTTGTTGCTCTGAGGTGAGCAGTGTTATATCAGTAAAAGTAACAGTTACAATGTATCTGTCTTTCCCATACAAAGGTCAGTCTTTACCCCTACTTCTTCATCCCTCCCATGGCATCCCACATGTCCTGGATTGCCCAGAACAGTCCCGGATTTTAAGTATGTGTCCCATGTCCCTGGCATCCCCCTTCTGGGACAATACAAAGTCCCTAGACACTAGAAGCAAAACTGATTTTGCCTACTGATTTTGCCTACTGTAACAGAAAGTGATGCTTCTGTTGAGCTACAAAAAGTGTCTTACAGACAAAGCTCTAAACACTAGCATGAGAATGACCAATAGACTACTGTGACAGAAACTGATGCCTCTGGTGGGCTACAGGAAAATGGCTTCCTGACAGAGCTCTATACACTAGAATGGGAATGACCAATAGACTACTGTGACAGAAATTGATGCCTCTGGAGGGCTACAGGAAAATGGCTTCCTGACAGAGCTCTATACACTAGAATGGGAATGACCAATAGACTACTGTGACAGAAATTGATGCCTCTGGTGGGCTACAACAAAATGGCTTCCTGACAGAGTTCTATACACTAGAATGGGAATGGCCAATAGACTACTGTGACAGAAAGTGATGCCTCTGCTGGGTTACAAGAACACATCTTCCAGACAGAGCTCTAAACAGTAGAATGAGAATGGCCAGTAGACTACTGTGACAGAAATTGATGCCTCTGGGGGGCTACAAGAAAATGGCTTCCTGACAGAGCTCTATACACTAGAATGGGAATGACCAATAGACTACTGTGACAGAAATTGATGCCTCTGGTGGGCTGCAAGAAAATTACTTCCTGACAGAGTTCTATACACTAGAATGGGAATGACCAATAGACTACTGTGACAGAAATATTGATGCCTCTGGTGGTCTACAAGAAAATGTCTTCCTGACAGAGTTCTATACACTAGAATGAGAATGGCCAATAGACTACTGTGACAGAAAGTGATGCCTCTGCTGGGTTACAAGAACACATCTTCCAGACAGAACTCTTAACAGTAGAATAAGAATGGCCAGTAGACTACTGTGACAGAAATTGATGCCTATGCTGGGCTACAAGAAAATGGCTTCCTGACAGAGCTCTGAACACTACGTTGAGAACTGAGCCTTAATTCTGATATCAAACAGGAGTTGCAGTGCAATTTTGTTGTAGTGTGACGCTAGCCAAAGACTTTGGAATGCATTTCTTCCCAGGCAATGGTATTTCTTTTTTCATTTGATTCTGAGGCCAACAGAGAACAAAATATGTTTATTTTGTTGGATGTGACATACATTCCTTGTCACTAATCAAGCCACAGTTGCGAGTGTTAAACTTCGTTATCTTTTTATACTCCCTGATCTTTCTGGCTCTCTGTGCCATAAAATGTCCCTTCAGTACAGCTGGTCTCTTTGGGTGCAAGGGGGTACACAGTTCTTTGCAAGCAATGGGATCTTCACCCTATGGTGCTTGGAGGTTTAAACCTTTGAGTGCCAGAGGAGTGCACAATACATTGCATACCCCTCTTGGCATTCAAGGGGTTACCCTATACATGCTACAGACAGTCAGCTCTGGCTAAAAACTAGAATTCACTGGAGCATCAAAAAGGTAATTAATCTTGTTTACATCTTCTAGTCCACTTCAAAGAGACTTTACCAAGTCATAGGGAATGAATTATGGTCATACTCAGGGCTTTAAACTTGAAGTCCTTTGCTACTAGCCAGATATGAAAAGTTACTCACCACTGCAAGCAGTGGCGTAACAATAGGGGTCGCAGGGGTCGCACCTGCGACCGGGCCCGTCTCTCCAGGGGCCCAGCCACCCCCCGCGACCCCCTCGCTTGCAGCAACTCCCACTACCGCCGCCGATTCTAGTAATACAGAGCGCTGGGAGATGACATCATCTCCCAGCCTCTGCATTACTAGAGTGGTGCGGGAGCTTCAGTTCTAGATATCTGTGCCGAAGGAGGCACAGATCTGTCAAGCCACACCGCTAGACCATCAGGGACTGTAGGTAGTCGTATTGTGGAAGGGGCAATGTTATGATGAAGGGGCAATGTGGAAGGGGAAATGTGGAGATGAAGGGGCAATGTGGAGATGGGGGCATTGTGGAAGGGGCATTGTGGGAATGAAGGGGGCATTGTGAAAGGGGCAATGTGGAGATGAAGGGGGCATTGTGGAAGGGGCATTGTGGAGATGAAGGGGGCATTGTGGAGATGAAGGGGCATTGTGGAAGGGGAACTGTGGAGATGAAGGGGACATTGTGGAGTTGAAGGGGGCATTGGGGAAGGGGCAGTTTGGAGATATGGGGGCATTGTGGATATGGGGGCATTGTGGAGATGGGGGCAATGTGGAGATGAAGGGGCAATTTGGAGATGAAGGGGGTACTGTGGAGATGAAGGGGACATTGTGGAGTTGAAGGGGGCATTGTGGAGTTGAAGGGGGCATTGTGGAAGGGGCGATTTGGAGATATGGGGGCATTGTGGAGATGGGGGCAATGTGGAGATGAAGGGGCAATTTGGAGATTGGGGGGCAATGTGTATGTGGCCAATGTGGTTGAGGGGGTCTGGGGCCAATGTGGGGGGGCCCATGGCATTTCTTGCACCAGGGCCCGGTGGCTTCTAGTTATATGCCTCTGACTGCAATCCATAACATACCCACCAGGGCTGAATTTCTACTCGCCAGGGCTAAATTTTCACTTGCCATTGGCTAGTGATGAGTGGAAATTTTGAGCCTTGGTCATACTGATAATTAGTAGAATTTACATGTTAAAATAATGTGCATGCATTTTAAAGTCATGTATTTTGCATTCAGCCTTCATTTTTCTTATACCTGAATAAGAGACCTAGATGTCTCCAAAGCGTGCATCTTAGAGCCGCACAGTTACCCAATAAAGGTATCATTTTTACTCTGCTAGTCTCCAGATTATTTTAAAGGGATACTAATGGTTTATATCACACATAGCTTAGAATGTTGAGCATGTGTAATAGTTGTGCCGCATAACTTGCAAGTTACTGCGTAATATAATGTGTAATATAATGTTTTTGTCCCAATCTGACAGCGGATCACTGTGAAGGACAATCTTCATGCAGGATTAGGAAAGCAGGTTTTTCCTTATCCTGAACAAGGAAAGATTATCCCTCTTTGTGATCTGCCTGGTCAAGCGACCAGACTTCAGAACTGAGACAAGGTGGCTTTATGTCAGGGTAAGGGGAGGGAGGGATCATCTTTAAGATTATATTACAAAGTAGCTATCAAGTTATACGACAAATGTACATCACGGAGCACAAGTATTTTCACACGCTCAACGTTCTGAGCTATGTGTAATATGAACCATTACTATCCTTAAGTCAGTTCTAGGATTTCTTTCAGCTTAAAATCTAATGAGGTCTGCATCTGAAAATAGTTTGAGGTTGAACTGCTAATTCATTTTTTGAGATGTATGTAATTATCTAGCTAAATCTTTTAAAGCGAAACTTTCATGTAATATCAAGTCGCCATGAATTCATTAAACACATGGCGACTAGCTTGAAAATAGATGTCTTACCGTTAACAAATAGCTGTGTTTAAATAAATCCTTCCTGTTTCGGGACTGACGGGCAGGTTAGTGCGGTCCGCACTCCTGCGCCGTCAGTCCCTTCCGGTAAACATATGGTGCACTGCAGTCTACTCAGTGGAGACCGGGACTGACGGCACAGGCGCACAGACCGCATTAACCTGCCCATCACTCCCGAAAAGGGACGGATTACTTTAGACACAGCTATTTTTCAAACGCTAAGACATCTATTTTCAAGCTAGTCACCATGCGTTTAAAGTGTTAGTAATGTCTAAAAAAAAGTTTTTTGCATCTAGAAGAGCTTAAAAAGCTGAGCTAAATGCAAAAAAACGTATCTCTCAAACCGCAATGGTTTAAAAGATACAGGCGTTTAAAGTTCGCTGTTTCCTACTGACAGCTGCAAAGCTGTCAGCAGAAGATTTGTGTCGGTCGACACGGAGGCGCTTGAGAAGTGCAGAGATCTCGTTACTTACAAGGAATCCCTTCATTGGAATGGTCTAAAGTGTGTGCTTGAACACCAGGCACACGTTTTAGACCATTCCAATGAAGGGATTCCTTGTAAATAACAAGATCTCGGCACTTCTCAAGCGCCTCCGTGTCGACCGACACAAATCTCCTGCTGACAGCTTTACAGCTGTCAGTAGGAGACAGAGAACTTTAAACGCCTGTATCTCTTAAACCATAGCATAGCATACTTTTTTGCATTCAGCTCAGCTTTTTAAGCTCTTCTAAATGCAAAAAGCTTTTTTTAGACATTACTAACACTTTAATGAATGCATGGCGACTTAATATTACATGAAAGTTCTGCTTTATCTCACCGTGCAGCATGTTACATGTAACCATACTGTGCTGTAGAAGAATTTAATGTTCCTGAGCATGTCAAGTTGCGTGATTAAGAGGTAAATGACGAGAAGGCCTGTCGTACCCTCAGGTGGTAGGTAGAAACCGTAATTTAGTGTTTGTGAGATTCTGTGACACAGTAGCTAATTACGGTTTATAACATCTGCCTCATTTTTACCGCATAGCTAAGAGTTTGCTTTGGAAAATGAACAAGTCAAACGTGACACATTTAATCTTTAGCCTGTTTTAGCTAGAAAACAAAATGTAACTCGGGTGACTGGCTGAATCCTGGGGAATTGCAGCTGACTAGTCAATGTTTATGCAGTCTTTAGCACAATAAATTACCAGGACAGCAATATGTCAAGTGCTGGGATGAAAAATGCACAAATCAACATGGCTTATTTAAATTTAGCTTAACCTTTTCTTGTGATGAGTTGCTGGAGAAGAATAATTAGCTCAATTAAATTTTAATTTGAAAACATGTTGCATCCCCATGAAGTTTTACATCCAGTTTTCACTTAAATAAAGTATATGTCAAACCATGTCTGAAGAATGGAGAGTTTCCTAAAGCTCCTGGGTCCTGACGGATTCAGTATCTGTAGCTCTTTGAAAAGGGTCTGTTTGGCATATGTCTGTCTGTTAAGCCATGTGTTTTACAGAAAGGCAAACGTGCCTGCACTAACTAATATTACTGGTAGCTTTGACAGTTAATTAGTTATTTTCCTATCCCGTACCCACAGGAAAGTAGGATACACACTAAAGGGGGTGAAAGACATTTTGTTTAATGGCACTTGAGGTTATCCATTTAAATTTTTAAAACACAACTTTTACTACTGGATTGAATAAAAAATATACAAATGCCAATTGAAATAAAACAGCAAGTGAGTGAGTTTGATTTATTTGTAAGGTGGGGTAGGGACAATGCTGTATTAAACCATTGAGTGCCAGTGGGGTACGCAACACATTGGAAAGCAATGGGTTGTGTACCCCTCTGGCACTCAAAGGGTTAAGGAATTTTTGCTGCCCTAGACCCCGTGTATGCTTTGCCACACCCTCACTTTTTCCAGGCCCTTGTTCATGACACGTTGAAGGTAGAAAAAGAGCAAAAGTTGTGTTTATTTAGTGGTCAACTTTTCGGTTATCAGTGTTACCTTTGTGCTCGTTAATTTGGTGTGTGTGTGTGTGTATATGTATGTACCAGTTGTTCAGTGAGGTATTCTGTAAGGGGGAGGCTAGCTCTCTGCCACAGCATGGGGCATACGACTGTGCTATTAATTTGACGCCAGGCACGATAACTCCTAAGGACAACACCTATCCTCTGTAGCACAATACCTCTTAAGGGTTGCACCTATCCTCTGTAGCACAATACCTCTTAAGGGTCGCCCCTATCCTCTGTAGGTTGAGGAGAACTGGGCCATGGAGGAGTACATTACTGTTGCCTTGGCGAGAGGAATTATCAGGGAGTCTTCCTCTCCTTCAGGTTTGGTCGACATTGTCTTTCACTTCCTGAGTGTCTCGCTTATGTGCATTTGCTATTCTTATAGGCCTATGGTTAATTGCCAGAGTGAGTCTCCGCCTACTTGCTAGGCCTTATAGGCCTTAGTCCACAGTACTCCTTTGCATTTTCGTGGTGTACCTGTGAATTTGCTCTTGTGATATTCCTATGCTCTGTTCCGTGTATGACCTCTGGTTACATCTGACTCTGGTTACATTTGATCCCTGACTTGTTGCCATCCGCTCCGGTCTGACCCTTTGGCTCCGTCTGACTACCCCCTCTGGTCTGACCCTTTGGCTCAGTCTGACTACCCTCTCCGGTCTGACCGTTTGGCTTCGTCTGACTACCCGCTCTGTGCTGACCCCGGCTTGGCTGACTTACTGCTCTGTGTTCTCAACCCTTGGCCTGACTGACTCTTTTCTCTTGCTAGACCGTGCTCTAGCTGTTCCCTCTGGTTCAAGCTGTTTTCCTCCTGCTGTGCCAGACCTTGTCTCTGGCTATTCCATCCTACTTGTTGCTACAGGTTAGTGCCTTTGGATACTCCTTAGCGTTCTAGGGATTTCTGTCACCATTGCCTATCACTACCCTAGCATTCTAGGGATTCCAGTCACCACTGTCTATCGCTACCCTAGGGTTCTGGGGTACCTGTGAGTCGCCAGTGCCTGTAGGTTTACCCTAGCGTTCAAGGGAAGTTTCTCTTGCTTTGCTTGGGCGTTTCTGCTTCACACGCACTAGTAGCTACTACTATACTTGTTACCAGTAACGTCTGTAGTCAGATTTGGATCAGCCTCTCTTCTGTCAGTGGATCCTGTGCTGTCTCCATACCTGGCTAGTGAAGGTTGGGGAAGTACTTGTGCACTGTCTCCACAGCTGGTCCAGTGAAGGTTGGGGAAGTACTGACTGTATCTTTTCTGTTCTTATTTTTAATAAAGATATTGATTTTACTGTATCTGTACTTGTCAGTGTCGTTTTAATTAGTCACTCCGTGACAGAAAGCCTCGGAGAAGGCTGGATAGAGGGAGTATCCTGAGAGATTGTCATGTTGCGCTTTTTAGACAGGCAGCCTGCTGAAACAGTTGAATGGTCGCACGCTCTTATGCATGCGACCATTCAACTGTTTCAGCAGGCTGCCTGTCTAAAAAGCGCAACATGACAATCTCGCAGTGCATGACAGAGCGAGATTGTCACGTCGCCTACTAATTGGCCGCATTAAGCACACGGAGGCATCTGGAGCGCCTCCGTGTGCTGAAGAAAAAAACGTAATAGATAAGGTGCATGCGGAGTCATAGGACACGAAGACCACATAATAACCCCAATAACAGAGACCCAATAGAAAAAGGGACACTTTAATGGAATAGAAATAAATTATCAAATATTTTATTGGATACAAATACATATATAAAGACAGTAAAAACAAAAACATTTAAAAACAAGACCAAGCAAGCCCTGAATTATAAATAGTCTCCATCCTAAAGAGAAAAAAGTCTTGATAGATAAAAAAGATGAATTCTCCATAACGCGGTAATAATACTGCCGACTAGCGCTATTGAGCAACTCGTCACCAGATGGGTAATTATTTGGGGCCATGTTTAACCCCTTAAGGACCCTTGACGGTCCTGGTACATCATGGCTGGATTTGAGTTAAGGACCAATGATGTACCAGGACCGTCATGGCTTAAATGATAGCAGCGTGCCTCCGTGCACTCTGCTATCATTAATGCCAGGCTGAGACTGAGTGCTCCGAGACTGGGGCGTTCAGTCTCAGCCCTTCTTGCTTGTGCCAGTTCATGTGATCGCCGTAGCAGCGATCACATGTACCGGCATAGTGACAGACAGAGGCAGCAGGGAAAGCATGCTGTCTGTGCCTGTCTCGTCTGCCTCTGTCTCCGTTGCTATGAAAGTAAGGGAGACAGAAGTAGACAGGAGACACCTAGTGGTGAATGAAAATACAGCAGCTAGGGGTATTAACCCCTTCACTGCTGGTGCCAAAGACTTGCTAAATGCAAGTCAATTTCTGACCTGCAATGATACTTTTATTTTTTTTTAAACACAACACACTTTTTTTTTTTTTACAAAAATATTTTATTTCAAAAAATTAAACAAAAGTGGAAGTGTGATTGTTGTGGAGCTATGTAATACACTTACATACACCACCAATTGCCGGGGATAAAAAAGTGTCAAAATAGGGTGAGAAAAAGGGACATGGGGATTTTCACCCAGAGGGAACAGTGGCCACTTTAAACTGCGTATTTCGTAGGTATGACTGACCGTCATACCTTTCATGCAGTCTCCATAAAAATTTAACCCTTTGTGCCCAATTGATCCCAAGAGAAAAAACAAAAATGGTGGGTTTTTTTTTACCTTTTTTTTAATTTTAATAAAGTAAATGGTGGTTTATCCATATAAGTAGGGTATCAAATGAAAGCCCTATTTGTGCTTCAAAAAACAGTATATAATTTATGGGGGTGGAATAAAAGACTTAGAGGGAAAACACTGTTGAACAAAGACATAGTCAAAAAAGGTCAGAATTGCTCCGGTCCTTAAGTGAAATCCACCTCAGATTTTCCCGGTCCTTAAGGGGTTAAAAGGGGTGGTAGTTCCACTTTAATCTCACTGGCGCGATCCCTGTTTTATATGTTACATAATACCAGTAAATCCATTCAGCCCTACTAGAAAATGCTTTACGGTGTGTTGAAGTCGATGATGTTATCTTGACTTCTGGGAGATGGTGAGACAATATATATGGCCGTCTATGGGTACTGCCGTGCATAACCTTTTCTGTGCATTTTTCTTGTTTCTTTATCTGCTTTGCCCTCGGACGTTTCCACAATTCATCCAGACATATATCTGTGCAAAAGCCGTTTTCTGTGGCGCAGCGCACTAGACTATAGTCTTACTCACGTTTGAATTAAGATGCACCATGTTTATGATTTTTATACATTACAATATATGCCTCTTGTTTCTGATTTCCTGTTAACCCCTTGAATATTAGAAAAGTCTCCAGACACGGGAACTGGAGACCTCTCTAGCATCCAAGAGGTTAACAAATTAATCTATATCAGTGTTGGAAACTCATGTGAAGCTAAATTAAAGGAACCCTAACACTGGCACCAACACATCACAATTAACTTAATCTGACCAGCTAATCTTAACCCCTTAAGGACCGGGAAAATCTGAGGTCGTTTTCCCTTAAGGACCGGAGCAATTCTGACCTTTTTGACTATGTCTTTGTTCAACAGTGTTTTTCCTCTAAGTCTTTTATTCCATCTACATAAATTATATACTGTTTTTTAAGCATAAATAGGGCTTTCATTTGATACCCTATTTATATGGATAACCTACCATTCACTTTATTAAAATTAAAAAAAAGGTTAAAAAATGTAAAAAAAAACCCACCATTTTTGATTTTTCTCTTGGGATCAATTGGCCACAAAGGGTTAAAGTTTTATGGAGACTGCATGAAAGGTATGACCGGTCAGTCATACCTACAAAATGCGCAGTTTAAAGTGGCCACTATCCCCCCTGGGTGAAAATCCCCATGTCCCTTTTTCCTACCCTATTTTGACACTTTTTTGTCCCTGGCATTTGTTGGTGTATATAAGTGTATTACATGGCTCCACAACAATCACACTTGTAATATTGTTTAATTATGTATATTTTTTTAAATAAAAATGTTTTTGGAAAAAAAAAAAAAAGTGTAAAATTGCAGGTCAAAAATTGACCTGCATTTAGCCAGCCTCCTGCACCAGCAGTGAAGGGGTTAATACCCCCAACTGCTGTATTTTTTTTAACCACTAGGTGTCTCCCGTCTACTTCTGTCTCCCTTACTTTGAGAGCAAGTGAGACAGAGGCAGACGAGACAGGCATAGACAGCATGCTTTGCATGCTGCCTCTGTCTGTCACTATGCCGGTACATGTGATCGCTGATACGGCGATCGCATGAACCGGAAGAAGGAAGAAGGGCTGAGACTGAATGCCCCGGTCTCGGAGCGCCCAGTCTCAGCCTGGATTTAATGATAGCAGCGGCAGGGACTGGTCCCTGCAAATGAATCATTAACCCTTTGAGTGCCAGAGGATTCATTGAGGTTGTCTCTTGTTTTTAAGTGTGTCCCAGGTACTCATTTTATCTAACTGAGAAGTATGAAAGGCTGAGTTGACCTTGCTGGGACTAGAACCTGTAGGCCTGAGGCTTGAACAAGTTCAGCTGATACATTAACCAACTAAACTATTTACTCTAGACCAAGGATGACTAAGAGGAAATCTTTTTATACTGCATAACTATATGCAAAGTCAATACAAGGATCTCTCTAGTGAACTTTTCATTCCAAGGCCTGATCAAATAACTAGGGGCCACTTCTTAAGATTAGAGGAAAAGAGATTTCAGCTTCAGCAGAAGGTTTTTTTTTTTACAGTAAGGTATGATAAATTGTGAAATTGCTTGACCAAAGATGTGGTAATGGAAGATACAATGGATACATTTAAAGGGATTGTGATGGAATGGTTGTCACCCAGAGAATGAAATGTGTCTGTTTTCAGTGATCGCCATTGTCTTAACATGTGTCCCCATTCTTGAAACATTAATGTCCCCTGTGTGTGCATGCATTAGAGAGTGTTAGCCATTTACCAGCATTCAATGGGTTGATTAGTGTGTATGATGTACAGAGGGATGGTGCAATCCAGTCTAGCTAAACCCAGAGATTGTGTTATGAGATAGCCAGTGTTGGTCAGATAGAGGGGGCAGGCCAAATCTGTATGTGGAATGTGTGTATCTTCCCCCCTCACATCAGGCACAGCAGAACAGACCTGGTAGATGGGAACTGTGGCATCATATCCTGGGGGGGGGGGGGCAAATCTGTGTGTATCTTCCCCCCTCACATTAGGCTAAGCAGAACAGACCTGGTAGATGGGAACCGTGACATCACATCCTGTATGGGGTGGGGAGGAAAAAGCCTAAGAGGAGAGAGAGAGAGAAGAGTGAGAGGGAGAGATTTGCAAAATGTAGGAACAGGAGGTAGGCCTCTCCATAATGGTGGGAGGCCTAGGGTCCATGGGCATTCTAAAGGAGTACTGCAGAAACTGGGACTGGTGAGTGCCCTCACCAGAAGAGTTAGAGTGAGCGGGCACTGTAGGGCCAGGTCCCCTTTTCAGTTGTGGGCTGTAAGTCAAGGCGGATTCAGACTCAGAGAGAGTACCCTGATGTTCCCACCACAAGGATCTTAGGATGTCTTCCCCAACTCCTCTGCCAGGACTAAAAGATACAAGGAACCTTCACGTAATCCAGCAGCATGTGTAGTGGGCAGGATGCCTACTCTTGCCTCTAGTGGGACTATGTGTAAGCTCCAGCATTAAGCTAAAATGGACTGTGAGTATTATTTGTAACCCCTGGCAAGTTGTGCAACCAAGAAGAGAACAGCAGAAGTGTTTAGTTTTTATGTTTTACCCATGTTTGTTTGCCTGTAATTGTTGTCCTATGTGTGCCGTGACATCTCTAATCAATGCAATTTGTTATCCTTTTTGTCTGGCTGGATAAATCGCTTAACCCTCGGTCTACCAAGAAGTAACCTCTGTACCCCCGTCACAGGGATAGTAATACTTAAAAATTACTAATCCCTATATTGCAGTCATGTTAAAAAGAAATTGCCTCCAGTGTCATCTCTCAAACCTTTATGGTTTGAGAGATAATCGCTCCTTAAGTTCCCCCCTCCCTCCCCCTTCCCCGAAGTTGTAGCTGACTGAAGGGAAATCCGGTCTTATGATCATCAGGCGGCTCTGCAGCAGAGCTGAGATCGCGTTAATAAAAAAAAAAATCTTTCACTAAAACGGTCTTCTACGTGTGTTGCAAACCAAGCACAAACCAAGCACACGTAGAAGACCATTTCAGTGAAAGATTTATTTTTTTATTAACGTGATCGTGGCTTTGCTGTAGAGTCTCCTGAAGGTCGTACAGCAGACTTCCCTGCAGTGAGATAGAACGCTGACTTCGGGTAAGTGGGAGGGAGAGGGCAACTTTAGGATCGATTATCTCTCAAACCATAAAGGTTTGAGAGATGACACTGGGGGCAATTCATTTCTTTTTAACATTACTGCAATATAGGGATTAGTAATTATTAAGTATTACTATCCCTTTAAGATAAGATAAAATGAAGTTGTAGCAGGAGGGAACATACACGGTTATACTGTGTATTATTAGGTAAAACAGGAAGTTCTGGTAAACAGACATAATAATTTGGAGTCAAGAAGGTTGATATAATTCTCCTTTTCTTGGTTATACTGTGGCAAAGGTTGAACTTTATGGTGTTGTGTTATTTTTCAACCTAACTTACTATTTATCTATGTAACCCAGATGGTATAGCTACACTAAGCCATCTAAAATGTAATGTCTTCTAAAACCAATGTACTCTAGAAGAAAATACTGTGCACAGTTGGAAGTAGAAAATAACATAAATATCAGTAAAAGACACCCTACATCGAAATCCAATATGGACAACAATAAACACAAGAACAAATCATCAAACTAACGAGCAATAAGCAAATAAAGGAAAAAATTATCTCAATAAAATTAAAGTGTTCTGCACTTCTCTCGTTATACATATCTTTTATTGCCATTGTAGCATTTTAGGAAGGAGGGACGTGTTTGGTGTATTTGGAGTCCAACATCAAAGACGTGATAACTATTAGTAATTATAGATACATTTTGGGGAACCAGTCAAGTCCGAACTGATCCATATCGGTCATTAGAATTTTGTACCCAGATTAAGGTAAGTGATTGTGGACTGTGAACTGGTTGATGGGAGAGAGCCCCCCAGTCCCTATGTGACCCCTGGCTTGGTGAGTGGGAGTGAGCTCACCAGGGCCTTGGAAATCCTTGCTGTGGTGGATGAGACGCAGGTCCCCACCAGCAGCCCCTGTCCTTTCCCTGTGGATGTTGCCCTGGAGAAAGAGAAATGTGTGCTCTCCAGGGCCACAGATGCATCTGCCATGGGAAGTGGGACCGTGGTCCTTCCCAGTGGCCACGTGGACCTTGAACTAGTGAGGGAGGAGACATGCCTCACCAGCAACCCTGCAACCTTTCCAGCAAACCCCATACTGAGCTCCTCAGTCCCCCTGTGACTCCTGGCCTGGTGAGTGGGAGCGAGCTAACCAGGCCCTGTGACACCCCGGCTGTGGTGAGTGGGACAACAGTCCTCATCAGCAGCCCAAAGCTTGTTACCCCTTGTTCTGACACCCAAGCCTTGGTGAGTGGGACCACGGTCCTCCCCAGGGATTCCCTTATTGCCCCTGGATCTGTTGACCCCAACCTGGTGGGTGGGATTTGCTCATGTGGGTTTGTTTGCCCTGGATTGGTGAGTGGGAGTGCGCTCCTCACTGGACCTCTGGATACCCCTACCCCAGGCAAGAGGGCCCCCAGGTTTGCCAGTGGCCCTTTGAATCTTGCCCTAGCACAGGAGAGTGGGAGCAGCCTCCTCTCCTGTCCAGGTGGAGCACTTGCCCAACAAAAAGGGGGAGATGTGCCCATCTCCCCACAAGTTGATCCCCCAGCCATTGAGAGCCAAGAGACCCGGTTGCCACAGGGAGATCCACCCTATAGACTGGTTATGACCCTGAGCCCCTGGCTCCATACCCAGGAAAGTCTGACCCCTGCTCTGCCTGGAGCATGGCCCAGGAGGGGCCTCCCAACCTGGTGCCCGCCAGGACCAATTTCCTTGGGCTCAACACTTGTTTCTGGTCCAGGACCAGGGTCTCAAGACTTTTGCCCAGCTCCAGACAAGGGGCACAATCAAGCATGGCTCTCCCAGAGTTCCAAGCCAGCATTTACTCAAGCAACCGCTGGCTTAAAAAAGGGGAAAAATGTAAGGGAGCATAGCACATTACTGGAGCCCTTGTCTGGGCCTGGAACTGTTATCCCAAGAACCCCAGAGACTGTTTACATTTCTGGGCCCAAAGAGACTGACAACCATGGACTGCTGGCTTGCTTCCAAGGAAATGGGCAGTAAGGGTTAATTATTTGAGTTTGGGCAAAGTTACTTCCAATGTGTATTCTAGCCACTGAAGCCACTGTATTGTGAACTGTACTGAGACCCCCTGCTGTGTGTTAATTCATTCACGCCCCTCAAGTCTTTGTGTCCATTGCCTGAGTTCATCAACCCTTTTGTATTAGTAATGCAATCATGTATGCACCATTGTAATTGCTTGGACCATTTGCTATTGGTCCTTTGTCTTCTATGTTGTGATTATATTATCGTTGTGACTCACTTTTATATATATATATATATATATATATATATATATATATATATATATATTTTTTTTTTTTTTTTTTTTTTTTTTTTTTTTTTTTTTTTTTTGTGAAAGTATTTTACCAGGAAGAATACATTGAGATTGTCTCTCCTTTTCAAGTATGTCCTGGACTCAATTTATCTACCTTAGAAAGGTGAAAGGCTGAGCTGACCATCCCGCCACTAGAACCTGCAACCTCATGGTGTTAGCAGATTCTACAACTGGTGCCTTAACCAACTGAGCCATCTCTCCAGCAATTGTATCCTGTCCGCTCATATATTGCAATGTGGTTTCTGTGTATAAATATGTGTGGACTGGTTGAATAAAGTCAGTCTAATTCTGAGTGAACAAGGGGTCCTGGAGTCTTGTATCACTTATGGTCTAAACTGTCCACTCTGATACCCATCTGTGCCAAGTATCCTGAATTGTCAACCGCCTGCTGCCAGCTTCCTGTGACCTGACTTCGTATGCTGTCAGGTGGCAACATGGACTCTATCTTCTCCTTCCTGTGTTTCCAGTGACTATTCGACTCAAGCTTACAGCATGTTCGAATCTGCTCAACATCTTATTCATGCAACACTTTTCCCAGCTATCCTTCGACTGGGAGTAGAGGCCTCACTCTCTACTGCCCGAAGTTCCAGCCTGCGACCCGTCAACGAGACCGGAGCCTCGTTGAACACTCCTCGTCTTGCATCCTTTGTCAGTGGCGACATTTTACGAGGCACCATAAGAATCTTGCCCTTTTGATTCGTGAGAAAGTCTGATATGGCGCTTCTGAAGCCAGCGACCTAGTTATAGTGCCTAAATGTAGCACGCTCTTATGCGTGCAACATTTCAAAAGTAATCCCACAAAAAGAAAGGGCAATTTATGGGAATTTCCTGGCGTTCCCTTCTTCTACACCTTTTTTTTTTTTAACACTGTCCAGATCAGTAAGCGCAACAGAAAAGGGGGGGAGTTCTGGTGTAAACCAGTTGCACTATAGGGGAAAACTAAACATTCCTTTGATTTAAATGGGGATTTTAACCCCTTGAATGCTACAGAGGTAGACCTCAGACCTGGATATATTGTCCATGGAGGTGGACATCATCACTGCTGGCATTTTTTTTTTAAAGGACGCAAGAAGAGTGCATGAGCCTAGTTAAAACTTTAAAGCAAAACTGTCACTTAGATATAAGTGCTCCCAAATGAATTGTTAGTATGCGGTGATGATTAAAATACTGTTATAATGTTTATTAAGTGCCAGCATTATATGGAAACATAAGTTCAAATGAGACTCACCACCAGACGACAGCGCCGACATCTTGCCAAAGAGGGATCTGTGTGCCTGCGCTGTCTGTACAGTCAGAGGCATAACTGGAATCCTCCGGGCCCTTGTGCAAGAAGTGCCATGGGCCCCCG
Source organism: Rhinophrynus dorsalis (assembly GCA_037306005.1). Classification (NCBI taxonomy): domain Eukaryota; kingdom Metazoa; phylum Chordata; class Amphibia; order Anura; family Rhinophrynidae; genus Rhinophrynus; species Rhinophrynus dorsalis. The sequence continues at coordinate 245,359,685 of CM074725.1, forward strand.
ACCACATTGGTCCCCTCGACCACATTGACCCCCTCCACATTGCCCCCCCAATCTCCACAATGCCTCCACCTCCTACCTCCCTGGTGGTCCAGTGACATGGCAGGAGCTCCCACGCAGTCCTCTTCAGTAATGCAGAGTGCTGGGAGATGATGTCATCTCCCAGAGCCCTGCATTACTAGATGATGTCATCTCCCAGCGCCCTGCATTACTAGAGTGCCGGAGGAGATTGCAGGCGCCAGGTGGAGGGGTCGCAGGGGGTGGCCGGGCCCCTGGAGTGACGGGCCCGGTCACAGGTGCTACCCCTAAAGTTACTCCACTGTGTACGGTGAGGTACAATACAACTCCCTCTTTGGCAAATAACCTGTCAGTGAGGAGACAGGGACAGACATCGCGGGAGCACAGATCCTTCTCCGGCAAGATGTCTGCTAACAATTAATTAGGGGGAACTTTTATAAGTGATAATTCTGCTTTAATGTAGCGGTAAACTTTTTTATGAAAATATATATGTTATAGAGCTTTTCCTTCTGAGTAAAACAAAGGTCACTCCAACCGCTGTCAGTTGTTTTATTCTGAAGTTACAAAAGTTCAAATAACCAGGAAGTGAATTTACTGTGTGATTACTTCCTGATAGTTCTAACTGACAGGAAGTGAATTTACTGTGTTTACTTCCTGATAGTTCTAACTGACAGGAAGTGAATTTACTGTGTTTACTTCCTGATAGTTCTAACTGACAGGAAGTGAATTTACTGTGTTTACTTCCTGATAGTTCTAACTGACAGGAAGTGAATTTACTGTGATTACTTCTTGATAGGTCTAACTGTCAGGAAGTGACTCAGCAGTTTCTATCACATTCTATGGAGAACTGTAAGTCACTGACTTTCTTTTCTATTAGAATGTAACAGAATAACTAGTTGGAAGGGGTTAAAGGGTTAAGATAACCACGAGCAGTGGAGGGCATTTGAGGTCCTCTCAGGACCGGATTTACATCCCAGGGGCACCCTATGCAAGGCACTATAGGTGCTCTTAGCGCCACCCATATACAACACAAGGTCCCGCTCCTCAGCCCCATCCACTATATCCATGTACAAAAAATACCCTTGACCAAGCAAAGCCCCCAAAAAGTCTTTAACCCCTTGGTTGCTAGAAAGATCTGCAACACATTGCAAAGCAATGCATTGGCGATCTCTCTATCATCCAAGAGGTTAAAGAATAACCTGTAAAGTGATATAAAACAGGTGTAGGGGTATTGAGATTGCTCTGGCCACATCCACAATTCAGAATGGGGGTGTGGCCAGCACAGCTGAAGCGCCACCCCTCAATATTTGGAGCTCTAGGCAGTTGCTTACTTGCCTACTGGGAAATCCAGCCCTGGGCCCTGTAGTAGTCCTGTAGTCATGTTAATCACAGTCATGTCTGCCTCCATGAACATTATCTCTAGGACTATTTTCAGCTGTTTTCTCTAGGATCAAGGCACACTAGCAAAATTCATAGGGGCTATTAGTAATTCAAGTGGTGTGTTTTGATTAGGAGGTGTTTCTCCTTTAACCCCTTAACAACAAGCCAACGCAACGTGCAGATGGCAGTTAAGGGTCATTTTTTGTCAAAATGGATTCCAGAGTCACAGAGTGGCGTCCAGTCATGCTGGGACCCCGGAATTCCATGACATGCCTTAACTGCTGGAACTGGGTGATGGTCCTGGCACATCCAGGGTCATTAACCCCTTATTGACAGCCACGTGCGTACGCGGCTGTCATCTTAACGCCCGGCTAACATTTTTTTTTTTTACGAAATGATTCCGAAGTCTCCAAACGGTGTGCAGCTGCACAGAGACCAGGACTAAGTGACAGTTTTGAGGGACGTACCTGGTAAGTCAATTGTCGGGAAGGGGTTAAAGGAGATCTATCACCCCTATACAAGTTTGGCTCATAATGATCTTAATATAGCAATAACCTGTAATAGTTGTTTTATTTTGTTTTTTCAGTGTGTGAACTGTGAAATTTACAGTTTTAAAAATGAGCCGGGGCCTTACTTCCAGACAGACTGAGGGTACAATGCTGCACCACCTGTCAGTCTTCGTCTGCTCCATCCCTACGTAGCGCCTCGTTCCAACCACCTCAGATGAAAGAACGCTCCAGCTTACATGGAGAATTCCTCCGTCATTGGTGGATGTTGGAATAAGGAGCTACGTGGGGAGGGGAACAGACTTACCATAGCACGCATTGAAAAAACAAAATAAAACAACTATTACAGCTTATCGCTTTATTAAAGGGATAGTAATGTTTCAAAAAACAGCAGCTCCACTTAATCTTCATAGTATTTGGGCCATGCAGAGTGTTATTTCAGTACTGCCAGAGTTGTAGTTCAAGAGTAATTGAATGATAAAGTATCCCCCTCCCTCCCCTTTTACTGATGTAACACCGCTCACCTCAGAGCAGCAAGACTGTCCAGATGGATCGCAGAGAGGGACAGTCTTCAGTTAACATAAGGGAGAAACCTGTCAAAGGTGGCAGGGTTTTCACTGTTCTCACAGTAAGAAGATTGTCCCTTGCTGTGACCAGATTCCACATCTGAGGGGAGGTATCTTACACTAGGTAAAAGGGGTGGGAGCGGGATACTTTATCATTCAATTACTCTTGTACTACAACTCTGACAGTATTGAAATAACACTCTCCATGGCCTGAATGCTATGAAGATTAATTGGAGCTGCTGTTTTTGTGAAACATTACTATCCCTTTAAGATCACTATGAGCCATACCTGTATAGGGGTGACAGTTCCCCTTTAAGGGGTTAAATTCCATTACATTTTGCCTTTAGTAGACCTAGAAAGATTGACTGCTAAAGCCCCAATTTTTTTTTCAGTATTTTGAGGACACGGTCATCAGTTACCACACAAGAGCCTTTATAAATATCAAAGATCAATACCATAATTAGGAACACAAGTTAGCAAAGCGCATAGCTATACAGCCACAGTGAATATAACTCAATTTACAAAAGTTAGCACAATGGGATTCTCATTGCTTTCAATAGATTATACCGCAGTCATAGGACATTTAATGAATTCTTTATTAGGTCTGTCTGTGGGAGTAATGCAAAGGGGGTTTATAAAGTAGGTGCTTAATTACATGGGACGAACTTGGATAAACGCTGCGGTATAATTCATTCTGACGTATGGGTGGACTTCTCTTGGAATGCAGTGTACTCTCATTATAGAACAGTTCGCTCTGTGATGCAGTCTGTAATGTTTTTTGCCCACAGTGGGGAAATGCAAATTTTACCATTGTACAAATCATTGGTCAGACTTCATTTTAAATATCACAACACAGCGGGAAGTGAAGAACGCAATGGAAAATTGCTTCCCCTCGGGATGCTGTAAAAAAAACGACATGTAATTTTATATATACTAACCCTTTATGACCCAGAAGGGTGAAAAACACAATGCTTCACAATGTGTTACTCACCCTGTGGTCAGGGGCACACATAAATGTTTCTGGGGGGGGGGGGCAATGCCATAATATGCTCCCCATAACTTTGTGGTCCTTAAAGGGATAGTAATACTTCATTTTAACTTTATTTTATTTTGTAGGCATTAAAAAAACATGAAGAATGATATAAGTCTTATCTCTGAAACATTTATGGTTTAAGAGATATTCACAAACAAAGTATCCCCCCCCTGTTCAACCAGATAAGAAGGGAGGTGCCCAGATAGACTGCAGAGAGGGACAATCTTCTATTAAGATAAGGGAAAAAGCTGAAAAACTTGTCAAGGGGGGAAGGGCTTTCATTGTTTTCATACAAAGAAAATTGTCCCCTTCTGTTATCTGTCTGGTCTTACAACCAGATTCACATCTGAGAAGAGATGGCTTACACTAGGAAAAAGGGGCAGGAGGGGAACTTAGCTTGTGAATATCTCATAAACCATAAAGGTTTGAGCGATAAGACTTATATCATTCTTCATGTTTTTTTAATGCCTACAAAATAAAATAAAGTTAAAACGAAGTGTTACTATCCCTTTAAAGGGTTAATCCTTTGAGTGCCAGAGGGGTACGCAACGCATTGCTTTGCAATTCGTTGTGTACCCCTCTGGCACTCAAAGGGTTAAAGAAGAATTGCAACTTTGTAACAAACAGGTGATTTTGAAAGAACTTTCAAAATGATTTATTTTTGTGTCAGATATTTTTTAATCTTCAGCTATAGTTTTTCAGATACTTGGATGTATTTGTCAGTGTATGCAAATTTGCTAGTACCAAACGGGAAGTGTGGAATGTTAGTATTTGGTTAGCAGGAAGTGGCAGTTGGGAAGGAGAGTAGTGTGGAATGTTAATGACAGAATGGCAGGGAGTGACATTTGGGGTGGGGAGCACAGCGGAATGTTAGTTTCTAGTTGGCAGGACTTGGAAAGTTCAAAACAAAGTGTAAGGGATGTTTTTTTGGTGATCTCCTCACGGTTAGTCGGGGGTTAATGCTCTGCAGTCGTGTAGCAAGCTAAACAACAGAGAGTAGCGCCATCTTCAGTTACGTAGTGTTTATGAGAGGCAGGTAGTGCCATCTCCAGTTGTGCAATATTCAGTTTTATATAACCAAATAAATACTAATGCGTAGTGTTAGACATACCCTGCATACCTTTAAGGGTGTAGTCTGTATTTTACCCCATCATCAACACGATTCTAGTTTAGAGCCATTGGAGACCAGGGAGAGTGTACCGGGTCTCAAGTCTGAGAGACAGAGCGTGTACTTCATCTCAAGCCTGTGTAAAAGATTTGTTGCTGCAGAGTCGTATGGAGGGCTCTCCCATACTGATGTAAACTCCGGCAGTAGCTAAGTATCTTTTATGTTCTCATTTTGTAATTTATCTTTAATAAACTATAGTTATAGTTTTCACTACCAGTGTGTGTGTTTATGTCTTTTCCTTATCTTTATTCTGAAATTCCAGACCTCTAATAAAACACAAAGCACCATGGAATACTAATTTGGCAGGCAAGGAATGAAAAGAGTGAGGGAGAGTGTTGTGGAATATTAGTATTTGACAGGAAAAGAGTGGCAAGGGGAAGGAAGTATTAGTATTTAGTTGGAATATCTGTCACTATTAGCTCATTTACATACCTGAGAACTCCTCCTCATCCGGATCACCGGGAACAGAGGCTGATTATCTGTGGTGGTGATGAATTACTTCTCCTTCCCAAACAATCCCCCTTGAAGAAGTGAGTAGTTGCACTCGTACAACGTCTAGGGGTGTTTTCTTATATGTTTTTATATTTGATATTTTGCATTGAATTTTATTATATTAAACTTCACTCATATCCTTTGCAGTGCATCTATTCCTTTTCCTTGCGATTCCCATGGTCTGCTGGTATCTGGAACAAAGAGCGTGTTTTTGGGCATTGTACTGAGAGCGCTCTGGTAAGCAGGGTATTGGGGAGACCGTAGGGACTATTTGTCCAGAAGGTATTACCCTTAGAGGGCTTGTATGCACTCTTTGTGTCTCTTTGTTTCTGGTGCAGTCTTGGGGAGAAAATAAAGTTAGCGCTGAGAGACCTTGGGATGAGCTGACTTTAACCCCTTAGTGTCCGGTGAAGTACCCGGACCATCACGCTGGTCCGGCACTTAAGGACCAGTGATGGTCCTGGTACGTCACGTACTATTACTCATCGCGCTCCTGCAGGAGCGCGGTAAGTAATACCGGGGACTGAATTTGATCGCTCCAAGACCGGAGCAATCTCTTTCAGTCCCTCAGTTCGGCGTGCCGCCCCACATGATCAGTCACGTGGGGCGGCACGCGGAAATTCTCTACCGGGTCCTTAAAGGACCACACACCCCGCGACCACTGGTCGTTAAGGGGTTAAAGCTCGGATTGACGACCAGATATATACACATTGTATCGTTTGGGCTCTAAGACTATCTCAGTGCTGTAAGAACAAGCATATTAGACAGGCTTGGTACCTTCACAGATTTTGCTCTCAGATTGTCCTGTACTTTTCTTTTTTCATTTTAGTTTGTTACCAGATGGGTTATTGCTTGTGTAATATCTCCATTTCATGTAAATAGATGTTGTTATTATATCAATACAGTAGATAGATATATGAGATAGATAGATAGAAGATAGATAGATAGAAGGTAGATAGATAGAAGATAGATAGATAGAAGATAGATAGAAGATAGATAGAAGATAGATAGAAGATAGATAGAAGATAGATAGATAGAAGATAGATAGAAGATAGATGATAGAAGATAGATAGAAGATAGATGATAGAAGATAGATAGAAGATAGATGATAGAAGATAGATAGAAGATAGATAGAAGATAGATGATAGAAGATAGATAGAAGATAGATAGAAGATAGATAGAAGATAGATAGAAGATAGATAGATAGAAGATAGATAGAAGATAGATGATAGAAGATAGATAGAAGATAGATGATAGAAGATAGATAGAAGATAGATAGAAGATAGATAGAAGATAGATAGAAGATAGATAGATAGAAGATAGATAGAAGATAGATAGATAGAAGATAGATAGAAGATAGATGATAGAAGATAGATAGAAGATAGATGATAGAAGATAGATAGAAGATAGATAGAAGATAGATGATAGAAGATAGATAGAAGATAGATGATAGAAGATAGATAGAAGATAGATAGAAGATAGATAGAAGATAGATAGATAGAAGATAGATAGATAGAAGATAGATAGAAGATAGATGATAGAAGATAGATAGAAGATAGATAGAAGATAGATAGAAGATAGATAGATAGAAGATAGATAGAAGATAGATGATAGAAGATAGATAGAAGATAGATGATAGAAGATAGATAGAAGATAGATAGAAGATAGATGATAGAAGATAGATAGAAGATAGATGATAGAAGATAGATAGAAGATAGATAGAAGATAGATAGAAGATAGATAGAAGATAGATAGATAGAAGATAGATAGATAGAAGATAGATAGAAGATAGATGATAGAAGATAGATAGAAGATAGATGATAGAAGATAGATAGAAGATAGATGATAGATGATAGAAGATAGATGATAGAAGGTAGATAGAAGATAGATGATAGAAGATAGATGATAGAAGATAGATAGAAGATAGATAGAAGATAGATAGAAGATAGAAGATAGATAGAAGATAGAAGGTAGATAGAAGATAGATGATAGAAGATAGATAGAAGATAGATGATAGAAGATAGATAGAAGATAGATAGAAGATAGATAGATAGATATGAGATAGATAGAAGATAGATAGATATGAGATAGATAGATAGATAGATAGATAGATAGATATGAGATATAGATAGATAGATAGATAGATATGATATAGAGATAGATAGATAGATAGATAGATAGATAGATAGATAGATAGATAGATAGATATGATATAGAGATAGATAGATAGATAGATAGATAGATAGATATGAGATAGATAGATATGAGATAGATAGATATGATATAGAGATAGATAGATAGATAGATAGATAGATAGATAGATAGATAGATAGATAGATATGAGATAGATAGATATGATATAGAGATAGATAGATAGATAGATAGATAGATAGATAGATAGATAGATAGATAGATAGATAGATATGTCTGCACTGTATAACATACAATCAGTGGGCAGCTTGTTCTGGGACAGGTGCCCACAGTCATGCTGAGATGCAGATCTATTTTCTCTCAGTCCCATAATAACAGGGGTCAGCTTGTTAGCGGACAGGTGGGCTTTGTGGGCACTCATGCTGTCTATGAATACAAGGAGAAGAAACAGAAACAGTGCAACATTGACTCTAAGAGTGGTCTTTCTTGACAATATTCTCACTGGGCTAAATATTAACGATCGTCCCTTAGGAATGGGTACTCACAAGAGGTGGAGGCTCTACCAGCCTCTGAGTTTGAAAGCACATCAAGAATGCATAACAGCAGGTCAGCGTCTGTCTCCAGCTCACTGATCATCAATGCTGATCAGTAGTTATGCTGTGAGATAGGGATGGATAAAAACTGCAGGCGCTGATTAAAAAGCCTCCATTTATTTTGGTGGTTATATTCAAAACACCCTAATAAAATCAATATAAAAGCAGTATAAACATATCTGGGAACTTGCCAGGTTTCACCTGGAGACTCCAGATTTACATCATTGTCTCTGGATGAAACCTTAAAGTGTCCATGTAAGATGCACTTGTTGCTCCTGCGCATCTTAAGATTGTTAAAGCAGAACTTTCACCCAAAAAAAAAATAGATTTAATCCGATGGCTCTCAGTCTACTATTTTTAACGGCTATATTTATTTTAACAAAATCGGCATATTTAGAAAGTTATTTAATGTAAAAGAAATACCTGGTGACGTCCTTCCACTGCACACTATGGTACACTTTGCACCGCTCTGCTCTCCAGCTCATCCCCTTGCCGGCCAGAGCCCACCCACAACCATTACCATGTCGTGCTCCATTCATATGCGCATGTCCTACACATGCAATGCAGGCTTATTACTGAGGAATGCTTTTTGTTTGGACGGAGAGCGCTGCCAATCAAGTGATGCAGCATTAACATGGCAGTGCTCACCCTTTTGTTAACGGGCAGAAAGAGTGGCAGATTTTAAAGCGGAACTTTAACATTCTTGCTTCACAGCCCCCATCGCTGCATATCTTCCCAATACGCATAAAATCTGAATATATTTTTATATTTACCCAGAATTTAAAATCTGCCACTCTCAAAAAGCATTCTTCAGTAATAAGCCTGCATTGCATGTGTAGGACATGCGCATATGAATGGAGCACGCTACACAATTAGGGACATGGTAATGGTTGTGGGTGGGCTCTGGCCGGCAAGGGGATGGGCTGGAGAGCAGAGCAGTGCAAAGTGTACCGTAGTGTGCAGCGGAAGGACGTCACCAGGTATTTCTTTTACATTAAATAACTTTCTAAATATGCCGATTTTGTTAAAATAAATATAGCCGTTAAAAATAGTAGACTGAGAGCCATCTTATTAAATCTATTTTTATTTGGGTGAAAGTTCCGCTTTAAATGAAAAAAAAAAAAAAAAAAAAGGGAGACCACGTGACTGCCCAGTAGATGCGTGTCTTCCTATTGCACAAATCAGCCCCTCCAGTGTTTCGGACTGAGCTTTGAGATCCAGTGAGTTTTATGGTCCTTTGCTGTGCTTTCAGACTGATGAAAATGTCTGATCCTGAAATTAAGAGTCTCAAGGTTCTCAAAAGTTTTACAGCTCAGGAAAGTACAATAGTCAAGTACAGTAGGAACCTCCTTAGAGAATAGAGTAATGTGACTCCCACTGGTCCTTATGGGGTGTCAGCTCCTATCTAGTCGGGGAGGAATGTGCACTGGGAAAAACCTAACTTGAAGCAGGAGATGTTACAATGAAAAACAGCTAGCAGCTCAGATATGTTCTGAATATGATGAACACAACCCTCAGTAGGAAAATGGTAGTCTGGAGACCAAGATGCAGGAAAACAAGGCCCAACATAATAAATAAATATATATATATATATATATATTAGAAAATATATATAGATACAGGGGTACCTTCGATCCATAAGGAGCCAGAAGGGGTCAAGGAAAGTAGAGAGTAGCAGAGTACAGAATCCAGGCCAAGGGTCAGGGAAGGTACAGAGCCACAGAGTCCAATATCCAGGCCAAGGGTCAGGGCAGGTAGAGAGCAGCAGAGTCTGTAGGATACTAGCCAAGGTCAGGTAACAGTAATTTGAACAAAACTAATACACAGGGAGACTCCAAAGATACTGAGCACCAGCATGGCTGTGATGCTCAGAAACATAGTCCCAGATGCTGATGTCATCAAGACCCAACGCAGAGGAACGTGATGACACCTACATCGTTGCCTAGCAACTCCCTGCGGATGTGAGCTGCCCAGACGCCGCCAAAGCCAACATGGGGTGAAGGGTGGCATTCTGTCTGTGATAGAGAAATACTGACTTCTCTCAATTTAAATTGCTGACTTCTGTCAATTTAAATATTGATTTTAATGTTCTGTGTATAGTTTTCATTATCCTAATGGCGATGCTGAGTGAAGTCACGTAGTGAATGTGTCTCTGTTACCTACACCATAGATGAGATTTGCTGCAAAAAAAATTATTTTTTTTAATCTACAATGCAAAATAATATTACTCTTTGACATTACTATCACTTTAATATTTCAAGGTCTCCACGTCAGCTCATTTTCAAAGTTCCAAGGTATGAGTATAAAACAAGACAAATAGTATCTCCCTATGTGTTTCATTACAATTTTAACTTGATCATGGGCTTTTAAAGGAGCAGTAAACTTGTTTTATGAAAAAAATATATATTGTAGGGATTTTCCTATTGAGTAAAATGAGGGTACTTACTCCCACTGTGGAGAGATTTATATTTCCAGAGTTATTACAGTTTAAACCCATGGTTTTTTTTTTACATTAGCAGTGCCCTCTAGTGGTCAAATTCTAATTAGATTTCCTGTTAGATTCTAATGGAGAGGAAAGTCAGAACAGTCAGAGACATACAGTTCTCCATAGAATGTGATAGAAACTGCCTGTCACTTCCTGTCAGTTAGAACTATCAGGAAGTAAACACAGTAAATTCACTTCCTGTCGGTTAGAACTATCAGGAAGTAAACACCGTAAATTCACTTCCTGTCGGTTAGAACTATCAGGAAGTAAACACAGTAAATTCACTTCCTTATTTAAACTGCTATATTTTTTTAATAAAACATCTGACAGCAGTGGGAGTGACCTTGTTTTATTCAGCAGGAAAAGCTTTATAAAATATGTGTTTTCATAAAAAAAGTTTACTGCTCCTTTAAAGCATGTGAAGAAAAAAGAGTGCAAACCACCAAACCGGTATCTCTGTCCACAATCTAATATCAAATTGGACTTGATATTGTACTCACAATTCAGTTGAAAAGTAGCTGGTGCTCCATACAACCAGCTAAAGCAAACGGGGATAAAATGAGACTGCCCCGCTACAGTCAACCAATCTCTGCAAATGAAGCTCAGGGTCCTCCAATAGTAATATAAGATTTATTACAAATATATAAATATGTAATATAATAATACCATGCATATAAAAAAAAGTCAATACGTATAATTTTAGCTATTACAGCTTAATATGACGCGTTTCGAGGACTTGCCCCTTTCTCAAATAACACTGGCACAAATAAACAATCTCTAACTTATGAACAATAGAATTTCAACTGTTTATTGGTGGTGGTCCTTTATTGGCAAGACACATTGTACTAGTGAGCGCCCTTCTTCTTGTTTGCTTTTAACCCCTTAACGTACAGCGGTCCTAGGACGTTTCCGTCCCATGAGGACCACATTGAACCACGTGGACGCGCCGGTACACGTGACCTGTCACGTGTATCGGCGCGTCACTATGGGGCCTGATAGAGATCGCTCCGATCTTGGAGCGGTCAATTTCAGGCCCTATTTTTACTTACAGCGCTCCCGGTAGAGCGCTGTAAGTAAAAAGTACGTGACGTACTATGACCGTCATCGGTCCTTGAGTATTTCAAGGACCTCGACGGTCATAGTACGGCGCATGTCGTTAAGGGGTTAAAGCAGCCGAAGTAGTGTTTATTCTTCCCTATATACAAGAGTAAATATTGAGGATTATTGATCATCTACGTTCTCAACCTCTCTGGCACTCAATGGGTTCATGGGTCACTGCCATATACCTTGACTGTTTGCGTCTGATATTCGGTTTTGATATTGTAAATGCATTCATTGTATGAAATGTTTCACTGTCTGACGATTTTTGGTTGGAAAAGAGTTAAAGAGAAGTTTTCACCCGGCTCATTAAAGATTCTTTAACAGAAACTAAATGTTGCCAGATAAATGCGTCTTGTTTTACTCCTAAAATATTTAGTCCTGTGGGAGAGCTCAGAAGCTTAGATCACATAAATAAATCCGATGTAAATATTCTCAGAGAGCCCAGTTTTAGTCTGTGAATTATGAGCTGCCATCAAGTGCGCCATTCTAGACTTACTGAAAGTGGGCAGGGACCTGGGACTTAATTAATGGATTCCTAACAAAGTCAAATGCTTTAAAGTAATTACTAGTAGAGAGGGCAACTTGCTGCTGAAGGGCAGCTTTAACCCTTTGAGTGCCAGAGGGGTACGCAACGCATTTCAAAACAACGCAATGCGTTGCGTACCCCTCTGGCACCCAAAGGGTTAACCTGTTGAGTGCGTTGTGTACCCCTCTGGCACCCAAAGGGTTAACCTGTTGAGTGCCGACTTGTGAAAACAAAACCAGTGGTAATTGTACTTACCACCAGTCTAAAAAAAGCCCATAGGAAACAACTAAAAACAACGCAATGCGTTGCGTACCCCTCTGGCACCCAAAGGGTTAACCTGTTGAGTGCCAGCGGGGAACGTGTACTCCTCTGGCACTCAACAGGTTAAACTCTCTCTGGTGCTTCAGGGGCTCGTTTCTATTATCAGCGCTAAAAATAAAACAGGCTTTTTGTTTTTTAAGCCGGGTTTTAGTATCTTATTACCCGACTTGTGAAAACAAAACCAGTGGTAATTATACTTACCACCAGTCTAAAAAAAGCCCATAGGAAACAACTAAAAACAACGTGCAATTAGTATCCTATTACCCACGCTCAGTATTACCGCCTGTTTTGTGGTTACATTTAAGTTGGAAATTCTGCGCCTCAGAGGTTGAGGCGTAGAAGCCATAATGACAGTTTCAAAACCGTTGTTGTTTGAACAAAATCAGCGCAGAATACAGTATACAGCATAGAAATCCGACATAAAGCTCCCCCCTTCGACATATTAACCCCCCTTTTAAAGGTCGACTTGCAGAGTGTTTTCTTTCACCACGTTAATTCGACAAATATTGTTCACATTCCACATTTTAACCCCTCCCCCTTTAAGATTCGACTACAGTGCTTCGATGACTTTCTTTCATCATTTAAACTCGATAAATATTGTTCATATTCAACATTTTGACCCTTACCCTTTAAAATTCGACTTATAGTGTTCCTATGACCTTCTTTCTATATTTTCATTCAAATAATATTGCTCCCAGTCAACACTGTTTACTCTCCAACTTTACTGTAAAATACAGACTGTTTATGTGTCACAGTGATTCCTGGACAAGAATGTATAACTTGCTGTGCTAAGTGTGAAAGACCTCTCACTCCTACTATTTGATGGCTAAACCCATTTGATGTGTTAATGCCACAGTAAGAAGTGATACTAACCCCTCCTTTACTTTTGTAAGAAAGGTTACTGAATCAGTGTGACCCAATTTACATAAAAATGAGCGAAACTATTCTAAAAAGGAGACTCTTATTTAGAATAGTTTCACTTAAAGGGATAGTAACACTTCATTTTAACTTTATTTTATTTTGTAGGCATTAAAAAAACATGAAGAATGATATAAGTCTTATCTCTCAAACCTTTATGGTTTATGAGATATTCACAAGCAAAGTTTCCCCCTCCCGCCCCTTTTACCTAGTGTAAGCCATCTCTTCTCAGATGTGAATCTGGTTGTATGACCAGACAGATAACAGAAGGGGACAGTCTTCTTCCTATGAGAACAATGAAAGCCCTGCCCCCCTTGACAATTTTTTCAGCTTTTTCCCTTATCTTAATTGAAGATTGTCCCTCTCTGCAGTCTACCTGGGCACCTCCCTTCTGATCTGGTTGAACAGGGGGGGGGATACTTTGTTTGTGAATATCTCTTAAACCATAAAGGTTTGAGAGATAAGACTTATATCATTCTTCATGTTTTTTTAATGCCTACAAAATAAAATAAAGTTAAAACGAAGTATTACTATCCCTTTAAGTAAATTGAATCAGACTTATTCAGTAACTTTTCTTACTGGCCACTAGCTTAACAATAGTCATATTACTTCTCAGAACAACACGATTCTAAAGAAATCCTTAATCTTCTGAGACCAGAAGCCAGACATCAGTGCAGACATCTTGTCTGTGTGCCTGCGCTGTCAGACCCAGTCTCCATTAAGAAGCATTGGACTGTGCTGAAAGACGCCGGAAGGGACTGACGACGCAGGCGCACAGACTGCACTAATTGGTTGTCAGTCTCTGAAGATTAAGGATTTCTTTAGAATTGTGTAGTTCTGAGAGGTAAGATAACTATTATTAAGCTAGTCGCCATCTGCCTAATTTTTGCAGGGCGACTTTAACTATGGTGGTAATTCTGCTTTAAATGTCAGTATATTGGAGTGTCTTACATTTGTTATATATTGTTACGATTTTACACTATTGGGCCCCCCTCTCTTTTTTCTTTGTGTTATTCCTGCCATTTGGAGAGGACATCAGAAGGAGGAACAACCTGTTTCCTGATCCTACATACAGATTCTGGGTCAGGAATATTACCAGTGCTGCCTTTCATATAAGTGATTGAGAGCCTGGTCATTTGTGAGTACCAATGAGTGGGGTGTTCATGAGGTGATGGATTTGGTCTCATATGTTAATTAAGCGCTTTCAGTCATATGTCATATGCTAATGAAGGCTTTCAGTGTGTCATATGCTAATGAAGCTCTGTGCTGTACCAAGAAGTTTTTACTTTCACGTTTACCATAAATAAAAATGATTATTTCCTAAACTAGACATCTGCTCGAATTTCAGTTAAAGGGATAGTAATGTTTCATAATAAAAGCAGCTCTAATTAATCATCATAGTATTATTTCAATTCTGTCGGAGTTGTAGTTCAAGAGTAATTCAATGACAAAGTGTCCCCCTCCCTCCCCTTTTACTAATGTAACACTGCAGAGAGGGACAAACTTCAATTAAGATAAGGTTTGAGAGATAAGACCTATATCATTCTTCATGTTTTTTTAATGCCTACAAAATAAAATAAAGATAAAACGAAGTATTACTATCCCTTTAAAGGGTTAGTAATGTAAAAAAAAAGGGTTTTTTTGCATTTAGAAGAGCTTAAAAAGTTGAGCTAGATGCAAAAAAACATATCTCTCAAACCACTATGGCTTGAGAGATACAGGGATTTAAAGTTCGATGTCTCCTGCTGACAGCTGTACTGCTGTCAGCAGGAGATCAGTGTCGGTCAACATGGAGGCTCTGCAGCAGAGCCGCAATCGCGTTATTGACAATGAATCCCTTCATTGGAATGGCCTAAAACATGTTCCTGGTTTGCAAGTTGTCAGCAGGAGACAAAGAACTTTAAATGCCTGTATCTCTCAAACCATAGCGGTTTGAGAGATACTTTTTTTTGCATTTAGCTCAACTTTTTAAGCTCCTGTAAATACAAAAAACGTTTTTTTTTTACATTACTAACACTTTAACATGATACATAGGCAGTTTTGAATGAAGTTTTCAAATATATAAAGAAAATTCAAGGTGATAGGTCCACTTAAAGGGATAGTAATACTTCGTTTTAACTTTATTTTATTTTGTAGGCATTAAAAAAACATGAATAATGATATAAGTCTTATCTCTCAAACCTTTATGGTTTAAGAGATATTCACAAGCAAAGTGTCCCCCTCCTGCCCCTTTTACTGATGTCACACTGTTCAGCCAGGGCAGAAGGGAGGTGCCCAGGTAGACTGCAGAGAGGGACAATCTTCAATTAAGATAACGGAAAAACCTGAAAAACTTGTCAAGGGGGCAGGGCTTTCATTGTTCTCATAGGAAGAAGATTGTCCCCTTCTGTTATCTGTCTGGTCTATGGACTGCATTCCACATCTCAGAAGAGATGGCTTACACTAGGTAAAAGGGGCGGGAGGGGGAAACTTTGCTTGTGAATATCTCATAAACCATAAAGGTTTGAGAGATAAGACTTATATCATTCTTCATGTTTTTTTAATGCCTACAAAATAAAATAAAGTTAAAACGAAGTATTACTATCCCTTTAAATGCTGAGGTGGTGTGAGCCCCAAAAAAGCCCTAAAGTCATCTATGCTATAGTCCAGTGATTCTCAACTCTATGTCTTGGGACACACCAACAGGTAGGATTTTAAAGGAGCAGTAAACATTTTTTTATGAAAACCTGTATCTTCTAGTAATTTTCCTGTTGAGTAAAACAAGGGAATTCCCACCACTGAGAATTGTTTTATTGAAATGTTATAATGGTTCAAATTATGAGGAAGTGAATTACAGCGTGATTACTTTCTGGCAGTTCTAACTGACAGGAAGTGACTCAACAGCTTCTATCACATTCTATGGAGTGCTGTGTGTCAGAGACTTTCCTCTCAAATGGAAGTGAATGACAGTGTGATTACTTCTGCATAGTTCTAACTGACAGGAAGTGACTCAGCAGCTTCCTTCAAATAGAATATAACAGAATAAACAACTGGAATTTGACCACTAGACAGCAATTTAAATGTAAGAACGGGTTTACACTGGAAAGACGCATATCTCAGCAGTGGGAGTATCCTTATTTTATTCAACAGGAAAAGCACTACAAAATATATTTTTTCATAACAAAAGAGAGATCCTGAAAACCTGCAGGACTAACACTGAGAAATGCTGATCAAGTGCAGACCGTGAAGTGCACGTGCAGGAGTAGTGAGCCAATGAGTAAGGTCAGAACATGAACCGTGATGGCAGACTTGTGCATTCTTCCCATTAAGGCTGATATGTTAACCCCTTAAGGACCAGATGACGTGCTATGACCGTCACGGTCCTTATACCCTTAAGCAGGGGAGGGCTGGCAATTTGTGGCCCAGGGGGCAAATACATTCAAGTGGCCCATTTCTATTATGGTTCGAGACCACTGTTCAAGCCCACCCTCTTTTGTTAATTTTAAAATTGTCATTAATGTTGTGACGTAAGTCACATGATACCACATAGCTTACAGTTGAAATGGGGCTACACTAGTGCGCTACTACAAAGCTTACAATGTAAGTAAAGCTTACCTAGTGATACTATAGAGCTTGCCTAGTGATACTATAGAGTTTACCTAGTGATACTATAGAGATTACCTAGTGATACTATAGAACTTACCTAGTGATACTATACTATAGAGCTTACCTAGTGATACTATAGAGCTTACCTAGTGATACTATAGAGCTTACCTAGTGATACTATAGAGCTTACAAAGGAAATGGTTTATGCTACTAGTGTAGCTCCAGTTGGATTGTACCTCTGTGGTATCACTAGGTATCTGTGGTATCTCCATTTACAGCAGCAATCGGGAGATTTAGTGAGATGCAGTGGCCTTCCAGCCCAGACATATGACCAGCCCAGGGAGCAATTGCCCCCTGCCCCCCAGGCCAGCCCTCCCCTGCCCTTAAGGATCAGTGACGGTCATAGCATGTCACATACTTTTTACTTACAGTGCTCTTCTGAGAGCACTGTAAGTAAAAATGGGGCCTAAAATTGACCACTCCAAGACTGGTGCAATCTCTCTTAGGCCCTAAAGCAGCGCGATGGTACGCGTAACAGGTCATGTGTACTAGCACGTCGGCAAGGATCAAAGCGGTCTTTAAGGGAAGGTAACTTCCTGGACCGCTGGTCCTTAATGGGTTAAGAGGAATTGGAGGCATTCTGGGACAAACCAACTGAGCACATAAAAATTCCCATTTACTTAAACTGGCTTTTAACCCTGTGAATGGTTTGTGGTATGTTGGAGACCCCGCCAGCATTCAAGAGTTTAAAACCCCCAGTTTAAATCAATGGACATTTATTTTCCCTGTAAATGGCAATTGGTTCCCTCAGAATTGCTCCAGTTCATCTCACTCCAGTTCATCCAGTTCATCTCACTCCTGTTCAGTCTCACTCCTGTTCAGTCTCACTCAAGTTCATCCAGTTCAGTCTCACTCCAGTTCAGTCTTACTCAAGTTTATCCAGCTCAGTCTCACTCCAGTTCAGTGTTACTCAAGTTCATCCAGTTCAGTCTCACTCCAGTTCAGTCTCACTCCAGTTCAGTCTCACTCCAGTTCAGTCTTACTCAAGTTCATCCAGTTCGTCCCACTCCAGTTCAGTCTCACTCCAGTTCAGTCTTACTCAAGTTCATCCAGTTCAGTCTCACTCCAGTTCAGTCTCACTCCATTTCAGTCTCACTCCAGTCTTACTCAAGTTCATCCATTTCGTCCCACTCCAGTTCAGTCTTACTCAAGTTCATCCAGTTCAGTCTCACTCCAGTTCAGTCTTACTCCAGTTCATCAAGTTCATCCCACTCCAGTTCAGTCTCACTCCAGTTCAGTCTTACTCCAGTTCATCCAGTTCATCCCACTCCAGTTCAGTCTCACTCCAGTTCATCCCACTCCAGTTCAGTCTCACTCCAGTTCATCCAGTTCATCCCACTCCAGTTCAGTCTCACTCCAGTTCAGTCTCACTATAAATGCCCCCATTTGACCCTAAGCAAACATTCCTATATTTCTATCTGAATAACAGACTCATAGTTTACACCTCTTAGAAATAATAATTTCAACCCCATGAGTTTAAGAGATCAAAAATCTAATTATATTAAATTGAACAAGTCCTTGTGGGTTTAGAGAAAATAATTAAATAGGACTAAATACCAAATTATTTAACCAAAATATTTTTTCATCTTTTAAACTTTCGCAGTTGACTTTTTGATTAAAATCACATTTTTGAACATTTAAAGTATCGTAAATATTTAACACTTTGAATGACAGAGGGGTAGGCAAGTCATTGCAATGCAATGCCTTGCGTACCAATCTGGTAATCAATGGGTTAATTCTTTGGGGTGCTAGTGATGTCTCCAAAACATTGCGACATCCATCTGAATCATTATTAACCCTGTCTTGGCCAGCGATGGGATAGCACAAATTTCCATGCAGACCTTTTGGTACTTAAAGAGTTTTTTTTGTAACAGAGTAATGTTATTTATTAGATTTGTAAATGTACACAGTAAATTACCCATTCCTGAAGGATAGCTAAATAAATCATAATGGTGTAAATACAGAAGAAGCAGTGGTGATGGGATCCCATATCCCAGGGCACCATCGTCCTCCCTGCACTATCCTGCATCTCCGTACAATCAGACCAGTTTCATATCTTGGCTGTGGTCTGCTGACATCATCACAAATGGCCACTGACAGCCAGTAATATAAGAATATCATCAGCGCTTCACTTCCCTTTTCATTATTAGCCTATTGAGAACATTTTACTTTTTAAATGTTGCATGTGAAACAGCATGCGACAACAGGGCGCATTTAGCATGTCACCATGATTGAAAGGGCGACATGAGAATATTTAATAAGAACCATGGAGCAGCAGAGAAGTGGAGAGACCCGGGGCAGCCATTTGATATCATCCCCAGTAAGGGTGAAGGCGACCTTGTACGCTGTAACATGGGAATCTCGTTCTTTCACATGTGACATTTCAAAAGGATACCTTGAAGACCAGAGAGGTAACGAATGCACTGGACAAACCTCAGCTCCTAAAAGGGTTAAAAGTCAGAAAGTGAGTAATGAATCATGATTCAGCAATAGATATACCTGGCTGCTGTATGATGGACTCCTACCTAGGTAAGTGCTTCTGTTACATACAGTAATTATATATATATATATATATATATATATATACACCTGACTTCTGTATGATGGATTCCTACCTAGGTAAGTACTTCTGTTACACACAGTAATTATATAGATACACCTGACTGCTGTATGATGGACTCCTACCTAGGTAAGTACTTCTGTTACACACAGTAATTATATAGATATACCTGGCTGCTGTATGATGGACTCCTACCTAGGTAAGTGCTTCTGTTACACACAGTAATTATATAGATACGCCTGACTGCTGTATGATGGACTCCTACCTAGTTAAGTGCTTCTGGTACACACAGTAATTATATAGATATACACTTGACTGCTGTATGATGGACTTCTACCTAGGTAAGTACTTCTGTTACACACAGTAATTATATAGATACACCTGACTGTTGTATGATGGACTCCTACCTAAGTAAGTCCTTCTGTTACACACAGTAATTATATAGATATACCTGGCTGCTGTATGATGGACTCCTACCTAGGTAAGTGCTTCTGTTACACGCAGTGATTATATAGATACACCTGACTGCTGTGTGATGGACTCCTACCTAGGTAAGTACTTCTGTTACACACAGTAATTATATAGATACACCTGACTGTTGTATGATGGACTCCTGTCTAGGTAAGTACTTCTGTTACACACAGTAATTATATAGATACACCTGACTGTTGTATGATGGACTCCTACCTAGGTAAGTGCTTCTGTTACACACAGTAATTATATATATATATATATACACCTGACTGCTGTATGATGGACTCCTACCTAGGAAAGTACTTCTGTTACACACAGTAATTATATAGATACACCTGACTGTTGTATGATCGACCCCTACCTAGGTAAGTGCTTCTGTTACACACAATAATTATATAAATACACCTGACTGCTGTATGTTGGAATACTACCTAGGTATGTCCTTCTGTTGCACACAGTAAATATATAGATCTACCTGACTGCTGTATTTACTTAGGTAAGTCTTTCTGATAGAAATAAGATTTATGTAGATATACGTCGCTACCGTAATTTGAAATGTTAAACAAATTTAGTCACTTACTCCTATAGGCATAGTGCAGGGTTAATGCACTGTCCTATGTGATAGAAATGTAATCTCAGTCCAGGTTTTGGTAAGCACACCCAAAGAAAAAAAAACACATTTAACCCCTTAACGACCCTTGACGTACCAGGACCGTCAAGGGTAAATTTGCTTTAAGGACCAGTGATGGTCCTGGTTCGTCAAGAGTTAAATGGTAGCAGCGCGCCGCCGTGCACGCTGCTACCATTCAATCCAGGCTGAGACTGAGCGGTCCAGTACCGGACCGTTTAGTCTCAGCCTCGGTCGGTTGTGCCAGGTCATGTGATCGCTGCGTCAGCGATCACATGTACCAGCATTCTAAAAAAATGAATGAGGCAGTGCTACTTACTGCCTCTAGTGTCTCCTCTCTGCCAATGCGTCCCTTACATCAAAGTAAGGGACACAGAAGCAGGGAGGAGACACCTAGTGGAAATACAAAATACAGCAGCTGGGGGTGTTAACCCCTTCACTGCTGGTGCAGGAGGGTGGCTAAATGCAGGTCAATTTCTGACCTGCTAAATACACTTTTTTTTTTTTTTTAAATAAAAACAACACACTTTTTTTTTTTTACAAATAAAATATTTTATTAAAAAAAAAAAAAAAAACATCTCAAGAAACAAAATTGGAAGTGTGATTGTTGTGGAGTCATGTAATACACTTACACACACCGCCAAATGTAATGAACAAAAAGTGGGAAAATAGGGTGGGAAAAAGGGACATGGGGATTTTCACCCAGGGGGGGACAGTGGCCACTTTAAACTGCACATTTTGTAGGTATGACTGAGTGGTCATACCTTTCATGCAGTCTCCATAAAAATGTAACCCTTTGCGCCCAATTGATCCCAAGAGAAAAAACAAAAATGGTGGGTTTTTTACATTTTTTTTAACATTTTTCTTTAATTTTAATAAGGTAAATGGTGGGTTATCCATATAAGTGGGGTATCAAAGGAAAGCCCTATTTGTTTGTAAAAAAACAGTATATCATTTATGGGGGTGGAATAAAAGCCTAAGAGGGAAAACACTGTTGAACAAAGACATAGTCAAAAAGGTCAGAATTGCTCTGGTCCTTAAGTCAAATCCACCTCTGATTTTCCCGGTCCTTAAGGGGTTAAAATTGCTGGAGTGCAACCAATTTTGACCAAAATAGCTAAAAGCAAATACACAAAATATTGGTGCACATCCAAATATTCATCACCATTAACCCTTTACTCTGCGGCATTGTGCCTGCATATCACTAATATATTAAAGATGAGGATTTGGTCACATCATAGGGCCATAGAATGCTAAGCTTGCCACCAACTCCAAGGTACCTCATATTTGGCAAGTACCTAACCTTAATATGCTTTGTCTTATGAGCTGAATCTCTCCTATTTTAGGCATTTACTAACCTTAATTTATTTTATCCTGAGAGCTGAATCTTGGTCAGCTTTACTCATTACTGGAGAGAGAATCTCTGACAGGCATTATATAGTGTCCTAAAGGCAATGAGCATTGTACCTGGGGGAGGGAGGGGTGCTTAAACCAATAGAAGCTGGTCAAAACATCCACAATTCCAGTCCAGGTTTTGGTAAGCACACCCAAAGAAAAAAACATATTTAAAATTTGTTGCAAGCTTAGCATTCTATGACCATATGATGTGACCAAATCCTCATCTTTAATATAGTAATGATATGCAGGCACAGTGACGCAGAGTAAAGGGTTAATGGTGATGAAAATTTGGATGTGCAGCAATGTTTTGTATAGAAATGTAATCTCCCATCGAGCCTGAAATAATTTAATTCATACCAGAACCTTCTCCGTGCCGTCAGGTCAGCTTACCCCCCTAACTTGATATCTTTGACATCATGTCCTCAACTTGACTTCAGATCTGACTAGTAAAGTAGACGCAGACAGCTCTGTCAGGGAGCTCCCTGAATATCTTAGGTTAAGTGCAGCAGAGATGATTGCGTGCCTCTGTAAACATTTGGCTTTTCTTGATGTTTGCCTTCTGGCAGTTGATGCTCCCTGATGCAGGGTGGTTCGTTATTAAATCTAAATCTTTTATTTGCTTAGATTAACCCTTTGAGTTCCATAGACGTATCCAACACACTGGTTTGCAATGAGTTGGATACCTCTCTGGCACTCAAAAGGTGAGTAAGGTGAGTTGTAGACCTGTCTAGCATTCAAAGTTTGACATATCCCAGTTAAGTCAATGGAAATGTATATCTGTCCCCTATGGTACAGGTGATATGACCTAAATTTGCTCCAGTACTAAACAGAATGGGAGAACAACCTGCACAGTATGTCACAAAGGGACATTCTCCAGATTCAGATACAGTTAAAGGGATACTAACATCTAAAAATAATCTGTGGTTATACGCACTTAAAGGGATAGTAATGTTTCAAAAAAACAGCAGCTCCAATTAATCTTCATAGTATTTGGGCCATGGAAAGTGTTATTTCAATACTGTCAGAGTTGTAGTTCAAGAGTAATTGAATGATAAAGTATCCCCCTCCCGTCCCTTTTCCCTAGTGTAAGCCTCCTCCCCTCAGATGTTGAATCTTGTTACTTGATAGAACAGGTCACAGCAAGGGATAATCTTCTTACTGTGAACATAAGGAAAACCCTGCAGGTTTTTCAGGATTTCCCTTAGGATCACTGAAGATTGTCCCTCTTTGTGATCCATCCAGACAGTCTTGCTGCTCTGAGGTGAGCAGTGTTACATCAGTAAAAGGGGCGGGAGGGGGATACTTTACCATTCAATTACTCCTGACCAGTGATGGTCCTGGCATGTCATGGAATTCAGGGCTCCCTGTGCAGCTTCACGCCGCTCGAGAAGCCCTGAATCGGATCCAAAAAAAAAAACTGCTCCATGGTCCTTAAGTGCCGGCCTTGCATGCACACGTCTTTCCTTAAGGGGTTAAATGTTTTTTTTTTAACTCTGTGAATGCTAATGTGTTCTCCAATGCTTTGCAAAGAATTCAGTGAGTTACAAGCCCCAGATAAATAAGTGATAATTCTAATTTGTCCTCAATGGTACAATTGGTTTGCTTCAGAATTGCATCTGTTTTTACTACATCCGTAGGGTTGCCACCTTTTCCTCAAAAAAATACCGGCCATGGCATTCCCTCCATAGACTTAACATTGGACAGAAGCCAATTTTTTACCGGCCTGCCAGTAAAATACCGGCTGGGTGGCAACCCTATACATCCGTCTCATGTCTCCAACATTAAAACATTAAAATCCTTAATTTATTTCATTGGGAATTCTTATTTGTCTCCTGTGGTGCAATTGGTTTGCTCCAGAATTGCTCCAGTTCTAAGAAAAACTGACGCTGTACCTGAGCAATGAAAATTGCTCAATCCCCTTTAATTTAAAGGAGCAGTAAACTTTTTTTTATATTTTATAGAGCATTTCAGGCTGAATAAAACAAGGTTACTCCCATCGCTGTCAGATGTTTTATTCAAAATTTATAGCAGTTTAAATAATCAGGAAGTGAATTTACTGTGTTTACTTCCTGATAGTTCTAACTGACAGGAAGTGAATTCACTGTGTTTACTTCCTGATAGTTCTAACTGACAGGAAGTGACTCATTAGTTTCTATCACATTCTATGGAGAACTGTATGTGTCTGACTATTCTGACTTTCCTCTCCATTAGAATCTAACAGGAAATCTAATTAGAATTTGACCACTAGAGGGCACTGCTAATGTAAAAAAACATGGGTTTGAACTGTAATAACTCTGGAAATATAAATCTCTCAGCAGTGGCGACTCTAGGATTTCTGCTTAGGGGGGGCACACATGGGGCCAGAAGAAAAAATGGGGGGCCAATTTAATGAGCAGTAACAAAGCCTTTACACCTAAAATAATGATATTCAGGCCACTGGTTATGTGTGTACGCACACCATAGCAATGGAAAACATTGGTAGACTGGTACAGAGCTATGTCACCACCATAGCAAAACACCACAACCAGAGCAGTACAGTTAGATGCCACCACCAAAGCAATACAGAGTTATATGCCACCACCAGAGCAATACACCACCCCCAGAGCACTACAGTTAGATACCACCACCAGTGCAATACAGATTTTTATGCCACCACCAGAGCAATACAGAGCTATATTTCAGCTGGGTGAATAGAGAGAGCAAAGGTGGCGAGAGAAAGGGCAAAGGGGAGAAGAAAGGAAAGGGGAAGGGTGAAACAGAGATAGCACCTTTTGACCAGTGCTGCTTACTGGTTGAAATATGTGCAAGAAAATAGCTGGTATAAAATGATCCCCATCCCACTGGGCATTTTATTTGATGAGGCGTTTGAAGTTGTAAGGATTTCTATTGCTACTACTTGGGTGATTTGATGTGGTGGGTGCTCTTTATTTGCAGGAAGATGTGTTATGTTGATGGGGGCTTTTGATGTTGCAGGGGGGACGATTGATGATTAGGGAGTTTTGTTATGGCATGTGTTATATTTGATGTTGAGGGGTATATTTTGATGTGGTATTGTCCATACTTGTCACAAAAACTAAAGCAATTGAACTCTTTAAGTGCCAGAGGTGTGTCCTGCATTTGCTTGAATATAAGGCAATCACCCACCCACACAAACATGAGATTTTCATGAAGGAAAAAAGAAAAGGCCTGAATATAAGGTGACCCTAAAGACTAATTCAGCAAGCTGAAGTGGTGCAATTCTGGAGCAAACCAACTACACAAAAGAGGCCAATAAACAGTCCCTTGGATCAAATGGAGATTTTAACCCCTTGAATGTAATTCATTAGAAACAGCTCTAGCATTCAAGAGGTTAAAAAGCTCCATTTAAATCAGTGGAGATTTGGGGTTTTCTCATTTACCCCTGTGGTGCAGATGGATTGCCCCAGAATTGCACCACTTTAACCTGCTTTAGGTCCTTTGCAATCCTCACCCCATCCATGTCCTCAGACCACATCCCATATGGGGCCTTAACACCAAAAATCCGACAGCACAGCCCTCAGCCATCATATAACCATCAGTCACCACACTGTCTCTCTTCCGGTTATAGACCCTGTTATGGCAGTCAGCCCCATCCCTTATCAAACCTCCCCACTGAGTATGCAATAACCATAATCATCACCCTCATTTCAGAGGAGCCATCAGCCACTTTCCCTCCACAATAGCCCTCAACTACCTCTGAAGTCATATACACTTAACCCCTTGAGTGTCAGAGGGGTATGCAATGCACTGAGAAGCATTGTGTTGCTCAGTCCTCTGCCACTCAAACCTGAACCCTTTTGAGTGCCAGAGTACTTGCCCAACACACTGCTGGACACTCCTGTGGAACTCAGTAGGTTAAATAGCTCCATGCTATCCAGCCCTGGATACCAGTCCCACATTTCTTCAAGTGGCCCATTTCTACAATTACTCTGGCCCACTGTCCCAGCCCAACACATTTTGTTGAAATTAGAAGGGGAGGAAGAGAGGAAAGAAGGGGGAGAAAGAGGCAAAAGGGATAAAGAGGGAGATAAAGAGAAAAAGGAAAGGGGAGAGAAAGAGGCAAAATGGGGAGAAACAAAGCGGTAAGAGGGAGAAAGAGTTAAATATGGAATAAAGAGAAACAGGCAAAGGGGAGAAAGTCTTTCTCCACTCTTGATCCCCACTCTTCCATCTTTCTTCCTCTTGCCTCATTCTCCCACTCTTGACTCCATCTCCCCCTTTTGTCTCTTAATCCCTCCTTTTGCTTCTATCTCCCTTCTTGCTCCCCTTTTTGTATTGTACGCCGGCCTACACATCCCATAATATTCAGCCAGCCAATCGGAAATAATTTTCCCTATCTGAAAGTATGTAGTATTACCATCCATCACACCAAGAGAACAACATGTTTTCCCCTTTCTCCTGACTGTAGGTGGGGTCTGGTCCATAGACATCACTTTACACATCATCCTAAATGCCTCTAAGGTTAAAATCAAAAGACTTACTGTTTTCACTGCCCCATTCTGCCAGATCTGTCAGAGACCCCAGCTCTCTAGCCAGGGCCAGCCCAAAGAATTATGCTGCCTGGGTCCATGGATAAAATGCTGCCCTCACACCAAAAAACACCCATTAAAAAAAGTAAGAAGGGGAAAAAAACATATTGGTTAGGGCTGAGCAATCATAATCTCATTTCTGAACTAACAATGTTAGTGCAGAGATGATATTTTTATGATGCCCAAGACTAACCACAGTTTTTTCCCTTTTAACCAATAAAAAATAAGCTTAACAGGATACACACATTGCCCCCCATATCTCCACAATGCCCCCTCCATCTTCACAATACCCCCTTCATCTCCACAATGCCCCTTCCACAATGCCCCCTTCATCTCCACATTGCCCCTTCCACAATGCTCCCTTCATCTCCACAATGCCCCCTTCATCTCCACATTGCCCCTTCCACAATGCCCCCTTCATCTCCACAATGCCCCCTTCCACAATACCCCCTTCATCTCCACAGTGCCCCCTTCCACAATACCCCCTTCATCTCCACAGTGCCCCCTTCCACAATACCCCCTTCATCCCCTTCATCTCCACAGTACCCCCTTCATCTCCACAGTGCCCACTTCCTCTCCACAGTGCCCCCTTCCTCTCCACAATGCTCCCTTACACAGTGCCCCCTTCATCTCCACAATGCTCCCTTCCACAGTGCCCCCTTCCACAGTGCCCCCTTCATCTCCACAATGCTCCCTTCCACAGTGCCCCCTTCATCTCCACATTGCTCCCTTCCACAGTACCCCCTTCATCTCCACAATGCTCCCTTCCACAGTGCCCCCTTCATCTCCACATTGCTCCCTTCCACAGTGCCCCCTTCATCTCCACATTGCCCCTTCCACAATGCTCCCTTCACCCCCTTCATCTCCACAATTCCCCCTTCATCTCCACAATGCCCCCTTCATCTCCACAATGCTCCCTTCCACAGTGCCCCCTTCATCTCCACAATGCTCCCTTCCACAGTGCCCCCTTCATCTCCACATTGCTGCCTTCCACAGTGCCCCCTTCATCTCCACTGCCCCTTCCACAGTGCCCCCTTCATCTCCACATTGCTCCCTTCCACAGTGCCCCCTTCATCTCCACAATGTCCCTTCCACAATGCCCCCTTCATCTCCACATTGCCCCTTCCACAATGCTCCCTTCATCTCCACAATGCCCCCTTCATCTCCACATTGCCCCTTCCACAATGCCCCCTTCATCTCCACAATGCCCCCTTCCACAATACCCCCTTCATCTCCACAGTGCCCCCTTCCACAATACCCCCTTCATCTCCACAGTGCCCCCTTCCACAATACCCCCTTCATCCCCTTCATCTCCACAGTACCCCCTTCATCTCCACAGTGCCCACTTCCTCTCCACAGTGCCCCCTTCCTCTCCACAATGCTCCCTTACACAGTGCCCCCTTCATCTCCACAATGCTCCCTTCCACAGTGCCCCCTTCCACAGTGCCCCCTTCATCTCCACAATGCTCCCTTCCACAGTGCCCCCTTCATCTCCACATTGCTCCCTTCCACAGTACCCCCTTCATCTCCACAATGCTCCCTTCCACAGTGCCCCCTTCATCTCCACATTGCTCCCTTCCACAGTGCCCCCTTCATCTCCACATTGCCCCTTCCACAATGCTCCCTTCACCCCCTTCATCTCCACAATTCCCCCTTCATCTCCACAATGCCCCCTTCATCTCCACAATGCTCCCTTCCACAGTGCCCCCTTCATCTCCACAATGCTCCCTTCCACAGTGCCCCCTTCATCTCCACATTGCTGCCTTCCACAGTGCCCCCTTCATCTCCACATTGCTGCCTTCCACAATGCCCCCTTCATCTCCACATTGCTCCCTTCCACAGTGCCCCCTTCATCTCCACAATGCTCCCTTCCACAGTGCCCCCTTCATCTCCACAATGCTCCCTTCCACAGTGCCCCCTTCATCTCCACAATGCTCCCTTCCACAGTGCCCCCTTCATCTCCACAATGCTCCCTTCCACAGTGCCCCCTTCATCTCCACTGCCCCTTCCACAGTGCCCCCTTCATCTCCACAATGCTCCCTTCCACAGTGCCCCCTTCATCTCCACAATGCTCCTTTCCACAGTGCCCCCTTCATCTCCACATTGCTCCCTTCCACAGTGCCCCCTTCATCTCCACTGCCCCTTCCACAGTGCCCCCTTCATCTCCACATTGCTGCCTTCCACTGTGCCCCCTTCATCTCCACATTGCTGCCTTCCACAATGCCCCCTTCATCTCCTCCACATTGCTCCCTTCCACAGTGCCCCCTTCATCTCCACATTGCTCCCTTCCACAGTGCCCCCTTCATCTCCACAATGCCCCCTTCATCTCCACAATGCCCCCATCTCCACATTGCCCCTTCATCTCCACAATGCCCCTTTCACAATGCCCCCTTCATCTCCACATTGCTGCCTTCCACAATGCCCCCTTCATCTCCTCCACATTGCTCCCTTCCACAGTGCCCCCTTCATCTCCACATTGCTCCCTTCCACAGTGCCCCCTTCATCTCCACTGCCCCTTCCACAATGCCCCCTTCATCTCCACATTGCTCCCTTCCACAGTGCCCCCTTATTCTCTCCATTGCTCCCTTCCACAATGTCCCCTTCATCTCCACACTGCTCCCTTCCACAATGCTCCTTCATCTCCATATTGCCTTCTCCACAATACCCCCTTCATCTCCATAATGCCCCTTAAAGCCCCTTCATCTCCACGATGCCCTACCTTGAGTCCCTGGTGGTCTAGCGGTGTGGCAACTGGCAAGTAATCTGTGCCTCCTCCGCCACAGACATAGAAGAAACTCCCGCGCGCGGTACTCCCTAATGCAGAGCGCTGGGAGATGATGTCATCTCCCAGCGCTCTGTATTACTAGAGAGCCTGCGGCCGGGAGATCTGCTGGATTGCTGCCCTGTCAGTGTGTGGACTGTGTGTCACATCATGGACGCTGCGAGGGAGCGCTGATTTAAGCTACCAAGCGCTCCCTCGCGGCGTCCTTGATGTGACACACCGTCCATAGACTGACAGTCAGAGCGGCAATCCAGCAGGTATATTTAAAAAAAACAAACAAACACTGAACAAAATTGGGGGGGCACATGGGGGGGCACAGTAGAATGTAGGGGGGGCACTGGCCCCCTCTGGCCCCCCCCTGGCGACGCCACTGTCTCTCAGCTGTGGGAGTACCCTTATTTTACTCAATAGGAAAATCCCTACAATATATATGTTTTCATAAAAAGTTTACTACTCCTTTAAATGTAGCTTTTAAATGGATAGTAATATTAATATGTAAATATATATATACATTGTATGGTAAAACAAGGGAACTCCCACTGCTGAGATGTGTTTTATTCCAAAGTTATTGCAGCTCAAACTTGAATGTGTGTGAGTGCAATATCGCAATGGCCTGAAATTGTACAGTGGCGCTGTTTCTGTACCATCCTACGGAGAGCTCTGGTTATTTGATCAGAAACCTCCATAGCATGGTGTAGCAACAGTGCCACTGTTTCAGGCCATTGCGATATTGCAGTTACAAAATTCAAATATGAACTGCAATAATTTTTGAATAAAACAACTCTCAGTAGTGGGAATAAACTTGTTTTACTCAGGAGGATACAGCTTAAAATATGTATTGTTTTGCATAGTAAGTGTTACTATCACTTTAACACCACGAATGTTCAAGAGGTGCGAAGCAATGCATTGGAGACCTCTTGAGCATTCAAGGAGTTACAAGTCCTATTTAAATCAATGATCATTTTTATTTGTCCCCTCTGGTGGACTTGGTTTGTTCCCAAATTACTATTAATCTTGGCACTCAATCTGTGGCTGGTTGGGCATGAGGGGAGTTGGCTACGACAGCTGGAGAACCGCAGTTTTCCTACTCCTGTCTTGGTACATCCGGCTCACAAAACAGGGGGAAATAAGGAAGATTTATGCTAATCTGCTGGTCAAAAATGGAAATTATTCAGAGACACGGCTGACATCTCTGGTTGAATGAATAAAACATGCGGCACGGTTAATGGAGAGGAAATGAACACAGGTCACTGGGCCTGACAACAATGAATGTTTTAAAATGCTATTTGCAGACATGTAGCAGTGAGAGGTGTTAGTAATATTGTGGGCTGGTGAAAAAGACGAAGAAAGTGTTAAAGTAACAGAGAAAAAATTCACATCTGAGCTGTGAAAAAAAAAATCCGATATCTGGCCGGCTATTTTCACATGGTAGAAATTCAGCATTTGATCTAATTATTTTCATGAACAATGCATGTGTTTCCTGTTTCTTCTAGCATTTAACCCCTTATCCCCTTAAAGGGATAGTAATACTTCGTTTTAACTTTATTTTATTTTGTAGGCATTAAAAAAACATGAAGAATGATATAAGTCTTATCTCTCAAACCTTTGTGGTTTATGAGATATTCACAAGCAAAGTTTCCCCTCCCGCCCCTTTTACCTAGTGTAAGCCATCTCTTCTCAGATGTGGAATGCAGTCCATAGACCAGACAGATAACAGCAGGGGACAATCTTCTTCCTATGAGAACAATGAAAGCCCTGCCCCCCTTGACAAGTTTTTCTGGTTTTTCGCTTATCTTAATTGAAGATTGTCCCTCTCTGCAGTCTACCTGGACACCTCCCTTCTGATCTGGCTGAGCAGTGTTACATCAGTAAAAGGGGCGGGAGGGGGATACTTTGTCATTGAATTACTCTTGAACTACAACTCTGACAGAATTGAAATAACACTCTCCAAAGTCCAAATACTATGATGATTATTTAGAGCTGTTTTTATTATGAAACATTACTATCACTTTAAGGACTGGCGCAAGCGCAACGTTGGCACTTAAGTACCAGAATGCTTTTTTTTTTGTGCGATCGTGTTCAGGGCTCCCCAAACAGCGTGCAGCCCTGAAATCCATAACATGTCAGGACCTTCATGTGTCCTTATAGCAAGTTCACCCATGACGGTCCTGGCACGTCATGAATCTTTAAGGTTTTAAGGCCCAGTGACGCGTCAACTCCTTCACCGATGTCTTTGGCTACTGGACCGATGACAGTCTTGGCAGTAGGGGTGGGTGAAACTTGTCTCTGTGTTCCTGTGGGAAATTTCGCGAAAACCACATTGTTATCCGTTTTTTCGTGGGAAAATCTTCTTTAAAACTAGCGGTTAAAATTTTCGCCTCTTTCGCCCATTGGCCAAAATTTTTTGCCATTTTTTCAGTGGCTAGAAAGTTTCCGCCCATTGATTCACGTAGTTTTCGCACTTCCGCTATAAAAACGTGACGTTTTCGCTGAAGGCAGACACAGTAGAAGCAGCTACACGTGCTGTGCTGTTCTCTTGTGATATTTAGCAAAAATTGAGGCAGGAGAGGATCATAGTATCACGGTCCCCGTGTTTTTGCTGTCAATCTTGGCTGTATACCTATGCATTGGAGGAAGCTGATTGGCCCGCCCAGGATATTCCTTTATATGCTGGAGGTTGGGCACTTGTCAGTTGCCCTTTCGTGGTGTTCCTGTTCCTACGCTTTGTTGCTAGTTCCAGTATCTCCTGTGTACCGACCCGGCTTGCCTGACTACTCTGCGGTTCCTGCTCCATGATCTGACCCGGTTCTGGCTGACGACCCTGCTCCGTGATCGGACCCGATTCTGGCTGAAGACCCTGCTCCGTGATCTGACTCGATTCTGGCTGACGACCCTGCTCCGTGATCTGACCCGATTCTGGCTGAAGACCCTGCTCCGTGATCTGACTCGATTCTGGCTGAGGACCCGACTTCGTGATCTGACTCGTTGCTGGCTGCTGAATCTGCTCCGTGATTGACCTGCTTCTCATTGGTGAAGTCTGCTGCTGTCCGGTTCCTGTTCCGGTGTTCCAGTACTCTGCAGTCGCTCCGGCGACATTCTGAACTGTATAGAGACTCACTGTTTCTCTCTCTCAGCAGTAAGCTGTGACCTAGGGTACTCTGCCTTATGCTGGTTGCTGTCACTCCTTCTCATACCGAACCACTTAACCCGTGCGGTGCCATTGGTCTCCGTGGTGTGCCTTCCGTAATATCCAAGTATATGGTTAACTGCTGAGCCACTTATTGGTGTTCCTCTCTGTATCTTACGAGCTCCCTCTGTGCACCGACGGCCGGTGCTCGGTGTCTGTTAGTCCGCTCGCTACTGTAGTAGCTGCACCGGAGGGGTGCTCTGGCTCCGGCCTATTCACGATAGAGGATACGCTTTCAAGCCGCACTTCCAGTGCGCCGGCTCCATACAGCTTGGCAGTAACCTTCACTGTGGCATCCAAGGGGTGTCCAGGCCCCATCTGTTTGGCACTCGCAGGGTTATTACGTAAACTAGTAAGGGCGTTTATGGTTCTGGTTTCCAGCACTGGCAGTAGTATTCCCAGACAGCCCACGGAGGTGGTATTGGTTCAGCTTTGGTCATAAGGGTGCAGTCCTATTTCTACTTGAGAGTGTATTCAGTCAGACACCATTTCTATCATTACTTGCTAGAGACTGTTCGATATATCCTGGGCGTTGGCCTATCCTGATCCTTTCTGCTGTTGTGCACCTATTAACCCTTAGAGGTTATTCTCCATTATATCATTGTGTGCATTCACTTGTCAGTGTTACCATTACTGTTATTCTTGTACTGGCCCTTAGGGGCACTATTTTACTATCCAGTTCAATAAAACTGTGTTTTTACTTCATAACCTGGTCTGTGTGTCAGAAAACCGTAACAGTACGAAAGGGCCATGACCTCAGATGGGAAAAGTGACAGTAATACACAGAACCTCCAATGGAGGATGGACGTTCACGAGCAACGCCTAGACCAATTGGCTTTGGCCATGCAAACTTTGCTTGAACGTACGGTACACCTTGATAAACCGAATCCGGTGGTCACCCCAGTTATGACACCGGATAATACTACTGGGCAATTACTGGCTCCCCCCAGAAGTTTTACGGCGGCGGCGCCGTTACCGCTAAGATATGATGGCGAACCCACACTGTGTAGAGGTTTCCTTAATCAACTTGAGATATTCCTAGAACTCACGCCCCATGCTTTTCCAAATGACCGTAGCAAGGTGGGGTTCATGATATCTCTGTTAACGGGCAAGGCCTTGGCATGGGCTAATCCTTTATGGGAACAGGCTAAACCCTGTACGTTGAGCTTTAACGAATTTGTTAAACAGTTTCGCAGAGTATTTGAGATACCAGGGCGAGCCAGCTCTGCGACAAAAAAATTGATGGTATTACAGATGGGCGATCGTACTGTGGCGGAGTACGCTATAGAATTTTGGATTCTAGCAGCTGAGGTGGCCTGGAATAATGAGGCATTACTGGCAGCCTTCGCACAAGGCTTATCCGACTCCATTAAGGATGAAGTCGCTGCCAGGGAGGTACCTACTGATCTAGATGAGTTCATAGAATATATGATACTCATTGACACTCGCATGCGCGAGAGACGCCTGGCTAAAAGGGCTAGTTCCAAAATCCATGGGCACGACAGGCATTTTGACCCACCCTCTCCTCCCATTCCTCCTGGTCAGGCACTCGAAACAGGGGAGCCTATGCAGATTGGCTTCACTAGGTTATCTAAAGAGGAGAGGGCCTATCGCAAAAGACAAGGGCTCTGCTTGTACTGTGGGCAAAAGGGGCATTTACTACGCACTTGCCCGGTACGTCCGGGAAACGCACGCACCTAGGGTACCTTGGGGGACAGGCCCTAGGTGGTGTACAACAGTCCCCAGATCCTAGTTCCAAAAAACCCACCATACCGGTGAGTTTTCTCCTCGATGACCAAGCTGTGGAGGTATTTGCTCTGGTAGATTCTGGCGCAGCAGGCTATTTCATGGATCGGGCGTTTGCTGAAAGATATAATATTCCTCTGTCTAAAAGGGATATCCCGCTAGCCATTGAGGCTATTGATGGCAGACCTCTTGAACCAGCCCTTATCACCATGGAGACTATTCTCATCACTATGTCTGTTGGGGTCCTCCACAAGGAGGAGGTGCGCTTCCAGATTATTCATTCACCCCATCATGCAGTCATTCTGGGGTTCCCTTGGTTAATGATGCACAATCCCCAGTTTGACTGGCAAACGTGTGAAATTAGGTCATGGTCTGACTACTGCTCTGGTCACTGTTTGTCTCGCCCAGTTAAGATTATGTGTACCTCTCCTTCTGTGCCAGCTGAATACTGTAAATTCAGTGACGTATTCAGTAAAGGTGAGGCTGGTGCATTGCCGCAGCATCGGCCTTATGATTGCGCTATTGATTTGCCCCCGGGAGTGGTGCCACCGAGGGGTAGGACATACCCATTGTCCTGTGATGAGAATAGGGCCATGGAGGAATACATTGAGGATGCCCTTAGACGAGGGATTATTCGTAAATCATCCTCTCCGGCAGGTGCAGGCTTCTTTTTCGTGAAAAAGAAGAGTGGCGAGTTACGACCATGTATTGACTACTGTGGACTCAATAAGCTAATGTCCAAAAACGCCTACCCCATTCCACTCATCACCGAGTTATTTGACAGGTTGAAAGGGTCATCTATCTTCACGAAACTCGATTTACGTGCTGCTTACAATCTTATAAGGATAAGAGCCGGTGATGAGTGGAAGACGGCATTCAATACTAGGTCAGGCCACTACGAATATCTGGTTATGCCATTTGGGTTATGCAGTGCACCTGCCGTATTTCAGGAATTCATTAATGACATCCTCCGTGACATGTTACAGTCCTGTGTGGTTGTGTACCTGGACGATATATTGATCCATTCCGCTAATTTAACCCAGCATATCCAGGATGTTTCTGAGGTACTACTTCGATTACGCAAGAACAAATTGTTCTGCAAACTAGAGAAATGTGAATTTCATCGTTCCCAAGTATCCTTCTTGGGCTTTGTTATATCTACTGATGGCTTAGCTATGGACCAAGAGAAGTTGAATGCTGTCTTACAATGGCCACGACCCAAGGGGTTAAAAGCCATCCAAAGGTTACTAGGCTTTGCTAACTATTACAGAAAATGTATTCAAAACTTCTCTACCATTACGAAACCTCTTTCTGACCTGACACATAAGGGCGCTGACCCCTCTCAATGGTCTGAGGCAACTGAGATGGCCTTTGAAACCCTTAAAAAGGCATTTGCTTC
This sequence comes from Rhinophrynus dorsalis, assembly GCA_037306005.1. Taxonomy (NCBI): domain Eukaryota; kingdom Metazoa; phylum Chordata; class Amphibia; order Anura; family Rhinophrynidae; genus Rhinophrynus; species Rhinophrynus dorsalis. The sequence goes on from CM074725.1 coordinate 245,395,306, forward strand.
TGCTCCTATACTTTCCCACCCTAATCCCACCCTGCCGTTCACGCTAGAGGTTGATGCCTCCGAGGTTGGGGTAGGGGCAGTTGTTTCCCAACGCCCCAAGGAAGGGGGTAACCTGAGGCCGTGTGGATTCTTTTCCAAAAAACTGTCCAGTGCCCAGAGCCATTACGAAATTGGTGATAGGGAGTTGTTGGCTATCATCTTGGCATTAAAAGAATGGCGACATCTCTTGGAGGGCACAAGAACCCCAGTGTTGATCCTCACGGACCACAAGAACTTGATTTACCTATCCGAGGCTAAAAGGTTGTCATCTCGCCAGGCTCGATGGGCCCTATTTCTGTCCAGATTCAATTTCATAGTCTCATACTTGCCTGGTTCTAAGAATATTAAGGCAGACGCTTTGTCTAGACAATTCTGCACAGACATTGAGAGGGATGAGGCCCCGGTCCCCATAATTCAGCCAGATAAGATCTTGGCTACTATTCGTACCAGCATCACTTCGCCACTGGAGAGCAAATCTTGGCATCACAAACTCGGGCACCTCCTGAAACCCAGTCGGCAAGTGTTTTGTGGACGAGCTGTTCCGTACCCAGTTGCTTGAGACCTACCACTCATCTAAGGCGGCTGGGCACATTGGCAGAGATCAGTTGGCATGGTCATTGTCTCGAACATTCTGGTGGCCTTCCCTGAAGGCTGACTGCGCCGCATTTACTGCTGCTTGCGCCACCTGTGCCCGGGCCAAGACTCCCAGACATCTTCCGGTGGGACTGCTCCAACCAGTGCCTAATGGTGATCATCCCTGGTCCCATATTTCTATTGATTATTTGGGAGAGCTGCCGAGTTCCAAGGGCTATACGTTTATCCTGATGGTGGTGGATAGGTTCTCTAAAATGGCTAATTTCGTGCCCCTCTCTGGCCTCCCTTCGGCCCAGGAATTGGCATTAATTTTTGCCAGAGAAGTATTCCGCTTGCACGGGGTTCCCAGAGTGATAGTGTCTGACCGGGGGAGTCAATTCGTGTCGAGATTCTGGAGGGCATTCTGTGACCAGATGGGCATTCAATTGTCCTTTTCCTCAGCCTACCATCCCCAGACCAACGGAGCCGCTGAGCGTGCCAATCAGGGACTGGAACAGTTCCTACGCTGTTTTGTGACTGATCATCATGATAACTGGGCCAACCTGTTGCCGTGGGCGGAGTTCGCCAGGAACTGTGCGGTTAATTCATCGTCTGGGAACTCTCCGTTCCTTGTCAATTATGGGTTCCAACCCTGTCTACTCCCAGACTCATTTCAGGCCCAACAGATTCCGGCTCTGGATGAGCATATGGAGCAGCTCCACTCCACTTGGGCACAGGTGCAGAGGTCCCTCAGTCAGTCCTTCCTCAGACATCAGAGGCATGCCAATCGCAGACGGCGACCAGCGGTTTCCTTCCAGGTTGGGAATAGGGTATGGCTCTCCTCCAGAAATCTCAACCTGCAAGTGCCCTCGAACAAACTGGCCCCCCTGTTCATTGGGCCATTTAAGATCATTCGCAAGATCAATCCTGTGGCATACGCATTGGATCTACCTACTAATATGCGTATTCACAACGTGTTCCATGTGTCTTTACTGAAGCCCTTGGTTTGCAACCGCTATACTACCACTCCAGTGGTTCCTGGGCCAGTGGATGTGCAGGGCCAAGAGGAATACGAAGTCCAGAGCATTATTGACTCCAGGAGATTTAGAGGCAAGTTGCAATATTTGGTCCACTGGAAAGGGTATGGGCCAGAGGAGCGCTCTTGGGTTGACCACAGGGACCTCCATGCTCCACGTTTGTTGCGCAACTTTCACTCTAAATATCCTCAGAAACCAAGACCCTCCAGCAGGGGAGGGGGTCTTTGAGAGGGGGGTACTATCACGGTCCCTGTGTTTTTGCTGTCAATCTTGGCTGTATACCTATGCATTGGAGGAAGCTGATTGGCCCGCCCAGGATATTCCTTTATATGCTGGAGGTTGGGCACTTGTCAGTTGCCCTTTCGTGGTGTTCCTGTTCCTACGCTTTGTTGCTAGTTCCAGTATCTCCTGTGTACCGACCCGGCTTGCCTGACTACTCTGCGGTTCCTGCTCCGTGATCTGACCCGGTTCTGGCTGACGACCCTGCTCCGTGATCTGACCCGATTCTGGCTGAAGACCCTGCTCCGTGATCTGACTCGATTCTGGCTGACGACCCTGCTCCGTGATCTGACCCGATTCTGGCTGAAGACCCTGCTCCGTGATCTGACTCGATTCTGGCTGAGGACCCGACTTCGTGATCTGACTCGTTGCTGGCTGCTGAATCTGCTCCGTGATTGACCTGCTTCTCGTTGGTGAAGTCTGCTGCTGTCCGGTTCCTGTTCCGGTGTTCCAGTACTCTGCAGTCGCTCCGGCGACATTCTGAACTGTATAGAGACTCACTGTTTCTCTCTCTCGGCAGTAAGCTGTGACCTAGGGTACTCTGCCTTATGCTGGTTGCTGTCACTCCTTCTCATACCGAACCACTTAACCCGTGCGGTGCCATTGGTCTCCGTGGTGTGCCTTCCGTAATATCCAAGTATATGGTTAACTGCTGAGCCACTTATTGGTGTTCCTCTCTGTATCTTACGAGCTCCCTCTGTGCACCGATGGCCGGTGCTCGGTGTCTGTTAGTCCGCTCGCTACTGTAGTAGCTGCACCGGAGGGGTGCTCTGGCTCCGGCCTATTCACGATAGAGGATACGCTTTCAAGCCGCACTTCCAGTGCGCCGGCTCCATACAGCTTGTGCAGTAACCTTCACTGTGGCATCCAAGGGGTGTCCAGGCCCCATCTGTTTGGCACTCGCAGGGTTATTACGTAAACTAGTAAGGGCGTTTATGGTTCTGGTTTCCAGCACTGGCAGTAGTATTCCCAGACAGCCCACGGAGGTGGTATTGGTTCAGCTTTGGTCATAAGGGCGCAGTCCTATTTCTACTTGAGATTCTTGTACTACTTGTATTCAGTCAGACACCATTTCTATCATTACTTGCTAGAGACTGTTCGATATATCCTGGGCGTTGGCCTATCCTGATCCTTTCTGCTGTTGTGCACCTATTAACCCTTAGAAGTTATTCTCCATTATATAATTGTGTGCATTCACTTGTCAGTGTTACCATTACTGTTATTCTTGTACTGGCCCTTAGGGGCACTATTTTGCTATCCAGTTCAATAAAACTGTGTTTTTACTTCATAACCTGGTCTGTGTGTCAGAAAACCGTAACACATAGTGACTCCTATCACTATGAGCAGCAAAAAGAGGAACTGGAAGGACCCTTATTATGTGTCCACTGAGTCAGAGGAGGAGGAGGAAGTGACTAGCAGTACTCAACCAATGCTGTCCAGTCCCCCTAAATCACCCCAAGGGATTTTGGGGAATTTAATAAGAAGGGAGGGAGGAAAGGAAATGGGAAGGAAGGGAGAAAATGATAGTGAGAGCAGAACAGGTCAACTGCCTGTGCCTGCTGTAAGACGTGCGGTCCCTGCTGCCAGTGCCACCATTTCTGTAACTGCAGCCACTAGTGTTGTACCTGTTGCCACACATGCTGCCCCTGCTGCCAGTGCCACCATTTCTGATCCTGCAGCCACTACTTTTGTACTTGTTGCTAGTACTGAACCTGCTGACAGTGCTCAACCTGCTGCCACTAATACTCTACCTGCTGCTAGTGTTTCTTGTAGTACTCAGGGGGGTGGGATTATGCCCTGTGTGACAGCAGGGGACCCTCTGTCACATTGCTCGTCACCTCCTCCAAGCAGCAGTGAGATGTCTGGAATAGAGCAGCAGCACGCAGGGACTAGTGGTGGTGGGGGTGTTGGAGAAGTTGGCGTGGAAGAGACATTGATGGCCTTTTTATCAGAAAGTGAGAAGGAATGGGAGACAGGGATGAGGATGGGCATCACAACCCCCACTAGCAATCAGCTTTTGGAATTGGCCGAAATTGCAACTGCTCTAACTTCTGCTGCTGCTGAGATGAAAGGGCAGCAGGGTGCTGAGGAGCAAGCTAGTGTGCCACAGACCACCGTGGCACAGTGGGAATGGGGTCAACAAGTAATGCGGGACTAGGACAGGTTCTACATGCCAGCGCCAGCAATACTTCCAAATCTGAGGCAGTAGCAGCAACATTATCCGCTGCCACAAAAAGCCATGGGTGTGGGACTATCATTCTCTTCCGGCAGGCACAGCGCAGTCATCTTCAACAACTGTACAGTGCAAAATTTGTGACAAGTTAGTGAGAAGGGGAAAGGAGGGGACACACCTTGGCACAACCTCCCTGATAACACACATGAAACACAGACACCATGACATTTATGTCAAACATGTTAAAGCCAAACACCCGTTACAGAAATCTAGCACCGCTGTTATTGTACCCCCGACTCTCCAGAAAGTTGGAGATCAAAGAGGAGGAAGAATAAAGAAACCCAGACAGACACTGGAAGTTCCATGATGAGCGAAACAACTAGCTCACCATCAACATCACCTTCTTCCTCTAGGGTAACAAGTACATCTCCTGTCAATCCACCTCATTCATCGTTACCTCCCCCGCCAAATGATAGCCACTCTTTTGATGTTAGGATATGGCAGTTCATCTCTACCCATTGCACACTGTGTGGTGCACTGACCACACATGCCAGTGTGGTGGAGGAGAATCTATACCAGGTCATCAGGTGGCATCTGAGGAGATTCCATCCTGCAGAATATGCTAGGATTCTGGCAGGGAGGGTTCATCATTACTATTAAACTGTCAGCAAGTTGTCATGTGTCCTTAGCGGCAGGGCTTATAATTTTAAGTCCTTTGCTACTAGCCAGACCTGAAAAGTTACTCGCCACTGCAAGCCAAAACATACCCACCAGGGCTGAATTTCTACTCTCCAGGGCTAAATTTTCACTCGCCTTTGGCTAGTGGCGAGTGGAAATTTTGAGCCCTGCTTAGCGGGGTCTGAACAAGGGGTACAGTGACAGCGGCAGTTCTTGGTTTCGGGTGTCATGGTGTTTGGATACAGTTGTGCCCCCAGATGTTATTTACCACACACACACTGTGCACATTGCAGTTGCTGATTGAAGCCACAGTTCCTGTTCTCAAGGGAAGAATATGCATTCTAATAACAGTACACCCATGATGATTTTGGAGGAGGGGCAGGTGGAGAAAATTTAATGGTCAACTTCTTCTTTTCTCCACATATACTGGGGGCTACTTATTCTGCTGCGACTGCCTCAGACTCATCACTGGAGGCAGTCATGTCAAGTGAAACCTTCATCATCCATCTTCCATGTTACTGCTATTGTTGATCCCATTCCCTTTCAGCTGCCTAATCATCCTGCTGCTTAAACAGCTCAGCAGCACCAGTACGAACAGCAGTTGCATCTCAGGACTCAGGAGGACATTTGACATTGGCCACTGGCCAACATGACCTGATGACATTACGCTAGTAGGGCATTTTTATTTTTTTCCCAGGGCTAGTGGGCTAGTGTTTTAAAAATAAAATAGATAAATAAATAACTAGTCCTACAAAAAAAATAAACAAATTTTGGGGGGTTTGTTTCTAACAAGCTTACGTCCTACAAATCAATGTTTCTTCAGGGCTTGGGCCTCTAATAAGTCCAAGTCCTACAAAGGCCTCTAACAACAAATCAAACAAATCATCCTCTACAAATCAAGTCCAGTATCAGTCCACCCCAGTGGCAGCTTATATCAGGGGGTTCCTGTCTCTATCACTTTAAATACAAATGTCTCATTTTATTTAATTTTTTTTATTAACTGTACCCCCAATAGCAGTCAAGAAAGCCCCAAAACAAATTCCCTGTTCAAATGATTAATTCATTCACCAACACATGCACCCGCCTCAGACCCCTTTATACCATGTCTTAGGTTTTTACTTTATTTTATTTAGGATTTCTTTTTTATTAAGTGCCCCAAAATCCCAGTAATCAACCCCAAAAAATCATCCCCTGTTCAACTGATTCTTTCCCCACACCCCACCAACACAGGCACCCTCATGCCCCTTTTATACAATGCCTTTGGGAAATAAAATATTATTTGTAATGTGTTGTGTGTAACTTCTATGTTCCCGTTCCTTTCAATGGGCGAAAAAAGCACAAAAAAACGGAAGATTGACACTTTACGCGGGAAATTTTTTGCCAAGCAGTAAGTGCCATTTTTTGCCCATCCCTACTTGGCACGTCACATGTTTTTGACCTCTACAAGACAGGAGCGATCCCTATCAGACCCCACATTCGGCACTCCGGCACACGTGATCAGTCGTGTGCCAGCTCACCAACCAAGATCAAAGCGGCCCTTAAGGGGAATCCTGTCGCAAGACCGCTGGTTGTTAAGGGGTTAATCTTCTTATTTGTTGAAATTTAGAAACAGCCTAGCCACCCAGATGATTGAGTTCACTGTTGTGTTCATTTCTGGCACTCAGGGAGTTACAATACAAATGACAATGTTGCTGATGATACATACAATTTTTTTTTAGGCTTTAGGCTGATAAACCAATAATAATAGGAGTAGTTTGGGGGCAAACCAATTAAACCATAAGAGATAACTTTAACCCCTTAAAGGGATAGTAACGTTTCAAAAAAACCCAGATGCTCCAATCAATGCATTGGCAATCTCTCTAGTGACCAAAGGGTTAAAGCTAAATGTTGTATTAACAGGTGCAGGCTGATGTACTAAACAGAAATGGAGAAATTCTACAACAAACCAACTGCCTGATAGTGGACAAAGACACAATTCCCAATTATCTGAATTGGGTTTTTAACCCCTTGAATTGCTTTGCAATGCTTTGCATACCCTTCTGGCATTCAGAAGGTTAAGCGATATCCTTTTCTGAACACACAAGCAGGACCTCTCCCTCTGCCCCTCTGGAAAAATGGCATCAATTTAGTGACTAAACAAGCAGATTATTGGCATTGATCATGTCGAACATAACACTCAACTCTGTCACCCTGACAGTTTGGTTTTTCACCCTGAAACCCTGGGATTTGGGTCAAAAGCCTGAGTTTCAGAGTTAAAGGGATAGTATTACTTAAAAAATACTAATCCCTATGTTAAAGCCCTTGAATAAAGATGAAAAATGCCACCAGCGGCATCTCTCAAACCATTATGGTTTGAGAGATAACCGCTTTTAAAGTTTGCCCTGACTGACATCAGCATTCTATCTGACAGTAGGGGTATCCTCTCCTGAGGTCAGCCGGCAGCTCTGTAGCAGAGCCGAGATCACGTTAATAAAGAAGAACTCCATAACTAAAAAGGTCTTCTATGTGTGCTTGGTTTTCAAGCACGTGTAGAAGACCTTTTAAGTGAATGATCTCTTTTTTTTTAAAGCGTTCTCGTCTCTGCTGCAGAGCCACAGATGGTGCAGAGAGCAGATTCCCAGGCTGTCAGCTAGAATGCTGACGTTAGCCAGGGGCAAACTTTGAAAGCGGTTTTCTCTCAAACCATAAGGGTTTGAGAGATACCGCTGGTGGCATTTTTCATCTTTATTCAAGGGCTTTAACATAGGGACTTGTAATTTTTAAGTAAAATTATCCCTTTAAATCCTGAGAGTTCGCACGTATGGGTGTAAGTAGACATTATAAGGTGCAAACATTTCTTTTGGCCCCCGAAAAACAAGGATATTTTCACAGATGCATAACTAGAGCCTATCGGGTCCTGGGACCAATACTGGCTCCTTGGATACTGGGCCCTGGCACAACTGCACGTTCTGCACCCCCTGTTACACCCCTGGTCTGTACTCAGGGGGTGTTCCCAGAAGAGCAAGTCCGCCAAGGTGGTAGTGGCGTAACAATAGCGTCACTCCAGGGGCCTGACTGCCCCCTGACACCCCCCCCCCCCCCGTCTGGCGCCCGCAACAAGCTGAGGTCTGTGCCTTCTTTGGCACAGACCTCTATTAGCAGCTGAGCTCCCTCTGTGTCTTCAGCACTCTAGTAATTCAAAGCACAGGGATATGACATCATCTCCTAGCGCTCTGCATTACTGGAGACAGGACACCACGGGAGCACCAGCTGCTAATAGAGTTCTGTGCAGAAGGAGGCACAGACCTCTCCTGTCAGGCCGCTGGACCACCAGGGAGGTAGGAGATGGACACTGGGGGTCTATGGGGGCAATATGGAGATGGCCAATGGGGGCAGTGTCTAGATGGACATTAGGGGCAATGTGGAGATGGCCAATGGAGGCAACGTGGAGATGACCAATGGGGGCAATGTGGAAATGGACATTAGGGGCAATGTGGAGATGGCCAATGGAGGCAATGTGAAGATACAAAATGGGGGCAATGTGGAGGTGACCAATGATGGCAATGTGGAGATAGCCAATGGGGGCAATGTGGAGGTGGCCAATGTGGAGGTGACCAATGGGGGCAACATGGAGGTGACCAATGAGGGCAATGTGGAGGTGACCAATGAGGGCAATGTGGAGGTGACCAATGAGGGCAATGTGTAGGTGGCCAATAGGGGCAATGTGGAGGTGACCAATGGGGGCAATGTGGAGGTGGCCAATGGGGGCAATGTGGAGGTGACCTATGGGGGCAATGTGGAGGTGGTCAATGGGGGGGGCACCATTGTTGGGGGGGTGGTCCATGGCAATATTTGCACCAGGGCCCGGTGGCTTCTTGTTACTCCTCTGCAAGGTTGCACAATTAATAACCACTTGAGTGCCAGAGGGGTGTCCAATGCATTGCAAAGCAATATATTGGAAACCTCTCTGGCTCTCAAAGGGTTAAAATGTACTAATCTTTTTTTGGTGGTGCTGTTCCTTTAATCAGTGCCCATCACAGTGACTTGAATCCAATGCATCAGCTTCAGTAGCATTTTACATTATCCGTATAAAAAAGGGGTTTAATGACAGTCTGTGTTGGGCCCTCGCACTGTGTGCGGCAAGATCATATTTTTAAATGAATTTGCCACTTTACATGAACTGGCTATTAACTCCTTGGTGCCAGAGGAGTGTGCGTTGCACTGCTCCACAATATGTTGCACGCTCCTGTCTCAGTGCTTTAAACAAACAAGAGAATAAAATGCAGATCAGGAGCCTCTGTGAACGGGTGAAGCTGTAGCATTTTACTAAAAGAGCTCCCGCCGTGTACTGCAGAGTAATCTGTTGCAGGTGTTTGTAGCGCTGAACAATGCCAAACGGTAGCGCTGGGAGCTGTAGGGGACATCGATCTGTAATGGAGGGGGCTGTGTTAGCGAGCAGTCAGAATTCACTTTTCACTGGCTCTACAAGAATGTCAACAGAGTTCCTTATAATTAACCCTGTCCTGTCACTTCTGGCCTTTCTAATACCAGGAACAGGAAGCCTCTGCATGTATTAAAAATAAAATATATCTGAGAAAATCCTATCGAGTGCCATTCTTCTTGTTGGATTATATCAATTGAACCGGCAGACATTAATATAGACAGACAGTCTGTCTGTCTATCTATCTATCTATCTATCTATCTATCTATCTATCTATTTATCTATCTATTTAACTCATATCTATCTATCTATCTATCTATCTATCTATCTATCTATCTAATATCTATCTATCTATCTATCTATCTATCTATCTATCTATCTATTTAACTCATATCTATCTATCTATCTATTTATCTATCTATTTAACTCATATCTATCTATCTATCTATCTATCTCATATCTAATATCTATCTATCTATCTATCTATCTATCTATCTATCTATCTATCATCTATCTATCTCATATCTATCTATCTATCTATCTATCTATCTATCTATCTATCTCATATCTATCATCTTTCGATAGATCTATTTATCTCTTTCATATCTATCTATCTATCTATCTATCTATCTATCTATCTATCTCATTCATATCTATCTATCCATCCATCTATGTAGTATCTATCTATCTATCTATCTATCTATCTATCTATCTATCTCGTTCATATCTATATATCCATCCGTCTATCTATGTAGTATCTATCTATTTATCTATATCTCATATCTATCTGTATATCTCATATCTATCTATCTATCTATCTATCTATCTATCTATCTATCTATCAATCTATTTGTCTCTTTCATATCTATCTATCTATCTATCTATCTATCTATCTATCTATCTATGTATCTATCTATCTATCTATCTATCTATCTATCTATCTATCTATCTATCTATCATCTATCTATCTGTCTATCTTCTATCTATCTATCTATCTATCTATCTATCTATCTATCCATCTCATATCTATTTAATATCTATCTATCTATCTATCTATCTATCTATCTATCTATCTATCGATCTACCTATCATCTTTTGATAGATCTATTTATCTCTTTCATATCTATCTATCTATCTATCTATCTATCTATCTATCTATCTATCTATCTATCTCTCTCTATGTCTCTTTCCAATGCAGTATTATTATAATGTATTCATTGGGTAGCACCATATTCTGTAGCGCTGTACAATAGGGTGACAGACAGTACAGACAGTAGAAGGAATGTACTAATACAATTCCATGGTGAAACAGGTGCAGGAGTGGATTTACTAGTATGGCACCTAGTGACTGTTCCACAAAAAGGCTGTTCCACATTAATCCTTTGAGGTCCAGAGAGGTGTGTAATGCAGTGATTTGCAATGCGTTGCGTAACGGCTGGTCCTCTTGGAGTTAGGAGGCACTTTCTCCTCACTGTGTATCTTACCCCTGAAGCTAGCAATTAAGCAATCAGACAAGCCATCTTCTTCTCCCTGCTTCATTTGTGCCCAAGCAGGTGAGTGAGTGTGCAGCACAGAGCTCCGGAGAGAAGAGAAGTGATGGGCAGGGAAATAGAGGAATGAAAACAATTTGGAAATTGTCTCCTAACCGCTGAGTCATTTAGAAGCATTTAGACAGTCTCTGGACATCAAGGTAATGTTATTCCAGTTTACATATCACTCCGCGGGTAATAAGATCACACAGAAAATACAAAATAAGATCAAAGCATTTGCATTATCAACTGTTACAATAGAACCAACGCATTCCGCGGTGCACAGCTGAAGCAGTGCACACAAAGCAATTATATGTACATACTGGGTCATATGTACAAAGAAAGAGGATATATTTTGGGTCAGATTAACTGCACCATAGGGGACAAATAAAAATCCATACTGATTTAACCTTTTGCGTGCCAGAGGGGTACGCAAGGCATTGCAAAGCAATGCCTTATGTTCCCCTCTGGCACACAAAGGGTTAAATTGGACTTTTAAACCCTTGCATGCTAGAAAGTTTGCAAATGCAATGCAAATCATTGCTCAAAGCCATGAAAAATACACATCACCTCCAGGCACATTCATTTGATAAATTATGGGTTCATGCTCTTTAACCACGTGGTATATTTTCATTTCAAGGCCTAAATTTAATCAACATTTACACCAGATTTCCCATTAGGTAAAACAGGCAGCTGTCTAGAAAGCCAAGTTTTGAGGGGCAGTGCCTCGGCTCTTGTAGCCACTCCCATATTCTGAGTTGTGGGTGTGGCCAGCACAATCTACATGTGCCTGCACAAGTTTATATATCCTATTACTGGCTACATGAGCGAGAGGGGTGGTATGGTGTGGAATCCTTTTAATATATTAAAGAGGAAATATCATATTCCATCCCACCCCCTATCCCAACTGGTTTAAACCCCTCCAAAAAGCTCAAAACCCCCAAGAAATCTAAACTAATTTTGCCCCATAATAAATAGATAACTTATTTTCCTTCTACAGCAAGAGGGCGAGAGCACTGCCATCTTGATTATGTCTAGAATGATTGGCAGCGCTCTCCCTCTACCCTCTACCCTAAGCCTGCCCCCAGTTTTATCTCAACCGTGTGCACACGATTTCCGGCAAACACTGTCTGGAATTAGAACACATGATAACCAAATAAACAGATGTATGTGTGATACCCCACAGCAGTTAGTTCTGTCTGGCAACAGTGGGATTAAAGGATTAAAGGGGAACATTCACATTACAAAAACTTTTGCGCATGGGCTTTAGTTAATACAACTATATTAGCGTTGATATTTTTTTTATTTACTTAGCTACTGTTGAAGATATGAAGACTTAAAATCAGGCATATCTGCATTCTGCGGCACCCTGTATGTGCGGCACCATGGCAAAGGACTGCCGCAGAATGCAGAGGTGCCCGATTTTAAGTCTTCATATCTTCAATAGTAGCTAAGTGAATTAAAAAAAATACCAACGCTAATATAGTTGTATTAACTAAAGCCCATGGACGAAAGCTTTTGTAATGTGAATGTTCCCCTTTAAATGGAGAGCAATGTTTCAAAATAAAAGCAGCTCCAATTAATCTTCATAGTATTTGGACCATGGAGAGTGTTATTTCAATACTGTCAGAGATGTAGTTCAAGAGTAATTGAATGATAAAGTATCCCCCTCCCGCCTCTTTTACCTAGTGTAAGCCGCCTCCCCTCAGATGTGGAATCTGGTTTTAACCCTTTGAGTGCCAGAGGAATACTCAATGCATTGCAAAGCAATGCGTTGTGTACCCCTCTGGCACTCAAAGGGTTAAGACCAGACAGGTCACAGCAAGGGACAATCTTCTTACTGTGATCATAAGGAATACTCTGCCCCCCTTGACAGGTTTTTCAGGTTTTTCCTTATGATCACTGAAGATTGTCCCTCTCTGTGATCCATCCGGTCAGTCTTGCTGCTCTGAGGTGAGCAGTGTTACATCAGTAAAAGGGGCGGGAGGGGGATACTTTATCATTCAATTACTCTTGTACTACAACTCTGACAGTATTGATATAACACTCTCCATGGCCCAAAATTCTATGAAGAGTAATTGTAGCTGCTTTTATTTTGAAACATTACTATTACTATCCCTTTAAACATTTTTTTTCCTTTTTTTGTTTTTTTTACATTCTTTCACTTTAAAAGCTAATGGTATTTTGTGTGCCAGATAACAATGAATGGGAGACATGAGAAGTGGGGGTGTAGACATGGGTGGAGCTAAGGTTGCCTAAGGTGCCTTGCCTGTTATGTAAATCCAGTCCTTCTGTACTGGAAATGGAACAAACACATTGTTATTGTGCAAAGAAAAATCATCTTTCTTTTATCCTTCATGTCTTTCATTTGACCATCTTTTTCTGAAATGTTCTTTTTTTTATAATTATGTTATGACAAGTGTTTGGATAGAAAGTCAAAATCCTGCTCCTTTTGTCTGTAATAAGCTTGATTTATGGTTTATGTAACGAGCATTTCACCATTGTTATTATCATTGTCATTAGCTGAAAAAATATTGGATCAGAATGAATTGCTCGCACTAAGATTGCAGATTATTTTTCTTGTATTTAATTACAATAAACCTTGAAGTAAAATTGTTTTGAACAGTACACTGGCTCTACATCTGTACACAATTAGCAATTCGCATATAAGTCATATTTCCTCATTACGCCAAGAGCAAATTGTACAACAAATTCTATTTCCCTAACAGTTTTAATATTTTGTTAATTAATTTCAAATCTCCTGCCTTCATTTTCTCAGAGAAACGCCAAGTTTCCTTTTGGAGCCTGAAAAAAACAAACCTCTGAATGACTATTGGCCAAAAGCACAGAGTAGAATTGGAGCAATTCTGTGACAAACTAACTGTGCCATAGAGGTCACATAAACAATTAATTGAATGAAAAGGGAATTTTTAACTCCTTGCACTGGCATAACAATAGGGGTCACACCTGTGACCGGGTCCGTCCCTCCAGGGGCCTAGCTGCCCCCTGTGACCCCCCTCGCCTGGTGCCCAAATCAAGTAGGTCTGTGCCTTCTTTGGCACAGACCTCTAACAGTTGTCCTCCCTCTCCGGCGCTCTAGTAATGCAGAGCACTGGGAGATGACATCATCTCATTACTGCATTACTGAAGAGAGAACAGCGCGGGAGCTCCACCTTCTGAGGTTTGCGCAGAAGGAGTCACAGACCTCTCCTTCCCTGCCGCTAGACCACCAGGGAGGTAGAGATGGACACTGGTGGTGGGGGCAATAGGGGCAATGTGTTAGCAGTGTGGAGATTGGGGGGGCAATGTGGAGGCAATGTGGAGATTTGGGGCAATGTTTTGGCAGTATGGAGATTGGGGGGCAATGTGGAGATGTGGAGGCCATGTGGAGATTAGGGGGCAATGTGGAGATTGGGGGGGGCAATGTGGAGGCAATGTGGAGATTAGGGGTCAATGTGGAGATTGGGGGCAATGTGGAGATTTGGGGCAATGTTTTGGCAGTATGGAGATTGGGGGGCAATGTGGAGATGTGGAGGCCATGTGGAGATTAGGGGGCAATGTGGAGATTGGGGGGGGCAATGTGGAGGCAATGTGGAGATTAGGGGTCAATGTGGAGATTGGGGGCAATGTGGAGATTGGGGACAATGGAGGGCAATGTGGAGATTGGGGGACAATGTGGTGATTGGGAGCAACAGTGGAAATGTGGAGATTGGGGGCAAAGGGGGGGCAATGTGGTCAGGAGAAAGCCCGTGGCAATTTCTGCAGCAGGGCCTGGTGGCTTCTAGTTACACCTCTGACTCCTTGAGTGCTAGAGAGGTCTCCAAAGAGAGATCTCTCTAGCATTCGAGGGGATAAAAGCACCACTTAAATAAATGGAAATGTGCCGATGTTTTGATTTGTACTCTATGGTCTAGTGGATTGCTCCAGGTTTACTTGTGCTGCATGGTTTGCCATACAAAGATCGATATTCAAAAGGGCAAGTTGAAAATTTTGCCTGCATCAAAAGGGCGGCAACAAAATGTCACCCATATCAAACTGGTGACCTCAGCATGTTGCCCTTTAAAACGTGCCGCAGCATGGGTATTATAGATAAGAATTTCCCCCAATCACCGGGTCACATTCTGCTCCAGCAAAAGGAAGAGGGAGACAGCCTGCTATGAAGACGTGACATTGTATCCTCTTTCCATTCCAATACTGTAATTCATTTAAGCAGCTGTTATCAATGCCCATTGGGTTGGGGTGTACCAGTTGGACAGTTTCTCCAGGTTAGGAGGACTCTTTTTAGAACACTGTGAACTATTGCCTGGTGGGAGAACTACAGCTGCACACACCACAAAGTAATAGTGCTGTCCTTACTTCACACTAAGCATCATAGAAGACAACTTATCGTGGGCACCAGTTCACACCGATAAACTGTCCAATTAGAAAACACCGACGCAATAGACATTGATGACCAGTGTTGAAAGTACAGTGTTGGGATAAGCTTCTGGAAAGAGGATATGATGTCACGTCCTGGGAGAAGGTTATCTCCCTCTTCCTTTTGCTGAATGTGTGCTCGGAACACTGTGACCCGGTCCCCGGTGGTAGCTCTCATCAAGAGTGCACACAACACAGGACATTTTAAAGGGCAACATGTTGAGGTCTCCCTTTTGAGAGTCGTCATTTAGGCAACGCCATTTCAGTAGGATACCATTCTGCATATGCTCGACTGAATACTGTGTTCAAATTAGCCCCTTAACGACCGGTCGATTGGCGCGGTCAGTTAAGGACCACGGAGCATTTTGTTTTTCGTTCATCCGCTTCCGAACTCCACAAACGGTGTGCAGCCATGGGGGGAGCCCGGAATTCCATGACGGTCATAGTACGTCATCAGTCATTCAGTCAGATCGACCCTTGATGTACTAAGACCGTCAAGGGTCCTTAAGGGGTTAACGTACCTTGAGGTTTTTTTTTTTGTTATTTTTACAAATCAACCGTAACAAATAACTATCATTGCACTGACTTTGCAAATGTGTTTGCGTTTTGACCATAATTTACATGATTGTTATATATAAATACCTGTTGGACTGATCGCTCTTGCCTGATAAAATTGTATCTAATACTTTACCCTTAAACACATGGTAACCTATTTTGTCTTCACATTTTCTGAAAGTGCATAACAGATGAAGTATAATTGCCAATGCATTTTATTTTATCTTTATTCTTAAAAAGTAAAAAAATGTTTGCACTTCTATGTCTGATATTGAAATTTCTGGATATGTTGAAAGGGAGTTTTCTGTGAGGGACAGTGAAAGCAAGTAGATTGATACAATTTAGAAATGATACAATGTACAAAAAGACAGCACACAGAGCACTCAGTGCTGAGGGGATAGTGTTACATTATTTCACTGTCCTTCTTAGATAGTCACTGACTATAAAACTCTCTGGGGGACCTCCCTACCAGGGGCGTGAAAGTGTTAAATGAAAGGGAAAGATAAAATTATACATTTCCAACAATGTAACCCTTTGAGTGCCAGAAAGGTATCCGACGCATATACCTTTCTGGCACTCATAGTGTTAATTGGGGCTTTTGAAAACCTTATAGATGCAACCACTAGATTATTAACCCCTTAAGGACCAGTAGTCCAGGAAAACTACTTTTCCTTAAAGGGACAGTAGTGTCCCATAAGAATTGTTTCTAGTTTTGTAGAGCTTAAAATAATAAAGTAAGTGCCAGAGGCGTAACACGGGCCCCCCCACCCCATTGGCTCCCCTCCCACCACATTGCCCCCCCTGACCACATTGACCCCCTCCACATTGCTCCCATCTCCTACCTAGAGCTCCCGCGCGGTCCTCTTAGTATTGCAAAGTGCTGGGAGATGATGTCATCTTCCAGCGCTCTGCAGTACTAGATGATGTCATCTCCCAGCGCTCTGCATTACTAAAGCGCTGGAGGGAGATTGCGGGTGCCAGGATGAGGGGTCGCAGGGGGAGGTCAGGCCCTTGGAGTGCACGGGCCCGGTAGCAGCTGTGAACCCTATAGTTACGCCACTGATAAGTGCTACAAACCCTCTATGGTTTGAGAGATATAGGCATTGAAAGTTCCCCTCTCCCTCCCCTTCTCCTGATGTCAGCTGTAAAGCTGACAGCAGGAGATTCGAGTCATGTGACTCAAGGAGGCTCTGCAGCAGTCTGGGAACGAGAAGGCGGTTTTCCAGCAGAGCCAAAATCGAGTTATTTCAAAAGAATTACTTCTACAAAGTGTGCCTGGTTTGCAAGCACACTTTGTAGACCTTTCCAGTGAAGTAATTATTTTGAAATAACGTGATTTCGGCTCTACTGCAAAGCCGCCTGCTCGTCCCCAGACTGGGATCCCCTGCTGTCAGCTAGATGCTGACGTCAGGAAAAGGGGAGAGAGGGGGAACTTTCAATGCCTATATCTCTCAAACCATAGCGGTTTGAGAGATACGGTTTGTAGCACTTACTTTGTTAATTTAAGCTCTACAAAAGCAGAAACAATTTTTATGGGATATTAGTGTCCCTTTAAGGACCTCGTTGATCCTTCCCAACGTGCCGGTACACGTGACCTGTTATGTGTAGCGACACACCGAGCTGGGGTCTGAGAGAGACTGCTCCAGTCTTGGAACAGTCAGTTTTAGACCCCATTTTTACTTTTGCTTTAAAGGGGAACATTCACATACAGAAAACTTTTGAGCATTTGTTTAATTGCATAAGAAACATTAGAAAAGGTGCTCTATTTTTTTTTTTTGTAGGCATTAAAAAAACATGGAGAACGATATAAGTCTTATCTCTCAAACACTTATGGTTTGAGAGATATTCACAAGCAAAGTTTCCCCTCCCGCACCTTTTACCTAGTGTAAGCCATCTCTTCTCAGATGTGGAATGCAGTCCATAGACCAGACAGATAACAGAAGGGGACAATCTTCTTACTATGAGAACAATGAAAGCCCTGCCCCCCTTGACAAGTTTTTCAGGTTTTTCCCTTATCTTAATTAAAGATTGTCCCTCTCTGCAGTCTACCTGGGCACCTCACTTCTGATCTGGCTGAACGGGGGGAGGGATACTTTGCTTGTGAATATCTCTTAAACCATAAAGGTTTGAGAGATAAGACTTATATCGTTCTTCATGTTTTTTTAATGCCTACAAAATAAAATAAAGATAAAATGAAGTATTACTATCCCTTTAATTATTAAGATATTATACTTCAAAGTTCTCAACTTTTGCATACTGTAGCTGCGCACGGCTCTATAGACTTCCCAGCAGCCTGTCATTCTCCTCCCACCTCCCTCCCAGCTGCCCCTGCTTTACTTCAGTGTTTTGTGAACGGCTCCTAGTGTTACAGGAAGCAGGGATTAAAGGGATAGTAATACTTGAAAGTAATTTTATTTTATATTGTAGCCCTTAAAAAAACATGAAAAATGATATGTCTTATCTCCCAAACCTTTATGGTTTGGGAGATATTAAGAAGTAAAGTTTCCCCTGGAGTGACGTCATTTCTCCACCCTTCAGATTTGGAATCCGGTCCCGGGACCGGCTGTGCCTCTCCAGAAGTGCTGAGATCACCATCTTTAAAAAGAATTTCTTAATTGGAATGGTCTACAAAGTGTGCTTTCAAGCCAGGCACACTTTGTACACAGTTCCAATTAAGTAGTTATTTTCAAAGATCGTGATCTCGGCACTGCTAAAGAGCTGCCGGTTGCTCTGTGGACCGAATTCCAAATCTGTCCACTAGATGGCAGACTTGGCTGAAACAGCCAGGAAAAGAGAATTCTACTGTATTTTACATGTGAATATCTCCCAAACCATAAAGGTTTGGGAGATAAGACTTATATCATTTTTCATGTTTTTTTAAGGACTACAATATAAAATAAAATTATTTTGAAGTATTACTATCCCTTTAACATTATACTGAGGTTGCAACCTCATAAAACTGCTATTACAACCTCAGTATAATGCTAATCGCCGCTTCCTGTAATGCTAGAATCTGTTCACACCGCACCGAAGTGAAGCGTGAACGCGCTCCCAGGGGCAGCTGGGAGGGAGTTGGGAGGAGAATGACAGGCTGCTGGGAAGTCCCTAGAGCCGTGCCACAGTTACAGTATGCGGAAGTTGAGAACTTTGAAGTATATCTTAATAATTAAGTAAAAAAAAAAAAAAAAATGAGAGCACCTTTTCTAATGTTTCTTATATAATTAAACACATTCCCAAAAGTTTTCTGTATGTGAATGTTCCCCTTTAAGTAAAAAGTATGTGATGTGCTATGACCGTCACAGGTCCTTGAAGCAAAAACCATGTGCCAGTCACGTGGTCCTTAAAGGGATAGTAATACTTCGTTTTAACTTTATTTTATTTTGTAGGCATTAAAAAAAACATTAAGACTCATATAAGTCTTATTGCTCAAACCTTTATGGTTTCAGAGATATTCACAAGCAAAGTTTCCCCCTCCCGCCCCTTTTACCTAGTGTAAGTCATCTCTTCTCAGATGTGGAATCCAGTCCATAGACCAGACAGATAACAGCAGGGGACAATCTTCTTCCTATGAGAACAATGAAAGCCCTGACCCCCTTGACAAGCTTTTCAGGTTTTTTCCTTATCTTAACCCATTGAGTGCCAGATGGATACGGAACGCGTTGCAAATCAATGAGTTCCGTACCCCTCTGGCACTTAAAGGGTTAATTGAAGATTGTCCCTCTCTGCAATCTACCTGGGCACCTCCCTTCTGATCTGGCTGAACAGTGTTACATCAGTAAAAGGGGCGGTAGGGGGATATTTTGTCACTGAATTACTCCTGAACCACAACTCTGACAGAACTGAAATAACACTCTCCAAAGTCCAAATACTATGATGATTAATTAGAGCTGATTTTATTATGAAACATTACTATCCCTTTAAGGGGTTAAAGAGTTTGATTCTTAAGGTCCCATGCAGGTTTTGCTTAAAGCTAAAAATTTCCAGCATAGAAATATTTGATAACCACTGACCTAGAACACAGCAGTAAAAAAATAGAAAGTAAAATAGTCTCAGCATCTGTTGCATGAACAGTTTCTTGTGGGTTATTGAGTGCTCATTGATTTTAGAATCCCAATTAAATGCTGGTCTTGACCGGCGCAGAAGGGAAAAGAAGTTCACCCAGAAACAAGACATCCTATTAGCGAATATACAATAAGCTGTCACCCGTTAGATAGGGTCAGTAGATGTCATTGTTCAATGCAATACCAAAAATAAACTAATAAAGCTGAACAAGATACCAGGATAAGGTCAGAACAGAAGGACCCGCACAGAAGACATTTTCCTAACCTTCTGCCTGATTAATATGAAATTGAGTGCGCTGCCTTATTAACTTCTGGTATGTTGTTGCAGAAATGACAATGTCTTCCCTCCCATCAGAGCGCAATGCAATCTTTAAGCAATAACCACATAGCTGTGCAGATCCTACAACATCAGTTCTGTGAAAATAATTAATAGTGGAAGACATGTCCTTCAAAGGCCGAAAATCTATTCCGCAGGTAAACTGCACTATTTTCAACCCGAACAAGACTAATTTCTACCTATCTTCAAAATTAAAATGATGCAATCATGGGATAACATAACAATGTGGAGATTGGGGGGCAATGTGATTGCAATGTGGAGATTGGGAAGCAATGTGGAGATTGAGGGGCAATGTGGAGATGGGGGGCAATGTGATTGCAATGTGGAGACTGGGGGGTAATGTGGAGATGTGGTGGAAATGTGGAGATTGGGGGGCAATGTGGAGATGTGGTGGCAATGTGGAGATTGGGGGGCAATGTGGAGATGTGGTGGAAATGTGGAGATTGGGGGGCAATGTGGAGATATGGTGGCAATGTGGAGATTGGGGGTAATGTGCAGATTGGGGGCAATGTGGAGAATGGGGGGGAAATGTAGAGATTGGGGTCAATGTGCAGATTGGGGGCAATGTGGAGATGTGGTGGCAATGTGGATATTGGGGGGCAATGTGGATATTGGGGGAAATATGGAGACTGGGGGGCAATGTGGTCGGGGGGAGCCCATGGCAGGGCCCGGTGGCTTCTAGTTACACCTCTGGTTTTAACCCACTGAATGCATTCACTGGGTTAAAAGCCTCATTTAAAGTGGGGTTTTAACCTTGATTGAAGTTCGGATATTTGGAAATTAAAATCTGCCTTTGTGTCATGTTACCCAAAGTCCAACAAGTTAGGCTAATAAGTTACTAAATAAAGTGACTAGTATGAATAACTGCGTATTTCTTTTTTTTAATCTAAAGCTAAAATTCGGTGTTTAACCTTCTGAGTGCCAGAGGGGTATGGAATGCATTGCAAAGCAGTGTCAACTCAGCCTTTCATCCTTCCAAGGTAGATAAAATGAGCACCATTAAATTGGGTATACTTGTTGGTTGTGTGTCTGTGATATAACCTTATCCCCTATACACCCTGACACACATACACTCACACACACACACACAAACATACACATACACATACACACACGCTTGCACACCCACACACACATACATAGACACCAGATTTGTGCACGGCAAAAAATTTCTGTAAAATTCGATTTCGGACCGACCTGTTCGACTTGGACAAAATTGGTCAATAGTCTGAGTTATTTGGCTGAATTTAAAAAAAAAATAAAATATTCAATAAAAATTAAAATTAAACAAATAAAAATAAAAAAAATGCATTAAACTAAATTAATAATAATATTAAAGGAGCAGTAAACTTTTTTTTATGAAAAAATATATATCATACGGATTTTCCTATTGAGTAAAATAAAGGTACTCCAACTGCCGAGAGGTTTATATTTCCAGAGTTATTACAGTTTAAACCCATGTTTTTTTTACATTAGCAGTGCCCTCTAGTGGTCAAATTCTAATTAGATTTCCTGTTAGATTCAAATGGAGAGGAACGTTAGAGACATACAGTTCTCCATAGAATGTGATAGAAACTGCCTGGCACTTCCTGTCAGAACAATCAGGAAGTAAACACAGTAAATTCACTTCCTGTCAGTTAGAACTATCAGGAAGTAAACACAGTAAATTCACTTCCTGATTATTTGAACTGCTATAAATTTTGAATAAAACATCTGACAGCAGTGGGCGTGACCTTGTTTTATTCAGCAGGAAAAGCGCTATAAAATACGTGTTTTCATAAAAATAAGTTTACTGCTCCTTTAAATCTCTAATGAGACAGGAAGGGGTATTTTATAAACCCCTACACACTTATATATGTATATGTCACATCAAATTAAAGCCCTTTCTGCCCTTTAAAAAATGGTATAAAATATGTGTTTGTGCAATAAATGAGAAAGATAGGAATTATGGTTGAACACACACAGCAAAAATGGCAAAATTGCTTGTGTCCTTATGTGGTTAATATCTGCACTTTACATGAACTGTAAAGCGCCTGTTTTACCAGATCTATTTTTAGTAGCGTGTAGCAACATTGTAATAGTTTCAGGCAGGAAAGCGCCGTCCGAATTTCCGAAATTTACACTGAAATTTCAGCTAGGTCCGTTTCGGATTCTGATTTTTTTTTGTGGGCGGACTTTGGCTTTCGGAAGGTCCGAATGATGCTGAATATGCCTCCTTATTCGTCCGAATTCTGAAATTAGCCGAACCGAATCGCACAAGTCTAATAGACACACACATACACACACCATTCAATGCTGCAAGGAGAGTATAACATTGTATCACACAGAGCACTCTGTGCTGCAGGGAGAATGTAACATTGTAACACACACATACAGGATGTTTAATTCAAACATTATTACTGCTCAAACCTATTTTTAATACATTTTTAACAGGGGCACCAAATGGTATCAAAAGGCACATTTTTAAAATCATGCACTCTGTGTGTGAAGAACTTGAGTCATAGACTATGTCTTTTTTATAACAATTGAGAGGAACAGCATCAGCTAGAGATCATGACAGAATATTGCAGTTTAAGTAAAAAAAATCTCCAAGCAGTGGGAATACCCTTTTTTCAGCAGAAAAACCCCTACTATATATATATTTTGTTCCATACAGAGGTGTACTGCTCTTTTAATCTAGTAAAGTCTGTAATAATTCCTTGCGCAAGCTACCAAAGTAAGACAGTGGTATTGATTCACTCCATTGACAGAGAAGGGGGTTAAAGGGCTAGTGATACTTAATTATTACTAATCCCTTTATTAAAGTCATATTACAAATAAATGTATTGCCCCCGGTGTCATCTCTCAAACCTTTATGGTTTGAGGGATAATTGCTCCTAAAGTTGCCCTCTCCCTCCCCCTTCCCTGAAGTCAGCGTTATAGCTGACTGAAGGAAAATCTGGTGTTATGATCATCAGGCGGCTCTGCAGCAGAGCTGAGATCATGTTAATAAAAAAAAAATCTCTCACTAAAATGGCCTTCTACGTGTGCTTGCAAACCAAGCACAAACCAAGCACACGTAGAAGACCATTTCAGTGAAAGATTTCTTTTTTATTAACGTGATCTTGGCTCTGCTGCAGAGCCGCCTGATGGTCATATGACAGGCTTCCCTGCAGTCAGCTAGAATGCTGACTACGGTGAAGGGGGAGGGAGAGGGCAATTTTAGGAGCGATTATCTCTCAAACCACAAAGGTTTGAGAGATGACACTGGGGGCAATACATTTATTTTTAATATGACTTTAATATTAATAATTACGTATTACGTATTACGTATTATTACGTATAATTACGTATTACTATCCCTTTAAGCCCTAAGGTGTGATAAAGAGGTGATAAAGTGGAGATGACTTCTCCAGTGATATCATGTCTCCAGTTCCTATACTATTCTATGGAGCCTATTCACTAAGATCTCTAAAGCTGGAGAAGTCTTAGTGCATTGGCTCCATAAAATAACATAGGACTTGGGTAGCTTAGAACACTGGAGATGTCATCTATACTTTATCACCTGTTTATCACCTCTTTATCACGCCATAGTGCATCTCTGTCATTATCTCCCATTTAACTGGAAACACCTATGAAATTATCATATTTCAAGATTGTGCTTTGATGAAAGCAACCCTGTGCTATGCATTTTATTCATAAGTACCCCAGTTACAGGAAATTATACCCTAGTACTGAGGGAGTGTTATGAATGAAAGAATGGTGTATGTAATTGTCCTTCACACAGCAGTTATATATATGACTGTAAGATGGGAACCACTAAAATGTCTCTTACATAAAATAACCTGTCCCCACGATAAATAAATAAATATCAGCTGTTCTAAAATGCAATACAAGAGGTGGAAGTGAAATGCCATAGTAGATTACCCGGTGTCGCATGCTAGCTTAATTATTGTTATTATTTTTTAATCGCCAACACCTTCTGCAGCTCAGTACAATAATAGAACAATGAATACAACAGCATGCAACTAACTTTAAAGGAATAGTTATGTCCACCAATACTATGCCCTAGTTTGATTCATTAAAGTTTTTCTGTAGTCATGGCCCTGTTTGTAATGTCTGTACCTGTATCCTTTTGCCGAAATTCCTTGTGAAAGTCTCCCCCTCCCACCCCTTTTCATCAAACTCCCTGTAAGTTGATTAGAGCAGACTTGGTGTCGGCCGACACAACGGATCCTTCAAAGGCACAAACTTCTGTTCAGCCTGTATGTAATACTGCCCTCTTACCAGTGACGCGTAGCCTCCTCTGAACTCCCTCCCATTGGCTAATTCAGTGGAGCGCGCATAGAAGACACAAACTTCAGAAGCATATGCTCAATCGGAGGATTTTTAAATATGGTGGATGTGCTTCCATTGCCACTAAACTTTGAAGGTTAAAAACGAAACAATGACTAAATGCTTTTTCAAAATTAAAGCTACCGATATACTTTATTGAATTTGGAGATTCAGATGAAACGTTTATGTATTAGGACAGGGCTTAAAATTTGAAGTCCTTTGCTACTAGCCAGACCTGAAAAGTTACTCACCACTGCAAGCCATAACATACCCACCAGGGCTGAATTTCTACTCGCCAGGCCTAAATTTTCACTTGTCATTGGCTAGTGGCGAGTGGAAATTTTGAGCCCTGTATTAGGACATCACTAACACTTTAACTGGAACAAGAGGTGTAGAGGGCCCTGGCCTTACAAACTTACGGCTCGATCCAGATGTTGGAGACGGCTGTTTTTCTGCCGACGGCATTTTTTCCAGCCCAGTAAGCTGTGCAAATGTCTGTGCTGTGAAAAAATACCGGCAAAAACAAGAGCCGTCGTGTGTTAAAGTTAAGAGGTGTTTTCATCCATTGAAAATGATAAAAACACCATAAATATCAATTCAGATATCTGAGATAGCCAAGAAAAGCCGATAAGGGACTCAAGTTATCACAGGAAAGTTAACACCTATTTTTTTTAAACTTGAGTCCCTTATCTCCAGTTTAAACAGCCGACACAGACACTTGAATTAAAAAAAACCTAAGTCCTCAGTGGATGTATTGATATGAAGATCTAAGCCCCTTATAAATACATCCAAAGAATTAAAAATGTGTCAAATGTTAGTAGAATTAACCCTATGAGTGCCAGTGGGGTATACTCACCCCGCCGGCATTCATAGGGTTAATGACTAAGTTAAAAAAAATCACGTACAAGTAACACTTACCATTAATCCTGATGTCCAGCGGAGTCCTCAGCTTCCTGGTCATCTTCTTTCCTATCTTCTGTCCTTCTTTCTTCTCTTCTATCTTCTTTCCTATCTTCTGTATTCTTTCTTCTGTCTTCTTTCTTCTATCTTCTTTCTTCTATATTCTTTCTATCTTCTCTCTTCTATCTCCTCTCTTCTTTCCTCTGTCTTCTTTCTTCTATCTTCTATCTTCTTTCTTCTATCTTCTGTCTTCTATCTTCTATCTTCTTTCTTATATCTTCTTTCTTCTATCTTCTGTCTTCTTTCTTCTATCATCTGTCTTCTACCTTCTATCTTCTTTCTTCTATCTTCTATCTTCTTTCTTCTATCTTCTTTCTTCTATCTTCTGTCTTCTATCTTCTATCTTCTTTCTTCTATCTTCTTTCTTCTATCTTCTGTCTTCTACCTTCTATCTTCTTTCTTCTATGTTCTTTCTTCTATCTTCTGTCTTCTATCTTCTTTCTTATATCTTCTTTCTTCTATCATCTGTCTTCTACCTTCTATCTTCTTTCTTCTATGTTCTTTCTTCTGTCTTCTATCTTCTGTCTTCTATCTTTTATCTTCTTGCTGTAAAAGAAAAACAAAAGTTTAAGTTAAAAACATACAATGTTTAACCCCTTAAGTGCCTCTCTGGGGCCTAAAGGGTTAAAGTATATAGTAATGTGCACATCTTAAAATACAAATGCCCCCATAATAATAAAAATGATAAGAAATCTTTTCAATATATTTCAGTCCAATGGTACTGCCCATATATAAGGACAGCCACAATTCTAATTCCCTCATACCGGATCGGGAATCAGACCGGGGATAACAAGAGGGGGGGTGTGATGCTTTATTCTATCTCCGCCGCCACCTGAGCGGCCTGACACAGCGGCGGAGACAGCAACAATGATATGCTAAGCCTTATTTTTATTTTCTTTTTCTTAAGGCAATGCCATTGGATTGAAATATATTGAAAATATTTCTTATGATTTTTATTATTATGGGGGCATTTGTATTTTAAGACGTGGCACACTACTATATACTTTAACCCTTTGGGCCCCAGAGAGGCACTCAAAGGGTTAAACATTGTATGCTTTTAACTTAAACTTTTGTTTTTCTTTTACAGGAAGAAGATAGAGGATAGAAGAAAGAAGCTAGAATACAGAAGATAGAAGAAAGAATACAGAAGATAGAAGATAGAAGAAAGATAGAAGACAGAAGAAAGAAGATAGAAGAAAGAAGATAGAAGACAGAAGATAGAAGACAGAAGAAAAAAGACAGAAGATAGAAGAAAGAAGATAGAATACAGAAGAAAGAAGACAGAAGATAGAGGAAAGAAGACAGAAGATAGAAGAAAGAAGATAGAAGAAATAAGATAGAAGACAGAAGATAGAAGACAGAAGATTGAAGAAAGAAGATAGAAGAAAGAAGACAGAAGATAGAAGAAATAAGGCAGAAGATAAAAGACAGAAGACAGAAGAAAGAAGACAGAAGATAGAAGACAGAAGATAGAAGAAAGAAGACAGAAGATAGAAGAAAGAAGACAAAAGAAATAAGACAGAAGATAGAAGACAGAAGATAGAAGAAAGAAAAAAGAAGAAAGAAGATAGAAGAAAGAAGATAGAAGACAGAAGATAGAAGAAAGAAGACAGAAGATAGAAGAAAGAAGATAGAAGAGAAGAACGAAGATACAGGAGAAGACAGAAGATACAGGAGAAGATAGAGGAAAGAATGGACACAGAAGGAGACAGACAGTGGATGACAGGTAAGTGTAACACAGACTTTTAATGATTGGTGCTTGACAGTATGTCAGGCACCGATGGTTAACTTTTTTATTGTTAATTTCCCAAAACTTGCATTATTTAGCAGCGTTTTGGGAAGTTAACGCACAAAAAGGACATTTGGACAGAACACCAGTTTTGTGTCCTAACGTCCATTGTGCTAAATGCCGGTAGGACATCTGAATACCGACCAAGACATTTTATTTTGTCGGTCGGTATCCATTTTGCCCTAGCGACATTCTTCTACTCCAACATTTGGATCGAGCCCTTAAATACTAGAAACATGATATTTTGGGGTTGTAGATAGATTAACTCCTTTAGTGCCATAGAGGTAGGCAATGCATTGTATACCTCTCTGACACTCAAATGGTTAAATGCAAAGTATTGGAGTGAAGCTTAGCATTGTTAGGAATGAGATGCAGGATTAGTAGAGAATTATGAGTGATACCAGGATTTGGGGAGATGTCACCACAGAGTAGGAGATGGGGTACAGATCACTGAGGTTGAAGGACAGAAAAGGGGTTAGTGTGTTGGCCCAGTGGGTGATAACAGAGGGAGAGATATGGGAAGGGAATGTTCATGGAGTGTTTTATAAAAGTGTTAAAGAAAAAAAAATACAAGACAAAATAACATTATCGTAATTCAAAAAAAGCTAAGATCATAATTGGCTGTGTTAGTGTCTCTAGGCAGTAATGGCAATGAATGGCAATTAACAGTAGCCTTATTGCTGCCCTTTGGCTGGCATTACGGCAGACAGCTACCTTGGGGTAAAGGTGCGCAAGTGAGGTATCCAACTGATGGAAATGATCTGAGTTGATCAGGATGGAACAAGTCGATACCAGCTGAGGGTGATGAGTGCAACCCTACTAACATTAACATGACCGTGCACATTTGGTAAACCCAAATGCAGTTGTCAGTGCCACACTGTGAGACCGGAATAGGCCTGCTGACACGTAACAATGCCTTTTGCATAATCAAGCATGTTCACCTGATTATAGCCAAACTCAACCCTCAGTGCCTTCCCAGACCTATATGGGCCAACATATCTTCTCATCCGGCGATGGGAACAGATCAATTTGTCCTGATAAAATGTATTAGCAAAATGACACAATCAAAACATAACACATATAATTAGTGCATCTTGATTAACACAGTACGCTAATTAAAATCTGCCCTAATTTCCACTAACTGCACTAAATATAAACAATTCTAAGATAACAGCAAACATGCAATAAATTATACAGCAGGATAAAAAGAAAAATAGCTTGCGTGAACCATAACCCCAACCCACAACAATGCAAACCCCAAACAAGCTGCTTATACAGATAAAATATTTCCCTTATAATCCACTCAG